>JAWQUT010000051.1:2590076-2623282 GCA_033807755.1 Ellobium chinense | reverse complement strand
GGGGAGGTGTTGGGAGCAGAAGATATGAAAAGGGAGAGTAATGAATGAAATAAACATACATTTAATTAATGCAGGCATGACTGAAGAACATTCAAACGTAAGAGGTTGTGTGGAATATGCACACATATTGTCATGCTGTGTAGGAGAGAACTTTTAATTGATAGTTCAAAAAATCTTTCGTTATGCTCATTCCACATATGCGTGAGTCACTTTTTGAGGTCCTGAGAAATCTGAACCTGTTGCCCAAGGCAAAATAATGAGGAAGATGTGGGTTAGCTTTGAAAATCGGGAATACAACATCAAAATAAAACTTTACTTTTTTTGTCAATAGTTAGAAAGATGAATAGAAGATCAGAATAGTAGTAACAATCCATCGCGTCCTACAAAAAATAATTTAGGCATACGTGGAATGATCATGATGATTTTGTAAATCTGCAAGTTGTTTACCAGCTAAGAGTTCTGATTTATGAGGTATATTAGAGCGCTGCAAAACATCATAAATTTTAGTGAGTTATCTACCCGTTTTGTAAAAACAAGCAAACAAACAAACAAAAAGGCCATGCCAAATTAGGTCAAGTCTATCTTTTGGCATTTGGTAGAGAGCCTAATGTCCCCTAGCTTTTCATCCGGGTTATTCTCTCAAGGCATTTACATTTTCCGAGTTAGCCAACCATTCCGGGTTTGAATAAGATAGACAGAGGTGCGAGCGAAAGATTTTTGTGTTCCCTGTAAAAGCGTGACTTTGGTGTATACTGTTTTGTCCCGTAAAACGGCATTTAACGACCCTATCTATGAAGCAATTCTGCTCATGAAATGGACTTGTGGCCGTATGGGTAATCCTTGCGATAATTAGCATATATTGCGTTAACTGTGGTGAACACTAGGAGCGTACTGATGTTTTGGGAGTTTCTCATGCTGACGTAAGGGCTGTGTATACACCACTGGACATGCAGTGGGACTTAGGTTATAAGGTCTAGACTAGTTATGTGTTCCACCGCAACCGCATGAAGAAAACAGATCTTGAGACCACAATATCGGTGGAACAGTCGTTTATCGAGGAAATTCACTATCTATTGCGATGAGAATCATTCACCTATATTGGCAGATGATCAATACATCGGGTTTGTTGTTATTTTTAAAGGAACAGACTTACAATAGCCGATGAATAATTAAAGTGGAAACTGATTTCCCTGTGAATCCTGATCTAAAGCATGCATTTTTCAATATCTCACTTACTATTGGGTTTATTTATGAAGATATCAGTTAGTTCATTTGCGCACTTTCACTTTGTTTAATCAAAGACAATCCGATCCATCCTATCAGAATGGGAGGCAGTGTGGTCGTGTGGTTTGTGAGTCGTATCAAAAGAAACTGAAGACTGTTAAGTTCTCAGGTTTATGTGCTCAGTTTGTGGTGGTATCTTTGAAAAAGACACTGCTCTGCCCTTTCCCTACTTGACCCATGGATAAATTAATGAGCAAGTGGCTTTAGAGCTAGGGAACTAAAAGGCTGCACCGCCGACTACCAGCAACGAATATGTTGCGAGTCTCATTTGTAATATTACGTACATGTATGAGGTCTAGCTGTTCTAAGTGTTCATATTATAATTGAGTTTACAACTTTGTATGGCACTGAAAAACCAATTTCCCTACGTATCAATAAAAGCCTTTTTTTTTCATTTTTTTTCAGGCCAAGTGTGACAAAGAATTAATTACCATTGCATACTCACCAGAAGTTGAAGATATATAAAAATGACAGGCAATCAATAATATTCAAAGGATAATTTGTCGATGGTTCAGAATTTCTCGTTTAGTCCATCTTTTCATTAATAAACTGTCCTTTGAATTGCCTTACCAAACCACTGTCCATTGGTTTCCACTGCGAGAAATCCTAGCACTAGGACAACAGCCAAAATTGGCGACTTCATTTTTATCTGCACCTGAAATGGCAGCTGTCTCCGCCTAATTGCAACAAGAGTAAAAGAAAAACTGAAGATGCAAAAGTCAGTAAGATAAGTATAGAAATCTGACAATTTATAGGTGAACCAACTTCCGCATTTTATTTTGTTATTTATTTATTTGGCAGGTGCATTGACGTGTCATCCTCGTCACGCATGATGCTTCCAGAAAAAATATTATAAATCGTGGGCATTTACCAGAGCATACCCTAGATTCATACGGATGTTAAAGCTGTTGATGATCATGCGGCCGTGCTGACGTAAAGTGTCTTAATCCACAAAATTAAGATTCAGAGAAAAACGGACTCGTGTGCTACGTGATTATTGGCTTAGAGAAGCATAATTTCTCGTACAAGTGTAATATTCTTACGTTTTTGACATCTTATATAAATATCGCTTTTGTGATCAGAATCGGCCCAAATGTCTGAAGAAAATGATATGAATGTTTGCATTTGAAGTACTTTGTGAAATACGACCTTGAATGTCAACATAGACAATATGAAACTTAAGATGTAGTCATGCCTGCACTTCTATACAATCCTTTGATATTGTAAAGAATTTCAAGTGCTCGTATGCCATATAACTATGCCTAATTTAGGTGGGTGTAGGAGGGAGGGTGACATTAAAGGTAGACTTTGAATTCTAATACAACTTTTGAAAAAACGAAAGAGAGTATTTTGCTTATCACTGTCATATAAAACATCTGATTACTGTAGGCTATATCGAGGATTAGCAACCAAAATGTATCATGTCCAAAATGCATTAAAAGGAGAAAACTGAAGCTGAAATTTTGTACATTAATAAAAATTCAGTTACTTGCAATATCTTGACCCTGACTCTATTAACAGAGTTAATTGGGTAAAAAATAAGCACACCTGATATTGTAATGTCATTTAGTTCCAAGCATTTACAACCAGTGATAAAATGTGGACGTAGAACATTCTGGTTGCTAACCCTCGATATGTATTTTCTGTTCTTCCTCAAAAATGAATCTTCAGGGCCACATTTCAGAACGGAAGCGGCTGACAGATGGAAGAATACCTCGTGGGTGCGTCACGATGTGAGCAGTGCTCGGGAAAGAACAAACCAACCATAGAAAATGTCAACTTTTAAGGGATGAACAAACTTACTTAAATAAGCGTAGCTTTTTGAGGGGCACCCTTGAAATTCGTGAGAATTTCGCGTTCGTGAAGAGTCAGAGTTCGTGACTTGTTTTGATTTTTTGGAGAACAGCTCCTAAATTCAAGCTCGAGAATGTTCTGATCGAGTTAGTACGATGTTTGAGTTCTTGTTTTTGTTTTTTTTCTTTAGGTTTCTAGGAATTAGACTAAGTGTCCAAATCGAGCTTGTAAAGTGTTCGAGTGTGAGGATTTTCGAATTAGTGATGTGGTCGAGGTAGTGAGATTTTAAACTTTTGTGGACCAGCTGGGAAATTCGAAGTTACATATTGAAGGTCAGAAACCGAACACTGAGGTTAACGTTAGACAACTGATGGGGCTGATGTTTGAATCACAGCGAGCGGAAACTGAGAGGGATGAAAGTTTATATTTATACTCTGATACACAGCCCAGAGATGTATGAGATCAGTTTTGGTTGTTTTTGTCCCTTATAAACGGTTCATTCACATCATGAACATACCATGTGAATGAGTCTAGATTTAATTACCGAAAAAAATGTAATTAGCCTGAATCTAGATCTAGATTCTATACTCAGTCGTCTTTAAATCATGAAATAACTGGCTAGGCTAGTCTAGACCTACGGCAATTAGGAGAGTTTGAAAAGAAAGATGTAGATTTGGAAATTTTCAACCAAACCAAAAAAATGCACGTATTGCTCAATAGTATTTCCGCCTTTACATCTAGACTAGCCCTTTTTTTCCTGTAGATCTAGACCTGAGGGCAGTATCTCGGAACTTTCCCGTACGTCTAGCGCCTGGTTTAGGGTTAGAGTCAATGTTAGGAGTAGAGTTAGGGGATTACACGCAACTCCTTGTGATAGGCCTTAGAAATTATCATTGCCTAGGAACTCTTTCTTTTATGCTTTCTCTTTCACATACAACTTTTGCAATTTATTGTGCCGTCACACTCATACTTTGAAGAGAGCTAGACTGGTTGAGTTGCGAAACTTTGCTAAGTTGTTGGTTTAGTTTGGCGTATTTTCAGGTTATCATAGGACTTTCCCCATTCCTAATGTGACATAATACTCGTCAGTTACCAAAATATGTTTTTTTTTTAGATGATACAATATTCACTTTAAGGTTTTTGAATCTCAAGATATAGATATATATTTATTTGAAGTTTAGGGATGAAAACAACTGAATATTATGCAGCGCATTAATTGCTGGTTTAACTGGTTTGACCACTTGGTGCCGAAGCAGCGTAAACTACATTTTGTGGTCCTTACATTTAAAGGGCTAGGGGGGGTGGAAGGTTCGGAATGTGAAATGAAATGTAGGTGAAAATGCCAAAATGACGAGGGCGGTGGAGTGGAAATCCGGCTAAACGTGGAAGGGTACTGAGGAAGTGCAGACTGAAAACTGGTCCTATCCGGAGAAGCCGGAATACACCAAAACAACTATCTAGCAAACATCAAAACTCGACCAATTTTTTGTTGTTGTTGTTGTTGTAGTTGTTGCTTTGTTTTGGTCAGACGGGTAGCTTCAGAAATCGTGTTTTAGAACCCTTTATTACCAAAAGGAAAAAAAAACAAAACAGGATGTTGCCAAAATATCAGATTCAATAGTACAGATGGTATTTGTTATGGATTAACATGTATTCCACGAATAGCACTAAATGGCTACTAGTCTTTTTTGCCACTGCTAAGGACCAGAGTGTAAGGAGGCAGGAGGAAAGGCAGACAGAAGAAGAGGTGGTCAGGCATCATCAAAGATTGGGCAGGTCAAGACTTCAGTGACGCACAACTGGCAGTCAAGGAGAGAGAAAGCTTGAGAATAGATATCAAGGAACTCACCTATGGTGCCACAATGAGTATTGAGATAACGGGATAGGTACATAGATTTCACTGCCATATCAATCTCAGTTGTCATGTTTGGAAAACAGAGTTGGAAGGAGTGTCTTGGGATGGAGAAAGAGAGTGCAATTATTGTGCCTTGGATACTTTTCAAAAAATGATATGCATTAACTGGGTGAAGGTGTGGTCCAACAGAGAATGTACAAAAGGAACCGCTGAGGACTCTCATACATGGTAATCATGAAAAAGTTGTTACCAAAAATACTCGATGTGTGTCCTGGATTGCAAACGGCTGTATTAACAGGGAAGTTACCCTCTGGCGGTTGACTATGGAATAAAACAGCTAAAGAGGGTGTGGTCTGAAGGACGTCATGATTCTTCTGACTGATGGGGAAGTTCTGAAAAATAACGCACAGGAGAGAAACTGAAAAGGATAAAATACACAACATTTGGTATAACCTTCCTTGGCCTTCCGGCTTACCCTCCTCAGAAACAGACAGAAATTGGGTTAATGTAGGTTCCCTCTCTCCCACTGTCTCCGAGTGGTTTATCTGTAGCTGGTTCCATCTAGTCGTAATTTCACATGGGCGTAGAAAAAGTTGTTGTTGTGTTTAAAAGGAGTTGTTATGATCAAGTGAATTTTACAGAGAAAGTTCTTAAAATTATGTGATTTTGCCTAAGTTATGATTAAGCCTCAGAGGCTGTGCTTTTATTTCCAAATTATGCTACTATCTCTATCCAGTGACTGAGTTGCTTGGGGGAAACGTTGTCGAGAAGAGCACAGTAATTATAAATGATGCTCTACAAAACATCGTATGCCATCATGTCAGCTGTATAGGTATAGATGGACGGAAAAAGTAACTGCGACTTTGCAGGCAGCGAGGCGTATAATGTATAATGGGAAAAGTGCAAATTATTATATGTAACCCGTTTTCTCGAAATGGAAAACAAAAATATTATCGACATATTCAGTTATGCATACTGTTATAGCCCCCACTGACAGCCGAAATATGCGCGTTAGACGGCTGGTGGCGTGGGAAAAAATCATTTTCAAGGGGGTACGCTGTTTCTATCCTTAGATACAGGCATTTCTAGATCAGCTACAGATGTGAAATTTGGCACACTTAGTAAGCAAGAACTGTACATTAATCACGCCTAATTTTGATTAAAAAAGCGAATAAGTACAAAGATCTTAAAGATTGTGCAATGTGTATTAAATTTTTTTTTAAAACAAATTCTTAGAGTAACGTTAAATTTAACGTATTTAGACATAAAATATAGCTATAATACTTATTCAGCAATAGATCAGATCTCAAGGCTAATGAATATGGCAAAATCGCACTCTCCACCATGAAAATCCCTTTCGACTTAAACCGTCGAAATCTCCGCTCGACCGCAGCGACTTAATTACCGATTCGAGGAAACGAGTCACATATTTCTTTAGATAGGTAATATTTCATCTAGACTTTATTCTCTTCGATTTCGGGGATAATAGAAGCTGAAAGCGCTAAAAATATAGCAATCGTCAAAAGATTTTGCATTGGGTTAATTTTTAATGAAGTTTTAAATAAAAAATGAAGGCAAAAATGTTATTTTCCAGCTCATTAACTTCTTCATAAAATGTACTATTTCAAATGTGAACCTCATAGTATGCCAGGATGATTATGGATGTCAATAGCCTTCCTAGAGGTTGTTTTTCATTGCTGATGCATGGCGGCGTTTTGGAGAGCAATACAGATAGGAATGTGTCCCCGAAGACATGTCTTTGCAGCACTGACAGCAAAAAAGAGAAGCCTGCATCTTACAATGTATGGAAATCCTAGCAACTTGAAGTCAATAGATTGAGAGCCTACTTGTAGTTGCTGGATCAGTTCATAGATAACACCGGAACTAAGAGATCTGTGGTAAATGTTTTCAGTCGCAGTAGCCTATCCGAATCCTCGGTGAGTTCTGTTTTGATATTGATTGTCTCCGAGAGACTGTGCCTCTAATAAATCAGTAAATAAGAGATACCTCGTAATATGCGAATATTAGTCAACAGCCTAAAAGCAAATGATTCAAATCGCACGTTTCTCGTTCCATGTATTTGTCATATTGAATCTGGTAATCTCACAGAACTTACACTTTTTCTCACTGATTATAGAAAACATTGGGCCAACAAAGTCGTCTTTTGGCAAAAACACTTCAATTGAAAGGACTTTAGAACCTTCGTGGGATGTTCAGAGGGGCGAATCATAGAGCATGTGGGTCGAAGGAGGAGTTGGGATAGCAGAAGAGGCGACAAGAGAGGGACATTAGCTGACGGAAGGGGACACCCATGCTCCTGTAGTTAAAATATACCGTGCTGGAAAACAGTTAGGGTTCAGGAATGGGCGAGGAACACTCACCGACTTCACACATCATCGCCGTTACTTTCCATGTATCCATTATTTAAGCTACTACGAGACAAGATAGGACATTCCCATTTAATGACTTATTGAATCCATCCATTCTAGCTAAAGCGGGGAATTACATGAACAGTAATGTAATCACATGCGGCACCTAGAGGAAGATAATCATCATTGTAAGGTGCCAGATATGATATGAGGTAATATAAATTTGTTTGTTCATATAGGACAAAAAATATGACAACGCGAGTTTTAATTACAGGGGTCCGTATCCATAATTTCGGTTGGTATGGAATATACTATTGGCCAGTAAAGCGTGATGTAGAAATTGAAGGAATAGAATACCCCTCTATTGGAGATTATAATATACTGGAGATTATAATCAATAACTGTGGTGCGCACTGCCCTTTTCTAATTCAGTATATTTTTACATGCAAAACTGAATACCAATGTGCCAAACCGCACACTTTTTCCTGTTGAGGTTGATCGTGGGAACACTTTTTTCTTGTGTGCAAAATACAGTTTTTACTTCACCACCAGATTTCAAACGAGACACATTATTGCACATAGTGACAGAGGGGTTTTCAGTATCTGTGTCTTAAGAATACGTTATGTGGGATCAAGGGTTTTGGCTGTCTCTATAGAGATGTATGAGAATCCAACTTAGAAAAATAATACCCGTTGTCATGATGTTCATTAATTTGTCTTAAATACTTTTCTGAAATCTATTGGTGAAGTAAGGTCTGTTGTTTGAAATAATCTTCCCGAAGATCAACTTTCACGACAGAACAAAAAAGTTACTGTTTAGCATTTTGGTGCGTAACTATGCATGGAAAATGTACTGAATTAGAAAGTAATACACAGTAATACATTACAATCTACAATAAAGGAATACTCTACCCCCTTAAAATAACTTGAGATCAGAGTATTAGGCATAGTCTTCGGGCTATCAGATACGTAAGGTTCGTGATCGTTTAGCTCCCTCTGTAACTGTCTGATATATGATTTTATAGCCCAAGTACATTGCAGAGCAGTTTTCGTGCACTCTAGGCCAATGAGTGTCGATGACCACTTTGGACAAACGAAAACCGGTTGGTTTCAGACTTGCCGTTTTTTGGGTTTATTTTAAGGAACCCTATCAGGAGTCGCAAGTGATGATAATTTTCTGTTAGAGTGGATTTTACTCTTGGCCTCTGGGCACTTTATTGATATAGTCTGCCGGTCGAAAAGAACTGGTCTCAAGAAGGTTAAAATTGTGGACGTAAGACGTCGTGAGTAACATGTCTGCTTTTGCATTCATACACTATAACACGTACATCTTTAATGCTGGGTCAGTGTTAATTTTTAAACTAAATTGTAAAATTTGGTTAGAGATACTGAGAATCATTTAACCCATTTTGTGTGTGTGTGTGTGTGTGTGTGTGTGTGTGTGTGTGTGTGTGTGTGTGTGTGTGTGTGTGTGTGTGTGTGTGCGTTTATTGTAACAACAAAGAAAGTGAGGGTAGCTCCCGAGCGTACTGTGACGCTCCATAGAAATTAGATGGATGTGATGACAATGCAGTCACATTACTATCAAAATACTATTTCGAACAATCCGTATTATAGATCTAGATCTAGACTAGTCACAATATTATATTTGTTCACTTCCAAGGAAAATGCGCATAGTATTGTGACGTTCCAGCATAGACGATAAAATGTGACGACAATGGAGTCACACAGCCATAAACATAATTATCCTTAACGATCATCTTTTACTTCTATGTTACAAATAATGAAACGTTTCTTCACCTTTCGAAGCACCCCTACTACGGAGAAAAATTAAAAACTTTTAATCTGACAAGGCTCAGAGATACCCATGTCAGCGGAGAATTGAAATTAACAACGAATGAGAAACTGAACGAAGACAGTCATTACACTTCATTATTTCGCATTGTGTCGTGCTCTCTACTTTACACGTTCGCGCCGATTCTAGGGTACTTAAACTGTTCTGCACTAATTACTGGAAGATGGGACTACTGCATTCTACATCGCTGATTCATTCACGCTTGACTAGGATATCTAGGTCATCGAAGTACTTTTTATTTCACATCAGCTCTCTGTGCAATTAGGTCACTCTTAGAAGTCTGTAGATTCTGTAAAAGATACCGTTTAGAAAAGGCCCGTATTCTGGGCAAGAGTTTTGTCTACTTCTGCGAGTTTGCTACAGTAACCTGAATGTCAAGAGCGAAAGGCGAGACCTAGGCTTAAAGCGCCGGTAAAGAATAACAGCCCCAGGCGCTGGGCAAAAGGAATGGCTCCCGCACTGTCAATTTAGTGTGACGGGGATAACGACAGAAAGCAGATTTCGTTCGTATAGTCTAGTTTTCTCTTTTGGTGGTTGTTTTTTTTTTTAAATTTGGTAGGCCTAGATTGTTCTCAAATTCTTCATCCCCCTCCCCCCTTTCCCCTCCTCACAAATCCACCTACTTTCGTCTACTCCTAAATTCTTACAGTTTCCTTTCTTAGCTAGTCAATAATAATTATCTTTTCTCTTTATGTAGTATATTTTTGTTTAAATAAGCTCCCATACACCGCCATATCTCGCTACACTGAAACTGTTTTTTTTAAACTGTCTCTCTCCTCCTACTTCCCTTGTCATCTTCCGTTTCTCTCCCAGTCTCCTTCTCATTGAATATCCCCTTCAGCCTTCTCAAACCACCTCTTCTAATGTTGAATAATAAGTACCTCTAGTGCGGCACTCCCCGTATACTGGACCATCTGTCTGTAATATAAAGGCCTCGACCTTTTTTTTCAGATTTTGAGAATCTTCTTGGTAGGAGGGGAACACTTTCTGTTATGCAAAAGAAGGAGTGGGGAGGGAGTTCCTTTCATGCTAAAAGGGAAAGGGTCTCTGCCTCGGCTTTCTTGGAGGATATGGTTTCTTCATTCTCATTTGGGTACCTAACTTAACACCCCTTCTCCTCTGTCTTTCTCTCTTTTTTTTTTTTTCACAAGTCTCACTTCTGTTCTGTCTGATTGGCTTGTCCGTCCATCCTTCCTGGATCACTCTGTTCCTCTGTTTCTTGCCATGTTGTTTAACTTGAACCGAACACCAGGTAAAAATTACACGAAATCAATGCTGCTCACCGGTCAAGCATGCGGGAGACAACTCTGAACCAATATTTACCGGAAGTTGGCTGTCAGCTATCGCCTGCACCAGACATGCTGAGCTTCCGGCCATGGCTGAAGTTCTGGACAGTTACGAGCTTTATTTCTTTGTCGAAGGTGCTGTCAGTCCAAAACAGTATTTGTTTGGGGCTTTGAGCTCTAGTCGCAGCCATCTCAGAGAGTTTTGTCCTAGTGTTTGTGAGCGTGTGCCTCACTGGTAAAAAAAAACTGGTAATGGATGCTGCTAGTCTGTCTGGACAAGGACATGAAATTGACTCTTCCATCTTTGCAACTGATATATTTTGACAGAAACTTCTTTGAAGGAAAAGACACATGTGCAGTGAACTATTATCTCCATTACTATGGGTAAGCGACATTCAAGAATCCTTTCACGAGCAAAATCATAGTTTGATTTGGCACAGATCGTTTACCTTTCACTTTCCATTTTGAGAGGGGCACCCGATAGTATAAATTCTCAATTCTCGGGTCTGCGTGCAAACCTACTGAGGCATTCATATATAAAATGTAGCTCTCAAAAGACAACGTTAGCTTTGCTTCTCAAAGAAGCCTTTCTCTTCTAACGTTTCGAAAAGATCCCTTTAGGTTTCCAGTGGTACTGATACTTAGAGTATGGTCACTTTAAGACGTATGTAGTTCTATCTTGGCAGGAGAAAGATATAAACAGGAGATGGGATCATTTGAGGGATTCCACAACAAAACACAAGAGATTTCCCCAGGTTTCTTTAAAACGCATCGAAATATAGACTTATTGTGTGTGTGTGTGTGTGTGTGTGTGTGTGTGTGTGTGTGTGTGTGTGTGTGTGTGTAATGACATTTAAAAGTATTCATTTCATAGTATTTTTTGTCTCTGTGAGATCGTCGTGTGAGTAAAACATGGTCGTGTAGTCATAGTGGTGGACTGGCTTGTCAGCTGTTGGTGGATACAGCGTTTTGCCACAGATCCCTTCATTTAGGCCGACTTGTATACAAACTGGATGTTTATCCAAAACTGTTGCACGCCGTATTCCTGGGGCCCTCTGTCTTAACATGCCGCCCATGTTGGCATATAACGTTGGATTCCACAATACGCTTTGAAGAGAATAGCGGGACTTCGTGGGACTGAATTACTGACTAGCTTGTAGATACTTGATAATTTCTCATAAAATTGTTGTGCTCTCAGATTTCTGAGCACCTGCATACCACCTGCTACTGTCATTAGAACCAGTCTTAAATTCTGGACAAACTGATACATTTGAATTCAGTTATAAAGGGTGGCCGGACTTGCAGAATTTAGCCGTTAAAATCTTACGCTGTTTCCGAATTGGAGGATTATAGCAAGGGAATCATCACTGATGTCACAGACGAAAGCTTAAGTAAAAACACTGAGCGCAGCACACCGTCCATAGGCGACAGTCATGGATCCTAACACTGTTTGTCTGTCAGTCATTGCGTGATGTGAAATCAAAACACATGACACATATAGACGCTTATTTTAGATTGGCTTCATGAGCACTTCGGACTGTCAAATTATATCAGTCATGCAAAAAGTTGTACTATGGGGGAAATAGTTATTCCTTAATAGCCGGGTTTTTGCATCTCCAGGTCCGTTACTTAAAGGCTATTTACAAAGAAGTGAAGAATACGGGGATTTAGAATTCCACCTGTATAACCAGGTTCTCGTTATAACCGATGTCCTTATAAGTGAGTTCCACTATAGCTGTAGAATACGACCTAAAGTCTCAGGAAGGAAGAGTCCTGTTCCGCGAATGGATTTCATTCAGAACCGAATAACACTTTCTTACGACGATCCAATTCCAGCTTTGAGCATAGCGCACCGCACATCCAGTGAGGCGCATGATTTTGTTTAAGCGGGAGGAGTTGGTATTTATTATGAACATTCGGTCTCAAGGTTTTTAATATAACCAAATGAAAAAGAGATAGCGTCAGCAAAGGTTACGCTTTCTTCAGCCATGCCACTCTAAAGCTGTAGGGTGGGATATAAGGGACATGCAAAAGTGCAGATAGCTTATTAAAAGTGAGATTGAGCAGCTGGATCAGATGAGTTTATTTTAAAGCTTATATATAAATATCTCGTCAAAAGATTTCTTAAGCCTCAAAATTAAGCTAGGAGGTAGGTGTATGTTTGCATGGTCGACGAAGATTGACGGAAGGATATTGATAAGCCTGTGTCACCATTCAAAAGGATCATTATCGTAAAGCTCTCACTGAGACTTCAATATTAAGGGTTCTGCATAACAGCTGCTGTCTTAATTCACATAAAAGTCTTATTTTCTTCTCCACACTAGCACAGACACATTTATTAAAGCACTTGATTTATTACTGTATTAGTAAAGGACAACGTGGGAGCTTCCGTAGTCCAACCTGTATATTCTATGTATATGTTTATCATCAAATCCAAATGAAAGGCATTGCAATGCAATGTTGACTAGAGAAAGCGGTAGATCTATTGCAGACATAAGACGAAGTAAGCAATAAAATGACACAATAAACTTTAGATCTAGCTGTCATGTCCACGGAGGCATAGTAAAGAATTAAGGAAATGGTAGACGACATTTTGCTAACAGTATCGCTTCGTACAATAGACGCAAAATAACATCAAAGCACAGATCGGCATATTAAACCCAGATTAACTGGCCAAAGGTGTTCTCTAACAATGGGATCGCCTCACGAGTTTTTATTGCTCTCGGACCACATGGCCAGAAGGTAATTGTTATTTAGTGGCTGAGATGACGCAAAGCTCAGAATGTGGCGACGATGTAGGTCGTAATTGTGACGTAGTAGACACATTACAGGCGATTGCTGCGCCACCTTCATGCAAAATTAAGGGTCGACCCAGCTGGGTGCCTGCTCCATTGAGAACGTCCGATCACAAAACGTGGAATGAGACGGGAACGGGAGACATAGAGTTTTATATAGTTTTTATGTTTTGTCCCCTAGAATTGTTGCTGTGTTAATCTCGTATATTACCAGTACAGGTTGGCGTAGGTAGGTATTAACATAAATGAGTCATTTTCATCAAACAGGAGTTCTGAGTTAGGCAGTCCAGAAATAGACTGTGCGGACCGAGCCAAAGGGCACTATGTCACATAATACTCCTAAAATCATAAAACTTCAAAGGAAACCATGACATTTTTTTTTGTTTGCTACAGATAGATTTAGACAGTATTTACAGACCTATAGGAGAGCTGTAAGATTAACATGATTTTTTTAAATCACTAATGTAAATCTTTTTACATGATGTGCTTTCAGAACCCATTTAAAAAAGAAATAAAGAAAATTATACACTACAACTTTCTTTCTTTCTTTCGTTCTTTCTTTCTTTCTCTCTTTCTTTTTTTTCTCTTTCTCTCTCTCTTTTTTAAAAAAAAGAATCAGAGCTTAGGCATATGAATGTAAATAATACAATTTTGAAAAGTTATATTTTTTCAAACGATGTGTATGATCGAAATGCAGCTGAGAGGACTTGGAGAAGATCAAAATTGACTATCCATAAAGATATTTATTTGTATCATAACAAACGGGTGAAACAATTAATAAGAGAAGTGAGATCTAACTTTTATATTTCTGAGATAGAAAATTGTACATCTTCAAAAGCTCACTTTGCTGTGTCAAATGAATTAAGTGGTAAAGTTACGACAAATATACTTCCAAATAACATACCTAAGGATGAGTTACCTGATAAATTTTGTGCTTTTTTCAAAGATAAGATCGTGAATATCGGAGGTGATCTTGATTCTGAGCGCACTAATGATTCATATGAACAGTTCAGTAGTGAGAAGTTTGATAGTTTTCAGAATGTGAACTGTGAAACTGTAAAAAAGATCATTATGGAATCGGCACCAAAATCTTGTATTCTGAATCCGATTCCAACTGAGCTGTTGCAGCATCATGTTGATGATCTTGTTGAAATTATAACACCTATTTTAAATAAGTCATTAAGTGGGGGCTCAGTTCCACCGCCTTTCAAAACAGCGGCCATCATTCCACTGATAAAGAAGCCTAGCCTTGATCCTAATGAGTTTAAGAACTATCGACCCATCTCTAATTTACCCTTTTTATCCAAAGTACTAGAAAAAGTTGTTTTAGAGCAACTGAAAAACCATCTTAGCAAAAATAACCTCATTGAGCCCTTTCAGTCAGCATAATATAAGAAATCTTATAGCACAGAAACTGCTTTGTTAAGAATAACATCTGATCTATTAAATGCTGCTGATGAAGGCATGGTTTCTGTGTTGTCACTGTTAGATATCTCTGCAGCATTCGACACTTTGGATCACAATATCATGTTCGAAAGACTGGAAACAACATTTGGTATATCTGGCACTGTACTTGACTGGTTTAGGTCATATTTATGTGGCCGTACTCATTTTGTTATAATAGATGGTATACAGTCTGAGAGATGTTTTCTAGACTTCGGAGTCCCCCAGGGATCCGTTTTGGGGCCGGTATTGTACACCATGTATACTCAGCCTCTGGGAAATGTAATTAAACAACACTCTATGCAATATCATATGTACGCTGATGACACACAGCTATACAGATCAGTTTTACCATGCAATGCTCCAAAACTGTTAAATGATGTTAAGATTTGTATTCAGGACATTAAAGCTTGGATGTCATCAAACAAGCTAAAAATGAACGATGAAAAAACTGAAATTATGCCATGTGCTACCACTGTCAGAGTAAGTTCCATTGATATGAATCACATTTACATTGGCAGAGGCAGAATTGATTTTTCTCGTAAGGCTAAAAAATTGGGTGTTTATTTAGATAGTTCATTGACAATGGAAGCTCATCTGAATCATCTTTGTAGATTGTCAAACTTAGAACTTAGACGTATCGGCCAATTGAGAGATGTCCTAGACTTGAATGCGACAAAAACACTTGTGTCAGCATTTATACTGTCACGTTTAGATTATTGTAATTCCCTGTTGGCTGGTTTATCTGATGAAAAATTGAATAGACTCCAAAGAATACAAAATAATGCTGCAAGAATGGTACTTAAAAAGTCAAAACAAGAGCATGTAACACCATTGCTCCACGAGCTTCACTGGTTACCTATAAAAGCAAGAATAGAGTATAAATTGGCCGTCCTATGCTATCAGAGTCTATATACTGCTGAATTTCCAACCTACATGAGTGAACTCCTGGTTCCATATACACCATCAAGATGTCTGAGATCAAGTAGTACTAACCTCATTTCAGTATCGAGGTCACATCTTAAGAAATATGGAGAGCGAGCATTTACCTCATCAGGACCATCAGTTTGGAACGCTTCACCAAATGAATTAAGATCAACAAATACCATCGAAAGCTTCAAAAGAAAACTCAAAACCTATTTAACAAAAATATTGCTGTAATTCTTAGCCATAAGTTCCAGCTCTGCCTCTGTTGAATGATAATGTGAGCTTGAGTTAGTACAAATGATTGTGTATCTGAATTTTTTTTGGAGAGGATGTGTGAAAGATAGAAAGTGAGATCTTCAACTTTGTCAAGCGCCTAGAGCTCATTTATGGGGAGTGGGCGCTTTATAAATATTCTTTATTATTATTATAAAACATTGCCCTGTAAGACATGAGCAGAATGTAAAAGCTGTTACTTGTGACTGATTTGCTACAGAAGAAAAATACCTCGTCTTTCTGTTGTCACTGGAGTATGACATTTCAAAATATGAAAAAAAAAATGAGTGTATTCATTCGGACTGAAATGATATTTCACTCTGCTTCTGAAATGAACCGCAATGTTTCAACTGCCATGTCTCTCATAGTTCTAGTTTTTTGAAGCAGAGATAACACACTTTCTGATAAAATAGGCCTGTTACTGAACGAAATGATGCACCTAATCTCTCTTCACTGTGCTGTGCAACAATTCATAAAACGGCAACACGAGAGCAAAGAGAGTGCAGCCTCTTGATCCAGAAATTTGGGCGCTTAGTCTTGGTGGAGTTTTTTTGGTGTGCATTGTACAAGATTGTTTAGATTGTTTATCTAGGCAAAAGCCAACTACATGTGGTAGTGTTTACTTAATAATTCTGACGTTTGGGCACTTCCAATATATTGTATACATCATACTGTGAAAGAATGTGACGTAGATTTGCTGACTTTATTCCGTCTATAGTCAATTCCAGTTCCATCGAGGAAGAGCTAGATCAACAAGTTCGGCAACTCCAGCTCCTCCTCTTCCTATTGTTTTTAACATTTCCTTTGCCTCTCTGAAATTTCTCATTTGGAGGCGACATTCGATGGTGTCACCTCGATGTTGCTTGAACCATAATGACCCCACGTAAAGATACCTCGTGTTAGCCCTTTAATCCCAGCTGCTCCCGTGGCCGAGTCACATGGGAAAACAAACATTCCGGACGCGGTGTGGGTTTGCTTCCCTGGTCCTAATGGTTTGTTTTGGGTTTCTTGTGCCTCTCTCAGCTGCAAAACATTATTTTATCAGCTAACCCGACTGAGAACCTGTCTTACAGTGTGTATCGCTGAGTTCGTGCGCGCATTCTATGTTTATTTCACAGTATGGTAATAATTTAAGTAAAACTAGGCATCCCGTGCCGCTGTTTCGACTTTCGTGTTGGTCCAAGCCATTTTCTTGGCGTCTCTGGCGAGTAAACTGCACAGGAGACTAAACCTGCACTCTCTCGTTGTCATAGCCATTGCTCCACTCTTCCAAGTCCTCACTCCTATATATTCCTCCTCTGTGATAGCTCCGTCTGAAAATGCTCCTTTCTTCATTCACTTCTGTCTTGTGCCATCTCATGATAGGTTATATAGATCTTTACCTCCTTCACTTTTCTCATTATGTTGATTTCCTTGCCCCTGTTACAGTGGCCTTTTACGCTTGGCTGTGTCTGTCTGTGTCTGTCTGTCTGTCTTCTTGTCTGTCTGTCTGCCTGTCAGTCTTCCGCGCGACCCCCCCNCCCTTTTTTTTTCTCGAATATCTCGGCTGTAACTATCCTCTTTCTCAACAGCAGGAGTTTCTCACGAGACTCAACATCCTCGACATTTCTTTGGCCGAGGGCTCAGTGTTTATGGCCGTGTCTTTTAACCTGCTGGTTTGCAGACTCGCGTATCCATCACCGCAATTTCGATAGTTAATTGTCCCTTTTTTGGTTTTCCTCGCTCATTCCCCTTCCTTCATACCTCCACCGGCGTCATCATCAGCCCCTCGCCAACACAAATGTCAGGCGGATGGTAAACACCTGACATCAACCGCACGGTAAGATGGCGCACGAGACTAGCCTTGACCACGTAAATCCCCTCATGGATGCGCCAACCTTGGAGTTCCAAGCCAAAATCTTCGGACCGCATCCCATGCAGAGATGGGCATGATCGACCAAAATATTCGTATTCCTGACATCCTTGAACCAAGATTCATTTCCATAGATTCGGGTTCGAATCTGTTTGGCCGCTTTCGCTTTGTCCGCATTTGACGTTTAAATTTTAATCTGTTCAGACCTCTTTTTTGTTTGTTGTTTTTAGATGATCATGAGATGACTTTGGGTCATGAGTTAAGAGAGTTTCTTTATCACTAATTCCTTACTTCTTGTTAGTTCTTCCCGTGATTTGAATTAGGAAATCGAGATTCGGATACCTTTTCAACGTCTCTTCGTTCTCGTATTCGCCAGTGTCCAACTTTTGTCCATCTCTAATCCCATAGCGAGGTAGGCAGTATCTGTGGCATGTTCTCCCGTGACGCACAGCAGCAGGTCCCGGCCTTGTCACGTGCACTGTGTCCACAGATTGTTTGTATGGGGCTATCTGTTTGTTTGCTTACTTGTTTATTGTCTTCTGCTGTTCCCTCGAGGACAAAAAGAAAGAAATGGCTTGATTTGGGATTAACCCGTGCCGATAATCGAAGAGTATTTTAGGTCAGTATTTCCTTCCAACTGCGGAAGAGGGCTTTTTTTTTTTAAAAATTAAATCGAGTCATTAGTATTTCGTTTCAATATAGTAACTGTGAAAGCTAACTATTTTTTCACTGGAGGCATAATATTAATGGAGCAAGATAAAAGCCTGCCGTTTTTATATAGAATGCGTTGATACGAGCTAATTATCAAAGGAGTATTGTCAAGTTCAGAGTCTTCAACATATGTTGTAAGGAAAAGATTTTATAAGACTCTGGTTTAGATTTACATGTTTACCCGAACATTTCTCAGAAGACAAAACAGGAAAAATTCATTTCTCCGTACACTAGATCTTTCTTCACACGGGAAAGAAAGATCGCTACTTAATGACAATCCACTTTGAAGCTTTCCAGTTGAGAGTGGTAGAGGACTGCAAAATGGAAGAGACCTATGATATGGGGATATTTGTAATCTGCCCTTTTTTTTTAAGGATTATAGCTTGAATTCTGGTACGGTAGCCTTCATGAATTTGGATTAGGTATCTGTTGTCACCAGTTGATATTCATTAGCCTCTACTTTGATGTTGACCTCCTAAGGTACTTGCAGGAGCCGAAAAGGCGGTGCCGATTTATTTATGTATGCCCTTCTCAAAAGCTGTCACAATAGTGGGGAGCTTTAAATTAATCACGGCTTTGATCTGCAGGGTAGGCCTATATATTTTTTGTCTGTATATATGCACTTTATTTACACGGAGCCGCTAGCTCCGAATCTTTAAGTGCTTTGTGCCGGTTCCCTTCTGATTTACAGTATATTTATATAAGATTTATTCATTTAGATTTATATTAGACCACACACATTCCGCAACATCTTATTCACAGTGAGAAATTGTAATCGTGGTTAGCTACAGTCTCTTTTGAGGCACAGATGAGAAATGATCAAGACATCTGTGTGAAATGTTAAAGGCATGTACCAACAAAGACAACAGATGAAGTCCCTTGCAAGATTTAGTCTTGTTGCATCTGTTGCCTTTGTTGTCGTCCTAGTTGTCTTTGTCATTGTTTTAGTTGCCTTTGTTGCTGTCGTTGCTTTTGTTATAAGTGCTTGTCTAACGAAATAGCACCATCTGGCAAAATAATAATATGACTAGACGCGCATGAGCCAGAGGTATCAGGCGTCCAGACGATAAATGAGGGAATATCATTTATGCAGCAAGTTCCGATCATTTTTCGTAATCCTGAGTATAAACTTGGCCGTTGTCCATTCCCTAGACATGTTTGCTCATTTCTTATTTTTTATCCATAACTTGCATAAAGGAAACAAAAATCACAAACAGCTACCTCGCATCACCTGGGGAACTGTATGGCCAGAGCATAATCAGTTATCTCTAGACTGGACTCCGTCCGACAGATACAAAATTAACATAGAAATATCGGTAGTGTCCTGAAGGATGGTAGATCCTTGGCGTTTTTAGGCCGTTTCAATCTGACACACGAGGACCTAAGGAAAATATCAGAAATGTATCCAACAGTAGTAGGAGTTCTAGAGATAGACAGAAAGTTTGCCAAACGAAAAAAAAAGTGTTGACCTTCCGATTCTGCCTTATCGGAAGTTCCATTTAATCGGCAACATGTTGAATACAATAGAAGTTAATCATTTATATATAAGTCACCGGATAATGGCCATTTCTTTTAGTTGCAACTTGGTCCACGCTCCCAGAGAGTTGTAATTAAGCAGAGCTGACCAGATGATGCAGCTGTGGACGGCTATTCATGGATTTATCGGCCTTTGGTTTGGGAAAGCTTCATAATGATATAAGCATCGATTACACGTCAAGTTTCTGTGAGCGGGCGAGTCTGAGACAGAGCAAATGTTTGAGTTGGCGTCTCAAGTGTCACTTACCGCGGGGGGCTGGGTTGTGTAACTTGTCCTGGGCAGGCCAGAACAACTGTTCCGGTCCACATGGGAGCTCGGGCAGGATCGCCCCGGTGTTAAACGAATAATGAGAGTATCGACGGTGTCCTGATAGTGAGGGATCGATTCCTGAAGCCGTAAATTGTCTCTATTTCATCGTTGGTATGGAATGTGGTATCGATTACAAACTTTGGTACTCATATCAAGTTCGGTCCAAGCCTTCGATGTCTATGGCAGTCGGGGTTGTGGCGTCTAAGCAAATCATAGAGCTGTTGGCAGGACCGTTGCTTGCATACCATATACAGCTTCCACCCCTGGCAAAAGTCTCAATATAATGAAGCCTTCCTCTTCAGCATATCGAAGCCCCCCCCCCNCTTTCTTTTCAGCACCTTTTGACAGTCTAGTATTTACTAGAGACTAATCTATTCTTGGGTAAACCGTAAAACCTCTCTGCTCCTCCTTGCCTTCCCCCCTTCTCCACCTCTATCCAACCCCGACGTTTCGAGTGTGACGTTCTTCGCAAATAATGAAGGTTTTTATTGTTTTTCTTATTGTTAATCATTAAATGTGTTAACAATACTCTCTCTGAATCAGCTATATCCTCACTTCCCCTTCGCCCCAGACATTTGAGCCTACCCTAGTGAAGCTGTGTACGAAGTGACTACGGTCCTGGCTGCAAGAGGAAAGGGATTGAAAAGAGAAAAGAAATGTCAAGAATTGTTTGGACAGTGACCAGTGTTTATTAAGACAGACAGTTTATGATTCTGGACAACTTGGACGGACAAAGTAAGCCGTCGGGTACAGTAATCATATACAAGAATTATAGTAATATGAGAGGAGAAATCGTTAACGGTCTACCCGCAAGAGATTTGCTTTGATAGCCTGGGCAAAGGAAGACTCCGCAATCACTTTTCCAAGCATCGTAAATTATAAAAATGGTTAGCTTTCTCTTTGTCTCCCAAGTAAGCTGCAGGACCTCCGTTCTATCGTATTAAAAACAACTGAAGTAAAGAAAGAACTACCTTTTTGTATGAGCAGGAACTAAGGATTGAAAAATAAATATTATTTCACCCCAAAAACTTTCAACGACACAGCGATCATTCACAGAATAGAGAAACAGGGACACTCCAATGATCTACGTTTTTGCTAGTGCTACACCGTTAAAGCATAATATTTAATGTCTTTGGTGATATTCTTCATTAGGCACCATTTTTTTCCCCTCATCAAAGAACGAAAGAGGATAGATATCGGAGTTCATGGAGTGGAAGGAGCCATTTTTTAAATTTTTTTTTATGAAAGAGAAGGGGTTGGATATTGAAACCAACAAACACTAATTAGTGTACAACAACAACAAACACACACTATTTTTGATGTTGATGCAGAGAATATTATTATGGATGCCATCTGGTCGCATCCGCCCCTTCCTCTCAGTCAATTTCCGACATGCGCGTTGCATTAGTTTGACGTATCAAGACCCTATAATCATCCTAATACAGAACTTACAAAAAAAATATATTTTACCAAAAAATGCCCTTGATGCACCATTTAATAAAGGACGCAGTTTTAACTCAGATTCTTTTGTGGAAATCAAAGAGTGAAGAGTCAAAAAACACTTCCAAAAACTTTCACTGGAACTTGTTTCCTGGTTACATGACAGATTTCGTCGCTGTTCTGACTAGTGATGGAGATGGCCATTTTGGGGGTACTGAGTTATTTACAACATGTGTATCCTTACCATGACTGTTTTATTTTTTGTAAACAATTTTGCAAAATTCTGATTAGTTTTTTAGTTATAGCGATTGTGAAATTGATGAACACCAGAAACTGACCAGATTTTGGCCTCGCATAGTGAAAGCTCTAGCTCTAACTAAAAACTAGCCAGATCGATCTGTCACTATGTTAGAACAGCGACGATGTATTTACCTACTGCTGCTGTCACAAAGTTTTTTTTAAAGTTCTAGCTGTATTTGATGCGATTTAATTAAATATTGAATAGACCACTTGACGTGCCAGGCGATTCCCTTATCTACCTTACTTTGGGAGAAGGAATTGTGTGGCAAAAGTGTCTTTACGAATGACAATGCCAGATCTCGAATAATAATATTGTACTTAGCTCCGTTTAAATTCCTATTTGTTTCTCTTCCTGATGACAGATTCCGCTTGCTATTTCAAGCATCTGCCTTCATGTTCTTTATCTGCAAAACGCCAGAAAAGTCTGCCGGAGAAGAGTTTAAGAACATGCACAAGTCTTTCAACCAACACCCTGGCAATAACAATGTGCACTTGATTACCACGTTCTGTCTGTTGTTGCAGCAGCGATCTTGTCGTCACACTCGCGCTCTTTCACTAAGACCCAGGGGTTCCCAAATTTTCTTGGTCAGCGTACCCCCTTGAATCAGCTGGCAGCTGGCACCATAAATATCGTCAATTGGAATGCCTTTGGGAAAATCTCGTGCACTATAATGCCTTCTCCTGAACAAAGTAAGAATGTGTCCCCTTGGCGTCAGCAGGCAATCCAGATTATCTATTTTTAAAAATCATTCACCTTGTCAAAGCAAATTGAAATAAAGTCAAATAAAAGTCAATTTTGTCGATCTAGTGCAATCCTCTTGTATCTTGTATGGTGCAACCCAAAGGGTACATGAACACTCAGCTGGAAGCCCCTTACTTAGGCCTTTCCTTAACTCACGATCCAGACTCTGTAATTCTATAACCTTCGAGGACTCTAAGCTTTCAAACCTCGAACCTCCGTCCTCCCATTAGCTCATCTTTGATCTTGGCTCCAGCCTCTGGCAACCCTCTCCCAACGTAAACACAACCAAAAACGAACAAGAAACGAAGACAAGCACGTCCGTTTGTTGTCGTTGTGTCCAAATTCCCGAACGGGGCCCGACAGAAATGCACGCTCGATGAACGGTTTATTTCCTCAGGGGAACCTACAATGTATCGCGCACCGGGAAATTCCTGCTACGCGTCTGCGTTCAATACGCGCCTCCCGCGTTCAATGGTAGTGTCTTGTGGTGCGGACCACACCTGAAATCTGAGATGCGGTCATAATGGCGCGAATGCCTCATTGATGTGCATGTAAAAAAACGTACCATGTGAGTAAATCTATCATTTTCGTCACGTAGATCAGGCGTTGCTGGCAAGTTAGCCATCCTCATTCAATAACTTTGTTTGCTTAACAGGGAGGGGTAAATATAAGCTCACTCCATCATAATTTGCTACCTTCAGAACATCCTCTGTCTCCGAAATGCAGTCCTAAAGAAAGAAAAAAAAATGTCTAGTCTAGACCTAACATACGACCTGTTTCACGGGAGTTTACAAGCCAGGCGCAAGAATTTGCACGAAGTTGCACGCAACACAAAAAAGCGAAAATATTTATTTCTTTTTTTTTTAAACTGTAAGCCATTCTTACCGCTTTGTCTTCTTTTTCTCGTGTCGACTTAACCTTTCCATTCATCATCATCTTCATCGTCATCATCATTATCAACAACGTCATCATCATCATTGTGGCTATATCAACATCACATCGTCATCATCACCTTCATTATCACCATCATTAGATAGGTTTCTCTAGATGTACAAGTCTGTGTTAATTTCTTAATCTCTTGTCATGTTACAAATCGTTATATTTCTCGTGAGCTGTGCTACTCGTTTACTCGTATCTTTAGCAATGTGAAATTGTGAATTTAACTGTTTAATATCATCATCATTACATCTTCATGTCATCATCGTTATCACTTTCGACGTCTTGTCTTCGTCGCCGCTGACCGAATTGGGATCGGTTTGCAAGTGACAGTAGAAATACTACTATGATAACTGATAAATCTTTTATCTCAGACTGGCATTAGTTACAATTCCAACTCCCTACCCACACTCCATCCTCCAGAGAAATGGCATCTAGTCTAGTTGCTTTTAGGATGAAAACTTCAGGAACGCAAGGTCACAGACACCACTGGTGTTTCCCTTCCCGTTAGTGTGAAGGGGCCTGTGTATGGGCAGGGAGGGCTATCGCCCCCCCTCCTCCCCATCCCCCACTCCTTTGTCCATATAGGTGTTACCCTTCACCCCTTGCCCAAGCCTGAAAAACACATTCAACTTTGAATGATAAAAATACCAGTTTGGTAGTCTGGAGAGGATTGAATGGAAAACAGTGGTGTGACAAAAGGGGTACTTCGTAAGATATTCAAGAGAAAAGAAAGCGGGAGGGGGGTGTGGGGGGGGTGCAGCATAATATTTGTTAAGTAGACGCTAGTGATATTTTGTATGTCATGGAGGAAGCTGGAACACAAGGGGAAAAAGGGGGGGGGTGCAGTCCGGGGCACAAACGGTTGTAGAGGAGGGGCATACCCTGGGCATCTTTTTATGTTACCATATAGCCAGGAACACTCCATCACGTAATTACCGCCCTGAGGATAGGACTCGGCATATTTGAAGACCATAGATATGATATGCTATGCACATTCTTTCTCTCCACCCGTGCCAAGCTAACTTTCTCATCAATTCTGGAATTATGCCCCCGAAATCGCTGCACCGGGGTTCAGATTTCAGCTCCAAGCCCGACAATAATGTGTCATCATTACGCCTTCTATCTTCCTAGCTTATCAACGGCGCATATAAATATTATCTATGTGCATCTAGGATTCTAGAAATCGGCGACTCGTGATCTATGTGGTCGTTGAGGATGTTGTTACTTGTCGTTTTGTTTTTGGATCGGCGACGCTTTATTGCCGTGAAGACAGACAGAGTAAGTTGTTTGTGCGTTTCATGGTTTTATTCATGAAGTCTGGGATTTCGGTACAGTCTGTATCGGATGATAATTTTATTTTCTGGTTTATATGTCGATTCGGCTTGCTGGCATTCTGCTTATTTGCAACGCTCGCTAAATACGTTTTTCCATATTACAGAAAACTACATTTTCTTATGTTCATATGTACTGCAAAAGTCACTGGATGATGTATAATTGCAACTCATATTTATAGCAACTTTCCACAATCCCCGTGGAAACGCTCTTAGTGTTATAGACAATGCTACAGTCTATTTTTTGTGCTGTTATACGGTTTCCGGCACATTTTATGTGACGGTGTTAGTGGAAGTGATGGCGTTGGTATAGTTGTGGTAGTATGAACAGTAATCTTCTTCTTCATCCTCCTCCTCCATCCGTTGGTGACTCATTGTTGACTATGAAAGGTATAATACGGGACTCAGCTGTTACTCTTCTGGAACTAAATGGTCTTTTGTCGTACAAACAGAAAGAATGTACAGATTAGAAGATCAATTTCTTTACAATGGGAAGGTTATTGTTTGTTAAACATACATACAGTGTTATGGTACCGCCCAGGAGGAAGGTTATCCTTATATTTTCATGATCTCAGAACGTTTGTGCTTGGTTTGCGTTTAAAAGGTGTCGATTTTAATGGTGGTTATAATAGAGGTTGTTGATATTTGTGGAAAGGAAGTATGGGGGTATGGGTGTGTGGGTGTAGGGGTGTATGAGTGAGATAGGGTAATGAGATTTGTCTAATCCGTGGTGTTTTTCATCTGGGGAAATTATTTGTGGGTTGTTTGAAAGTCTTCGAATATGGCAACCGCTTAAGGGGATTTTTTAGTAATAAAATCATCAAGCTAGCGAGCACTTCGCTATGACAGGTGTCATAAGCTTGTGAAAAAAAAATTAAGGCAATTTTGTTTTTCAACTATTGTTCCATTCCTATTGCTTCTAACTGAAATGTTGTATTCTGATCGTATTGTAATAGCTTAAAGAGATATGTCTATAGAATGAATATATCTAATCAGCTCTTGGGGAAAAGCCATATTCATCCAGTAATGTCGGATTTTAACCTTTTTTAGGTGTGACAGAGATATGGTGTTGCCAGACTATGTTTTGTTTAGTATTAACAAAGAACAGAACATAATACTTCTATGTTGTATCCTTTCAGAAGGAATTTAGCCAATGAGATGCGACGGGTTTTTCCCAGCCGCAAGCTGGGCATTCTCAGTAAACTGAATCTCACTATTGCAGGGTTTATTTCTGGCTCGCCATCATCGTTATCAACGAAACTTCTTTTACATTACGTAGACTCAGACCTTGGCAGCAGCTCATAATGAGGCACGTAGAAGATGAAAGCACCAGGGCTGTTCTGCCATTCAACTTCACGAACGTCACGCATCAAGGCTATTTGTCTACAGAATGAGCATGCCACAGCTATAGATCTTAACATTTGTCTGTGTGAAAACTTGTCAAGTTTTTATCTTTTTTTGGGGTTTCCAGTATGGCTCGAATTCGAGAACGTTTTCTTCCAAAGCATCACAGTAGCCTACAGTTGCGCATGTGCAGTCCAAAAACAGGTAAGAAGTATGAAACTGAGCGTTACCTCCCTTCCCAAGTTTATTTTGGCAGGGGCGCGCAACTCTAGTTTTATTATCTAAACAACCGTCTGTAGAAACACGGGGAAGATTCCACGGTATTTTATTTGTTTGAAAGAGAAATTAGGCGAAACCGGGGTGTAATAATTATTTATTTCGACTGATTGTTTTCTCTTCTCTATTTTTTTTTTTATTCCACGACAACAAGACGCACTATCCCCACCAGACATTATAATATGAGATAAGACGTTCTGTCGTAACAGAATGGGTATTGTGGGGCTAGGTTCTCTTGTGTCCGGTATCGAATATTCGTGTAAGCAAATGGAGTGAATTAGCTGTCATGTGTTGCTTCCTGCACTAATTTGATGATTAACTGCTTGTCTGGTTCTTTGTGTTTCAGACGTTGATGAGTTCTCTGATGAGTTTATCTGAGATCTGGTTAAAGACAACACAAGATGGCAGATAAAGGGTGAGTAGGAGTTCAGGAAAGAGTCACAGATAGAGAAGAAAAAAAACCCCAGAGAACAGAAGAGAAATCAGTGACAAGAAAAGTGACTACATAGAGGGTGGCTAACGTAAGAGACGATAAAATGATAGACTGCTAAAGCAAAAAGGTGGATGGATGGATGGATGGATGGGTGGATGGATGGACAGACGGATGGGGCGATAGACAAAATGATAGACTGCTAAAGCAAAAGAATGGATGGATGGATGGATGGATGGATGGATGGATGGATGGATGGATGGATGGATGGATTATTAGGTGGACATGTGAATATTGAATGGATAGACTGATGGATGGATGGAAGGGTGGCTGTTTGGATGGATGGATGGACGGACGGATGGGGCGATAGATGGATGGATAAAGGGAAAATTGATTGACAATCGATTGATTCGTGGTTAATAAGAAGAAACAATAAGGATGGACTGGAAATAGATGAAGACACCTCGTACTTTGTTACAAAATCTTTTAAAGAAAAGTCACAGACGTACAGGAAGTTTCCAAACTAGGTCATCGACGCCATTGATGTAAAAACCAAAGGCGGCAGAGATGTTCTTCTGCTTTTTTTTTTTATTTCCAGGGAAACGCCCGGCAGTGAAAACTGTTTATGGGCAGATAACCGAGGCGTAAATAAGAAATAGATGGAACAATAATTCATGGGACAAACCAAGATGAGGTGGAAACGAAACAAAAAGAAAAGCGCAAGTAAATACTGTCGGTCTAGTCGCACTAGCACATTCTTTGGCAAAGTATAACACTCTGGGATATTGGTGAATGGGGAAGTGAGCGTATCATTTTAGCACTTGTTTGTTTGTTGCCATCTCACCTGTGCCGTGGCTTTAGCTGGCATTGTTTTGCAGTGAGGAAATAATGAGGACCACATGCCGAGTGACACTAGCGGTAAACAAATTGTGTGTGCCAACAAATCAAGATCTAGACTACGTGTAGAGAGCGGGAGAGGTGGGGGCGGAGCATGATTGGTTTACAAGAAACGGATATGAGGAAGAAATGGACGCGCACACAAATCAACACACCTACGCCTTCCAAAAGTCTTATATTTTTATTTTCATCAGTATAATGAGGTTATTGAGCGCTTCATATTTGCATACTGCTGTTATATAGACCTAGAACGTGTTTTTCTTTCCAAAATAATGTTTCAGTTTTGTGAGCGAAAGAACACTTATGCGCCTTATGAGCAGGCAGAGTCAACTTTAGCAAGACATACATGCCAATGTGTGCTGGTCCAGGAGGGTAAGACATAATTCACTGTATGCTTCTTCCAATCGCAGGTGAATGTGTTGCCACAGACTGTGTCATTTGTCTACTTCGACTTTAGAATGATGATTTTGCTGAGTGACGCTGGACCCGAAATATCTTTGTTGAAAAGGGCTTTTTTTTTTACATACGAAAATCGGAAACCAAATATCTGTCTAGAAGGGAGTAATTTTACAAACTGAATTCTGAACTCCAATATCTCTGCTGAAAAGAGAGACATTTTTACTCATTTAATGAGCACATTTTTTCTCGGAGGGAAAAAANGGGGGGAGGAGATCTGTCTTACAGTATGCCGTATTGAAAAACCGTGAGGTACTAGATTTCGAAAGTAAAAGAGAAAAAAATTCTCCCTATCATGACGGTTGCATTCAGAACGACTGCTCATGTTTTCCCCCGTTCTCTTCTATTCAACGAACAGTTGCAATCAGAAGCTGAATTGGTATCTGGGGATATCCGGGTATGGCACAACAATGTATTTTCTTCCAACAGTCCTCGCAGAATGGTGAGTTCCCAGACAGGAATAACACGAGATAATCGATCTCAGAAGTAAGGGTTTTACCTTATTGTCCTAAGAAACTGTCTGAGGTCAGAATCCAAATTTATTCAGTCTAAATGTCATTACTCAGGGCTAAAGGAACTGATCTAAATGCCCGACCAACGTCACAATTTTGTCTAGTCTGGTGCTAAATGCTTTTGTTATCTTTAATTATTTGATGAGATGAGTTGGCTGGTCGATTGATTGATTGATTGATTGATTGATTGATTGATTGATTGATTGATTGATTGATTGAGTGCTTGATTGAGTGCTTGATTGATCGGATCGATCGATCTCTTCCTTCATTGCTTGATTTGTCCAGTCTTATGTCATATTATGTAAATATGTGCCCACATTCTATAATGTGGTCGAGGAGGTTTTTTAGTAAACTTTGAATAAGAAAAGAAAAGAGAAGATGCCCTGAAAATATCAAAAAAGAAAGGAGAGAAGGCGTCGTTTCGAACTCCGGCCAAGGGGTGGGAATGAGGACAACACGGTGGTTAGTCATTGACTGCTAACGGACCTTGCTGTGAAATGCAAACGCCTCTGTTTTCCCATGACATGTACAAGTAGCAGCAAGAAGACAAAACCTTTCTGAAGGTGTCACTGCATCCGGAGAAACCGTAAAATCTGCAGTGCTGCATCCCATTTGCATTATAAGTGTAAGGACCGACTTATCAAGCTGGAGATGTGCACAAAGCGAAAGTAAAATTTACAGGCTTTTGCTCACGGTCATTCCATGAGGGGAACATTTTACGGCCTCATCACTTAATATGTGTCGGAGATGCAAATTGGATACTTGACGCTCGACAAGACGAAGGCGGTAAATTCACCTCACGCCAGTGGCTACATCATGGGCGTAGATTTGGAATGGAGAGTGTGGATGGGTACTTGGTTGCAGGGACCGTGGTTTGATTGTTGATCAGTGCGTTGGGGGTCGGGGTGAAGTGTATAAATTGAACTTCGAGCAGGAAGGTGCGCATAAAGGGAAAGTAAAATTTACGGGTCATTGCTCACGGTCATTTCAGAAGAGAGAAATTACGACCACGTCACTTAACATGATTGTGTGAAGAGACGTAAATTGGACACTTGAGACTCGACAAGACGGCAGCACTTCATCACAATAGCTGCATCATGACATACCAGGCGTAGATTTGAAATGGTAAGAAAGAATGAGAGGATGTTTGGTTGGAGGGACGCTGGGTGTAGATTAATCTTAAAACAGGAGGGAGGGAGGGGCGAAGAGAATAAATTGAACTTTGGGCGGTGATAGGATGGAGGAGGACGGGGAAAAAAGGAATGTGGTTCTCGTCGCTTATTTTTGGATTTGTCTGTCTGCCTGTCATAATTAGTTGTTTCTGTATGTGTGTTTGTTTGTGTGTCTGTCTGTGACTTCGTAGAGAGACTAAATAGAAGTAGGTAGCGAAGCCTCCCCTTCTCTCTTCTCTTTCTCTCTCGACTTTAGCAACAAGGCTTCGACTCTCACCTACCCTTTCCTCCTCCCCTCAACCCACCAACAACGTTAACAAAGACAACACAGCAACAACAACATGAACAGCATCATCAAACAACAACAACAACAACAAAACAACAACAGCAGCAGCAACTAGACCGACGAAAAAAATATTACCTTTGCCCAACTACCCCTTAGCAGAATATGACTGGGGCCGACGCCGACAAAGATAGGTTGTTGAAGACATGGGGAAGGAATGTACGTGAAACACAAGGTGACTTAACAAGCAGTTAACTCAACCTGACCTTTCTTTTGTTCCGTTTTTTTATATGTTCTTAAATCGTACGTTTGATAGCCGCTTCTTGCCCATAGCAACTCGCTGTGAACTTTTTGCGTTACGAAGCATTTATGAAAGGATTATTTTTAGTTTAGTGTCTTGTTTGAGGCAACTATTAAGGCGCAAATTTTGTCTAGACTTTATTTCCCTCTGTAGTCACTTGTCTCTCCTAGACTTCATGCTTTGTTCCTGACTACTTAAGTTAAATATAAAGAAACTTGTGTCTTCACAGTTCTTTATGGCTCATCATTAACGTTACTATTTCAGGCGTTATACGTTCATTTTATCTTCGAAAACACACCATAAAATATTTATATATATGGTGGCTCCTTAACACCGCATAATTGGTTTTGAAATATTGCTGCCGTGAATAAGCTATTTTGGTAGATAAAATAAATTGCTTTAGATTGAGAATGGTAACGGTGTTGGACTCAAGATGGGAAGGTCGTCGGCCCGATTCTCTCCAGCATCGTGTTATAAACTCATTGGGAATGCATTTCAATTTCTTTGGTCCATCCCAAAATAAAATGAGAGTAAGGGTTTAGACGATGAAAGCTATTATCCGAATGCTAGTGTTCAATGACTTTAAAATGTCATCGGCACTGTGTCAGTTAGGGAGATGAGGACGTGATTGAGAGAACTGACCTGCTGTGATAATAATAATACTATGACGACGCCCGNGGGGGGGGGGGGGGAATGTTAACTCGAGACCTGTTAAATTCATATAAATTTGATGATGATGATGATGTGACGATGATGATGATTTTGTATCAAATTTGTATCCTTACTAGGTTGGATCCAGTTCCCTGAAAAAAAGCTAAACGTTGAAATTTGGGAACCTGAAATTAAACGTTAAAATATCTAGTTTAAGAAATTCTTCCCTTTCGAAAATGATAATGATAGTGATAATGATAATGATAATGATAATGATAATGATAATGATAAAATTTCATCTCATTGAACTTCAGAATGTCTTCCCAGAGACACCTTTCGTAGGAACTGATTAAAAAGACATCGGATCGTCAAAGCATACTATTTTAGTTAGTGGTTTATCATTGGAGTAATAAAAAAGTCGAAAGGGTAAGAGTGTTAACAAACACTGTTAATTCTAGTATAGCACAACATTCTTCTTGCTATTCATATCGGAAAACGTACACAAGCTGAAAACGTACCTTGCTTTGATATCTGGTGCCTTTTCCTCTCATCTCAGAGAATGGAATTTAAATTTGAAGCATTTTGCCCTTGGGATCGGCTTATCAGCTTATTATTTTTCCCAAGAACCGCTGATTGATTTCACCTGCTAGACTTCACAGGCGGCCTAGACACCGGAGACCTGTACTTTGAGCAGGCTTCCCATAGTTTATTATGATAGTTCTCTGATGTAACTCTCATGTGTTTTGAGTCATTAAAACACTGTTATTGAAAAGTGCCGTGTGCGCCTGATACTGATCGAAGCCTTGGATGTCAGGGCTGAGGATTTTTGTTGGAAGAGAGTAAAAGAGACCAAGGCAAGGTATGATTTCATTCTCCACAGGTGTACTTTCTCTTTCCAGCACCTGGTGCTTCAGATATTCCTTCACGCTGTGGTTATAGATATCGTTTCCCGACGAAGTTGTACATGTAACAAAATATATCACTCTAATACAGTCGATTATTCTTAATCAGGGTTCATCGCACCTGACGTTTAAATGCAGTATTTGGCAAGAATAAACCCTATTTACAGGTCGAAAAAGAACAACAAACACGCACGGCCACCCGCATAATCAAAACGTTTCCATGGCCCTTGGGAGCATTTACCTTTTCTCGTTTATAAATACACACCATCTTTCAATTATTCAGGCTCCAGTATTGGATTTATAAAAAAATTATGTGATGTAGTTTTCAACGGTTCAATCAATCACTGCGTCTCATACCTTTTGACTGTGACAGGGTCCTGAATGACAAACCGGAAATGAAGCTGCTTGGAAACTTGAGCACGTTCAAGGGAAGACAAGCCTGACAGACTAAAGATCATTTAAGGTGACGATGTTAACCAGTTACCGATGGTAATTGTTCTAGACATTGAGATTTCACAGAGCACAGAAAAGAGAGCCATTTTGCATTATTCTGTTTGTTCACCCACCGATGACGAACATATTGATTTATAAATGAAACTTCATTGTTGTGCTAATATAATGGCCGTTAACATTTTTCTTTTCGGGTTCTGGAAAGGCGACCAAATATATTGGGGCTACAAAATGTTCATCTGTGATTTTCATCATCCAGCAATGATATATTTTTGGACTGTTTGGAAGTCTACGAATCTGACACCCCTACTAAAAGATGATATTTTTGTTTTTCATCATCCAGCAACGATATATTTTTGGACTGTTTGGAAGTCTACGAATCTGACACTCCTACTAAAAGATGATTTTTTTTGTTTTTTTGGGGGGAGGACGGGGGGCTTTAAAACGTCTCCTGCTGGGCAAAGATGTAGAGGAACTGCCTCCCCCCCCC
>JAWQUT010000051.1:2564475-2582785 GCA_033807755.1 Ellobium chinense | reverse complement strand
GGAAGAGGAAGAATGATGTCGAATTCAGGTATAATTTGCCCTCTTGTTTCCCCTCTTCACACCTGTTGCGATCCCGTGTCTCCCGTCTCCACCTGCGGTAGGTAGGGCAACCTCTAGTCTTGGCTCCCAGTCAGAGAATTTTTGCTTGTTTTTTTATAAGCAGAGACTTGGCCNGGGGGGGGGGGGGGAGGAGGAAGAAGGAGAGAGGGAGGGAGGCAGATGCTGTTGCTATTGCTGTTACGATTTGAGGGCCACTGAATCAGCAGAAACAACGCCACCAGTAGTAAATGTTTAGAAGATCATTATTATCATCATCATCATCATCATCATTAACATTATCGTCATCATATAAGAATTTTCAAAATTAAGAACTTTAAAACAGACGTAAAAGGGTATGTTTTTACAGATAAATGAAGGAGATTTATTAGTGTAAATTTCGATCTAATAAAATCTTCTTCAGGCATAAAATGATACTAAGACACAAAATAATCTGGTGAAACTATTTATAGGTATGAGGGTATGAAAAAAGTGAAGAAAGTTCAAAGGCAGATAGTGAGTACAGCATGCTTAAATCAGGTAAAAAGGCGATCGTCAGCGTCATATGAGGTTAAAACACGATGTGGTTAAGAGTGGTTGTTATAGATGTGTGTAAATAAATAGAATAGTGCCAAACTTACATTTTCTGCTTCCTCACCGCTCTCTCTCTCTCTCTCTCTCTCTCTCTCTCTCTCTCTCTTTCTTTCTCTCTCTCTCTCTCTCTTTCTTTCTCTCCTTACTATTTCACTCTTCTTCATCATCATCATCAACATCATTATCATCTTCATTGTCATCAAGAAGAAGAAGAAGAACAACAACAACAACAATGATAACAATAACAACAGCGTTTATCAGGACTAAGAAAAACAACAACAGGTTGTATTATCGTATTCAGGTATGAAGATGCCAATGTTGTTTTCACTGTTGACTATATTAGGTTTTACATCTCTCATTAACTCATCCTGGGGTGCCGTGTCAAAATACTTTCCAAACATGTTGTTTAGCTCTTCCTCCAAATTTTGACACAAAGAAAAATGCACCTTAACCAGTTAAATTTCGAGAACTTGGGCATTGAAGCAGACAACCTAATATTGTAGGTCTCTTTACTCAGTAAACAGGATAACCTTACCCAACCAGCAACAGCCACAAATTTTATACCTGCGTGACTAAACCTCACCTATTCTGAGTCTACACATGTATTTGCATCTATCTAAGCCTTTGAAATTAAAATCCAACCCCTTCTCCTCTCTCCATGGCCAGTTTTCTGATTTTATAGGGACAATTTAAAATTGCATATTTTTATGCCAGGTGCTATTGGCATCTTCATACCTCCAGAGATAGCATCAGCAACAGCAGCAACATTTTTCATTTCTATACGAATCACAGCAGGTAACTTACATGATTATCAGCAAAGATAACAGCAAACACCTATCAACACCATCATTGTAATCACAAATAGGGCTGCAGCAACAGGAGTTTGTATTATTATATTGGCAATATTATTATTATTCATTATCAAATCATTATCGCATCTTTCTCAGTTTCGTCAAAGCACGCAGGACGCAAAAAAAAAATAATATAAAATACAGTTATCATTCATCATCGTCGTCATCATCATCATCATCATCATCATCATCATCATCATCATCATCATTTTCAAAAATATTGAAATTCTCAAAAACTGTGACATGAAAAGATTTAATAAAAGTTCCAATTTTCGGAGGTTGGTCGGGGAACAAAGAAATAATGAGCATAGAATGATCATTCAAACACATCACGACATAACACAGAGGCAGATGAGAACAAATCCGAACAAACGACAGAAATAAAGGAGCAGAAACTAGAACTGAAATCACAACAACCGAGATAGCAGGTAAAGAAAATATATCTCCCTCCCCATACGTACAACATGCACACACACACACCCAGATACGCACGCGCACACACACACACACACACACACACACACACACACACACACACACACACACACACACANCACACACACACACACACACATACACACACACACACAAATACACACACACACACACACACACACATTCACACATACATACATACACCACACAAACACACACACACACACACACACACACACACACACACACACACACACACACACACACACACACACACACACACACACTCACATGTACATATACACACATACGCAAGGGCACACACATAATAAATGTATAAAGACAAACATATATTACACATGAAGGTACATGTGCTTATATAAATAGATAAGTATAAATAAAAGTAATAATATTCATACATGCACATGTCATATAGATACAGATAAATATACATACACATCATCATCATCATTTTCATTTTCAATTGAATAAGAGACACTCTCAAACTGTGCATCTGAAAAATTTAATAAATGATTGCAAATTTTCGGACTTGATAGTCCTTCCTTAGGGAACAATAAGAAAGAATAAACACATCATCATCATCATCATCATCATCATCATCATCCTCCTCCTCCTCCTCATCATCATCATCTTCATTATCATCATCATCATTATCATCATCACATTCGTGATTATTTGACTAGACGGCAAGCTTCTGTTCATCTTTAGCCATGGATATTCCTGTTGAGCTGAATTCCGAACTTACGTTTGCCAATCACGTGGGTTACCCTCTCACTGCCTAGAAACTTAACACCTCCAGACGCATAAAAACGCAAACCTGTCCTCAAACCATGTTGTTAACGCGATAAGTAATGATTCCAGGCCGAACATGCTTAAGGTAGCGGCAATAAGGATCAAATTTGCCCATTTATTTCTGCCAAATTGCGCAGCTTCGAAAAATGCAACATCCTAAATTAGAGTGTGAGAAAAATGTCGAGATGTGGATCTAGTCTAGATAGTCTGCATTGGCATTCTACATTCTGTGTGACTGCTACGGGTAATTGGGTGGGGGAGGGGGAAAACCATAATATCAAGCTTTCTGCAACGCCAGTCACAAGCTTTTTCTTTATGGACAGAATGCAAAGAATATAATTGAAATCTTTTTTTTTATTGTTTCGCCGAACGGGAGCCGATCAGCAATTTTTTTTCTAAAATTCAGAAATCTTGACAGATGTGTGAAAAAAAGCACGAAAATTACAGAGTTTTAGCAAGTGAACGTGTCGCACGTGGAGTGGAGGGGCAGGGGATCTGTCCAATCAGATCTTTACGCTTTGTGAATTCAGCCAATGAGAATGTCACACTGAATCTAGTTAGAGAACCTGATGCCTGCAATTGAAACCTTTACACTGCGCCCTCCAGCGGAAAATTGAGGTTCTCCCCGGAAACGGAGAACGGACAAGGGGAGAGAATATGTGGTTGTGTCCGTCAGATTAACGGTAATTTGTACGCCGGTGGGACCTGATTAGGGGAAATAAATGCAGCCGACACTTAAGTCCACTTTCCAAAATTTATGGACCCGCCATCGACATCCCACCCCCACCTGAAAAATGACCGTTATTTTCAAAGAAAAAAAAAGATTTACATGGGCAGCAAAGCTCTCAGATTACAAGGCATCGACAGTAAAGAAAATGTGTTGGTGTTCCCAGAAACCTGTCCCTTCCAATCACGTCTTCCTTTGGAGGATTTGTATCGGTTGCATTCTTTTTAAGTTGAGTCAATAGCTTTGTTGCTTTCGGATTGGTCGTTGTCCTAACAATATCATTTCCGTCCCAGCTATTTAATTTATAAAAGTGCAAACTCAATATTTTGTTTGCTCATTTCCACAAATTTAGCTAGATGATGTCTTCATAGGAAAAGAAGAGCTGAAAACAAGTCTAGCCATCAGAAATTTCGTTTTGTACTACGAATATGATATTGTTATCCTCCAATTGCAAATGAAAGCCTTTCAGTGTTTCCTGTGAACTCTTTGCTTATAATATATCCTTCTTCGTTTAATCTCATGAAAACGGGGCATGAGAGGCTTAAATCGGTCTGGTGACCCGAGAAGGGTGTATTAGATCAGGGATGTTGAGCCCATTTTGTGGAAAAGAGTTGGGCTGGACGATCTAAAGGGCGAGCACTGCAGCATATATATGGCCAAAGAGCTCGGTAATCTGGTTACTTTAAATTATAAAGAAATTCCCAGCATCCTCGGCGGACGTAAAAGCCCAAACGCTTTCCTCGGCACAACAGCAGGGCTGAGAATTGCATTGGGTCAATTTCAAGAGAGCTGGGGGATATTCCCTTCACTTAAGCCAGGGCCGTAGCTAGTACTCCCACAGCATCCAGAATGCAGGAAACCTCGACGTTCAAGGGGCCCACATAGCAAGGGATAAAGGGGGAAAAAAGAGAGTCCCAAACGATGGCTTCGGGAGGGGGGTGGGGAGACGAGGTAGTTATGGCCTGACGTCAGGGCAGAGCAGTTTTTATTGAAGGTAGAATTGGTTTATAAAAAAAATGAATGCAGCAAACAAGTGAGGTGGAAGGAGAGAAAGGAAGTGAGAGTGAGAAAGAGAGGGAGGAATTACGAGGTACGGAGATCGAGAGAATGCAGACAGCTCTAAAAATGCCAACATTAAAAGATTTAAGGGCAATAACGGAGAAAGATACACAGATGGAAACGTTGATCACGGCCAAAGATAATGGAAGCCGGTCACGTGATGGGGATATTAGAGACATGGCAGCTTCGACCCACGGCCTGAGGGGTTTGCAATCGTGGACAAATAAATGAGAATTTCGGCTTTTATTTTGCTGAAGAGAAAACTTCCCAAATCGGATTTTGTTTTGTACGACGCTCAAAAAGCATAAAAAAAGAGGCCCAAAAAAGGATAATTGTTGTGTCAATTTCATCCCGGTACATAGCTGAACTTTCTATCGGTTTTGCTGTCACGAAAGCGCGAAAATTATGGGAAAATCTCAAACGAGTCTGATCCTAAAGGTCAGGAAGGTGTCCCTAGGGTGGAAGGCCGATCTCCAGGCTGGCGTCGCGAGGCCCAGGTCTCGTCTCGGCTGCGGAAGCGGAACTGTCGTTTTCAACTTCCATTACGACGTCAAGTATTCAACATTTCCATAAAACTGTCCTCAGGCCATTCTTGGTGGAATGAATATTACAGTATCAACGTCGGTTTGAATATTCTGATGCAAGTGTCTCATGCGGGATGGAGGTCATTAGGAATGTAGACTGCTTTGATGTCTGGAATTGTTTCCCGAAGCAGAGGAGAGGTCTGGAAGCTTATTTTAGGATTGCATCCAATTTATCCCTTGCACATGCGGACTGGCTCACTTGTCCCTTTCATTTAGAACTACTTTCATTTCTACTTGCTTCATTACTCACTCACTCACTCACTCACTCACTCACTCACTCACTCACTCACTCACTCACTCATTCACTCCACTCACTCACTCACTCACTCACTCACTCACTCACTCACTTACTCACTCACTCACTCGCTCACTCGCTCACACTCACTCACTCACTCATTCACTCATCCATTCACTCACTCATTCACTCCACTCACTCACTCACTCACTCACTCACTCACTCACTCACTCACTTCACTCACTCACTCACTTACTCACTCATTTCACTTACTCACTCACTCACTCACTCACTCACTCACTCACTCACTCACTCACTCACTCACTCATTCACTCGCTCACACTCACTCACTCATTCACTCATCCATTCACTCACTCACTCACTCACTCTCACTCACTCACTCACTCACTCACTCACTCACTCACTCACAACTCTAAATAAACTCATATAGCTTATATAAACCACTCATACAAATAAGAAAGCTCACAGGGCATGTGTGTATAAATTATCTAAGCGTGTCATGACCTCATTAGCAATAGCGTCAGTGCAAAGAAATGTATCACAAAAATACACAAAGCCACATGCAGGCTCAAGCATACACCGAAAACATAAATGATCACGTATCAGCAACATACCGCGTTCGAGCTAATTATAAAGAAGTATTTTTTGTAGTGTTTCCAACCTCTATTTTTTACGTTCTTCGTATCCGGTTGCGTGAAATTTCTTTTCTTTTCTTTTCTTTTTCTTTCTTTCTTTCTTTCTTTCTTTCTTTCTTTCTTTCTTTCTTTCTTTCTTTCCTGCCAATTATTACTGGTTTCCTTTCTGTATCCACTGTCTCGTTTAAAGTCTATCTGCCATTCTCTTCCTCGTGAAGTGAGGTTTGTCTATGCACTCACTTGCTTCATTATCAATTAGCGTGCGTAAATTCCGGGATGTGTCAGCCTTTCGACTTTGCTTACGAAATTTGCCGGACTTCCATAAGTCGATTCCTGCCCATAACCGTCAGCCATTGGAAGAATCCCATGATCCTGCATAAATTGTAATCTTAAATTTAAATATACTTAGGCTGTCCGACATCTAACTGCTTGACTTCCTTCATGCGCAATATTGTAGGATAGTCCCGCCTAGAGCTTGGTTGAGGTTTAGGACATGATTGGAGAAGAGAAAGCTTAGTCGCGAGACTTCCAAGATAATAATAATGTCTAGGGATAATTCCAAGTGTGCATTTTCTTCCCCTAACTCTGCCCCCTAACTGAACAACCAAGCTACAGGCGGGAGTGTCCTAATATGGCGGGAGTGTCCTAATATATTGCCTATGGAATTCGTCTGAGTTCCGTGGTCAGCAAAAGTCTAATGCAGTGCCTGAACAAAAATGGAACCCTCTATTTCCGCCAACCCTCCTGCAACCCAGTGAACCGAGGGACAAGTTCCTGACAACCAGGGTGACCATCTCACGTGGAAGTGACCGAAACGAATATACTTGCACTGTCGGCACAGCGGGCAGTAATTTTTCTTTTCTCTAATGAGGCCAACAAGAGGAGGGGGAGTTAATCGATGGTCAGCTTCTGTCAATTACAGGCAATTACAACGATTTCTTTAACGGACAAAGAACAGCTGATGCTATGGAAGTGAGACGGTCTTGTACTCAAGATGAAGTCCCGTCCCTGGTAGTCGATGCATCATCCTTTCATAGCCACGCGCTGAGGGCAAATTGGAAACAATGGGCGTCCAAGACTCACAAAGATAGAGCGATCTTCAAAAATTGGGCACAGCTTGTATGGCACGGCACGGGCTGAAGTGACGCCCTATTGACATATCCGGGATTTCTTTGTTTCTGAGGGATGTGTCACGAACCACAATTTAAAGTAAACTTATTTAATGTTGAGACAACCACACTCGTGATTGGGTCCATTTAGTTTTTAGAAACAGGGTGGTCCTCACAGAAAGGACAATTAAGATCCGACATATTGCAGTCGGTGATGATCAGGTCAAAGTAGACATGTACTATTGGTTCCAGATTCGAAAGCACTGTTATCAACTTAAAGACAATATTCGTATCGCTGGAGAGATTGACCATCAGATCTGGAAGATATGACGGTGACACCGCAGAACGATATCAAAGATGTGCCTCCGCGTACCCATACCTTCCGCTAGTTTTCGAGAATGTTTGCAAGGCGAAGACTCAACCACCAAAATTTTGATTTAAAGTGAAATCCCCAGAGATCCTCATCAGAGGAGGAGACTGTCGAAAAGTAATTATCTTGAGATCCGGACCATTAAATCCTTGCACAACAAATCGCTAACATTACCCTTGAATGCATCTCATGGCTAATGAAGCCATTAAATAAAGAGAGAGAATGTTTGTGTGTGTGATGGTCAGTGTGTGTGTGTGTGTGTGTGTGTGTGTGTGTGTGTGTGTGTGAGAGAGAGAGAGAGAGAGAGAGAGAGAGAAAGAGAGAGAGAGAGAGAGAGAATATGGCTGGACTATAAACATTCCCGAGACATTAAAATTACTGTTTTCTAATGAGTCGGAGAGGTTCTGGGGACTCCAGTTTGCATTTCCAGAAACAGAGACAAGAAAAAAAAAGCCCCCAAATTTATGGGCCTTCTGACAGCAGACAAATTAGATATTTGAGAAGTTCAGTTTACGGCGCGTCTGGTCTTTATATTTCTTTTTCTGTCTCTCCCTCCTTCTCTCCATCTCTCCTTCTCCTTCTTCGCTCCCTTCTCTCATCTTCACGGCACTCATTGTATTGATATGATGTGGTGTTCCTGAATCGCATTAACTTCTCCGTTTTTCAGACACCCAGTACCATGAGACGCACTTTGGAGACCAGATCGTCATTCTCTGGCCAGTGCAGATAGACTAGATACGACAGTGTTTAAAACCAGTAGTATGTGACTTCTCGGTAGGTATATTTTTTTAAAGATGAAAAAAATGATGAAAGAAAAATGATATTTCAGAATTTCTGTCTGCAGTCATGACTGAGTTAATGTAATGGCAGACTCTTTTCCAGCTCGTACTTTCAGCCTTAATCTGTTAACGTTAACAATAGGCACTATCACAACCTAAATACTGGTAAAATACATCTTGCAAAACTGGTGCCAGAACTTAAACTGACCGACTGACTGACTGACTGACTGACTCACTGACTCACTGACTGACTGACTGACTGACTGACTGACTGACTCACTGACTCACTGACTCACTCACTCACTCACTCACTCACTCACTCACTCACTCACTCACTCACTCACTCACTCACTCACTCACTCACTCACTCACTCATTTGGAAGGTATAGTGGTACCCATTTAGAACGACAATGGCTGTTACATGAACTTAGCTTCGGCTGGAAAATTTTGGATTCTTCTTTCTGTCCTTTGGCCATCATATAGTATGGCCTTTCTCGTAGCCTTTATGTGATACGAGTTTGGACGTGACCAGTGTGGTATGATAGTTCATGTTAATGCAAGAGGACCATCGGTAATAGTATATGTCGTGGTCGCCGGTCGCCTAGAAAGCGACACGGCTATAGCGAGTACACGGCGAAAATCCATACTGTCTTGTTTTATCCGAGTTCCCTTGTGCTTATTCTACCAGTGTTCTATTGCCTTGTCCTTCGTGATCCATCTCCTCCCCATCACACTGCCAGGGCGGCGAAGTGAGGAGGAGGGGGAAGAGCATTACGGTCCTGGTGAACCACCAGAATATGAATGAGCCCGCTCCAGCATTTTTTTTTTTAAATTTGGGGNGGGGGGGGGGGGGGGGTCGGTCGCTCTTAAAAACAGTAACAGACTGACATCTTCCCACATGCCACGCTTCGTTTTCCAACAGCCTTGCTGTATCATTAATCACAGAGCTGAAGTTTCTTTACATAGCAATTTCCTTCCCCGTATTCTAAGCCTGGACCACACACCACTTCAAATTCACAAGAGGCAGTGCTCGAAACGACATTCAGAGGCATTTTAGAACCCCCATTTCAAAGTCAGATAGCGGTCCAGTGTAAACGTAGAAGGTATTTCAAGTCACTTGGTCTAATATTGAATTAACTGATCATGGACTTCTTCATTATGAAGTGTAAATCTTGCTACTCTTTACTATCCGAGGAATTTAATGTTAATAGCCATCTCAAGCCTACTGCCATCATGGTATTGTCTTTGGATTAAATCGATAGTTCTTGAGGTCGGGCGTGTCATCCAGCGTACCTGGTATACCAATGAGCGGTTTTTTTTTAATGATCAGAGGGACCTTATATGTTGTATTACATGAACTAGGATATGGAAATAGCTAGACTTCTTAGTTTTCCTGTTGTTAAGTCTACATCTGTATTTACGCCATATACTTGTGAGCTACATATTCTATATAAAATGTAAATTCTGACCAAAGAGGTTTTAGAGTGTGAATTGTGTCATTTCGGTGGTGATCATTCTCTAGGTAAATTAAGTCTACTGCTTAAACATTGCATAGTCCTGAATCTCCAGATATCACAGACAGATAGTATCTAGTGGTCAAGAATTAACTAATTTAGAAAATTAAAAGGAAAAGGAAAGTGCTTAGCGATTCTGGCGACCAGTTTGAGGTTACTTTCTCCAGTCAGGATCTGGGCTGCATTGATAAGACTCATTATCTTCTACTGTAGGGATGCTATCTTACTGTTAATAATGATGAGCATTTTTTCCTTTGTCAACCATTGTCAACTAAACCAACCAACCAACCAACCAACCAACCAACCAACCAAACAAACAAACAAACAAACAAACAAACAAACAAACAAACAAACATACAAACAAACAAACAAAATAGGCAGACAAACAAACAGGCAAACAAACAAACAGCAACATGAGCAACAACAAAAAAACCCAAGAAATTACCTATTTATTGAGTTGGCTTTGAATCTAATCTATATACTGTAGATTCATTCTTGGCTGGCTTGTGGGTAGCAAAAAATTAGAAGACAAGAGTAGTTTGAAGAAAGAAGGTGACTTCATCATTTTAACCTTTTCAAGGATCTTAATGACCAAATTCGATTTTCTGGCATGTCTTCAATACAAGACTTTATGGGATTAAAATTTCAATGTTGTGTATGGCATAAGTCAGCCATATTTAGAACTAGCTGAAGTATCCCGGCGCTGCTAGGAAGGGGGGGAGGGGGNAAGGGGAGGGGGGAGAGGGTGGGATGTGAAGCGTCAGTGAACTATCACGGTTTCTCCTCCCCCCCTTTCCATCCATCCCTTCACCCGAAGCATTACAGCAGCTGTGATTCCCCCCTATGATGATTATTCCCGCGTACGCAAATTTGGATAACGTCATCCGCTAGAGGTTATTTTGTTTCGTCGATCTGGTGTTGGCGTGTGCGTTCAAATTTCCAGTGGCAAACGAAACGCAATGTCTTTCCGGTACGAAATTTTAAAGTTTTATTTGGAGTCGACGAAATGGCAGAATGAATGCCGGAAACAAAGACAAAGAGAAAAATGCGGCACAAACTTTGTAAATTGATTAATCAAATCTTGCAATTTCCGTAAGCAGACAGTGATGCTAAACATTCTGTATCGGATATTGTACACATTGACGTTTTCAGCCGAATTTTACAAACAGCGGTTTTGAAGGTTATGCGTTAGGAAGGGAGCATGCCACGCCCCCGATCTAGTCTTATAATATAGATTAACGTCAAATAAAGCTTGCGGCTTGACTGATGTAAAGAGACGACTTTACCCAGTGCGGTAAGAACTCGGTAAGAATAGGATTACAGGAACTGTCACAATTTTATTGTTATCACCGAGCTTCATTGAGTCCGAACATGGACAAGAAGACAAGTAAGATGTGTTAATATGCAGATTTCGCGATGATGATGCAACATGCAGTCATTGTCAGTCGCGTGATAGTCCTGGTGGTCAGCATATCCTCGAGCGAGACGAGTTCATCCGCACATCAACGTCAGACTCTCCTATTCATGCAAAAATTTGTACGAGTCAGATATTATACTGTAATAGCCGTACTATGTTTTTTAGAGTCCCATTATAAAAAAAGCTACTTTAACAAGTACGAGAGTCGCGCAGTTATGCTGTAATAGCCGAACTTTTACTCCTAGAGTCCTGTTATATAAATGCTATTTAACACTAATAATGAGGAAGAAGAAACGGGAATTGACACTACGCCTAATATGATCGGATTCGCGTGACGATCTTAATCGCTACGGATGGGTTCCTGGAAATATTTCACCCTGTCCTAGAAATTTCTTTTCTCAGGAGGTTCCATCTCCTTCATAAAAAGCAAAGCTGCACAGAAATGGAGAAACGAGGCTAAAGCTTTTCTTCTGCTTGAAAACGGGGGAAAGGGGGAGGGGGTTGGTCGATAAACTTGTAATTCTCAGAGATGTTTTGAGTAAATACAAGAAATGGTACCTCAGAAAATATAGAGACAAACCAGGGAGAGAACAGGTCTAGTCCCAAGCTCTCATGGAAGGCTCTAGAACATAGAGGAAGGGGCAATTGTCGCGACCCCGGAAGGAACGTACTCCGGCCTCCATGTTCCTCCTGCTGACCACGGTGGTCAGTAACGAGTTTATGCTAATTCCTAAATGGACTGGAGATGGAGAGTGAGCTGCCATAACAAGGAAGCGCGCATAATACTGTTTACTCACGGCTTGGCCTGAACGGCGAGACCCATTACGGAGTCCAGTAGGAAATGAGATGGGACTCTAACTCAAACTTGATTATGTTTTGGGGATGCCATTTGGAAGTCTGTCTCAGAGCCATCTGCAGTTTTTTTTTCTTTCTTTCTACATGCTTCAGACTTCCGGCTGTCTCGAAAATGCGCAAGAGATAAGTAGGTTATATTAGGAAAGTCCCGTTGTATTGTACAGTGGCGTACNGGGGGGGGGGGGGGGGGGGGGGGGGGTGATGTGGTGAAGAGGGAAGCTGCTTTTTAGAAGTCTCTCTCAGCACCATCAGTTCTTTCTTTCTACATGCTTCAAATTTTCCGGCTGTCTCGGAAATGCGCAAGAGATAATTAGACTATATTAGGAAAGTCCCCTTGCATTTTACATGGGTGTGCTCAGATAGCTTGTTAGAGAAGAAGGGGTGGGTGGAGGGGGAGAAGAGAGGGAGAGAGGAGCTGCTGTTTGAAGTCTCTCTAAGTACCATCACTTCTTTCTTTCTACATGCTTCAGACATTTAGGCTGTCTCGGAAATGCGCAAGAGATCGTATTACCATATTAGGAAAGTCCTCTTGCGTTGTACATTGACATACTCAGACAGCTTGTTAGAGAGGAGGATGGGAGAGAGAAGGGAGCTGCTATTTGGAAGTTTGTCTGAGAGCCATCAGTTCTTTCTTTCTACATGCTTCAAACATTCAGGCTGTCTTGGAAAAGCGCAAGAGATAATAAGAGAAGATTCAAAGTCTTTATTAGGCTCTGGGCCAATATCACAACTTCACTACATAACCTATATCAAATTAAAGAAAGTGAAGACAAAGGCCAAAAAAAAGTGAGGAAAGACAGAGGAATGATACAACAGAAAGAAAGAAAGAAAGAAAGAAAGAAAGAAAGAAAGAAAGAAAGAAAGAATAAAAGGAAGGAAGGAAGAAGAAAGGAACATGCGTTAGAATTGATGGCCACTTTCCTTTTTCGCCATTTTCTCATGGGTTCTCATACAAGACGTCTTTCGTGCGTCAGCATTCTCGCTTCTTCTCACATATAATATAATAATATAATTGGAAAGTCCTTTTATAAATTGTATATTGGCGTCCTCAGAGAGTTTGTTGGGGAAGGAGGGAGGGGTGGGAGAAAAAAGGAACTGTATGATTCAATTTGGAACGGCAGAGAGGAGGTGACATCATAATACTGAATTTCAGTCTTGAGTTACCTCTTCTAGCTACAAAACGTTATCTGTTGTAATGTTGTGTGTGTATAATATATATTTTCCTAACGGGCAAAGCATTCAAAAGCTGAAGATTGCAGGAACCTAATCGGTAAAGAGGCATTTCTGTTTGATAAAATATTCTTCTCAGATACATGAACGTTTCGAAAAGACCAAAACTAGTCTGAAGGTCTGGAGCCACCACTGTGCTCATATTATATACTGTTTGCAGTAGGGGTCCTTCATTTAGATTTTTCGCAGTTTTAGTTTACATGAAAAGGGGGTCCAAAATTTGGCATTCTTTTGCAGACCAGCTGCTCGCACAGACTGAAACCGCTTACACCCTTGAAAAAAGCTGCCAGCCAAAAATCTTTACTCAATAAATTCACTGATGTATCTCACAACTTTTGCGGTGTAGTTTCACGTTATATGATTATTCCTACACAAGTAGGATTCGGCTATTATCGGCTCTGACAATCGACACATTTTTAGCCAGTTAAGCTCCTGCACCCTGAAGCGGTTTTTTTTTTTCTGTTACTAAACAGTGTTCGATCAATCAATTGATCTCTCAAACTATTTTTCTCTTTTCCCCACACCCCCCGCATCTTCAAATAATATGAGATCTAAGAATTATTTCGTTTCCAAATACAGTTCCGTCAATGGTTTCAGTCTCGTTTTTATATTTTCCCATTTTCCCGCCCTATCATGCCATTAAATTGTCATCAAAGAGTAACAGAAAAGTGATTTGGGACGGAATGAGAAGGATAAATGGTTCCTTTAGCCTACCTCTATTTACGCCCATGAAAAGACGTTGTATTAACTCTTATGACTGATAAACTGCCACTGAGTGCTTTGGGTTTTGTTTTGTTTTGTTTTTTAAACCCATCTACTTTTAGTCGGGACTCCCCAGCTAGAGCAGTCAAGGAAAAACTTTAATTAATCAGGCTTAAGTTTGCGTTGGTCAAACAGGCGCCATTAACTGTCGGTCTGATGGGGATAAATCTGAAAAACATTGAATGCCGTCTACAGAATTGAAAATATAGAATCAAAGAGAGAGAAAAATCCAGCGAAACACCACGCATATTATAGGAAGGCAAAATAATAAAGAAAGGAATGGACGGGGTGAAAGAATAAACCGAGACAGTATGACGACCTGGGCTATCACACTATCAGTAGACCAAAAGAGAGAAAAATAAACAGACATACACAGCAATGGGCAAACGGGTGGAGGGACAAACAGAGATGGACAGACCGGGAGGACGTTCAGAGGATCGAGGGCGGAAATTTGGGCGTACGGATGGATGGACGGACGGACGAACGAACGGACGATTGAACTGACCAAGGGAGGGAGGCATGGATGGAATTAATGAACAATCAAAACTGGAATTAAAAATTGGCCGCAAGCAAACTAAAGAGCCACAGATTCCTTCCAGAAACCATAGCATGGGCCCATAATTCAATTACCTCCCGTTTCTGCCAAGAAGACCGGAAGTGATGCGATATCATGTTGATTCTTCCTCCCGTTCCATGTTCTATAATCTCCTTAATGGCATCTTGACCTACTGATATTCTTTTCCTTGCAATCTGGCCTGAATGACGGGGAAATGTAATGTTAACCCTGGGCGACAAAGAACGATGCTCATATTTCCGATCCTCTCCCAAAAATTTTTGTTTCAGCCCCGAAATTGATGTTTCCTTCTCAAATATCACATCCGTGTGGTTTATTCAATTTAGATGTGATTCCCTGACAGAAGTGTTTTTTCATCTTTTTCGCACTTTCCATCTCTCCATATCTCTTAGCGTGGTTGATTATGTTTGCTTTCTCGTTTCTATTTTCAATCCTGAAACACAGTCTAAAAATTATATACCAAAAACAGGGCCTTTGATAACACATTCGAATTTCCTCCATCCACCTTTCCATTTCCATAGTGCACTTAAAGTTCCGAGGATCAGGAAGATTTCGTTAAAGATACAAAGTTTTGCACAGGCAAAAATCCAGTCGATGCCACTCAGTTATTTCAGGTTCAGTCACAACCGTGTTCCTTTAACAGATAACTGTATTTCCGAAGTAAAAGTGAATAGATAATCGTTACAGAGACACTCTTTAAATATCATGTTTTCCAGACCATTGAGGAGTTGCGATTAAGCGGATGTGCACGAATGTTTTCCAGATCATTGAGGAGTTGCGATTAAGCGGATGAGCACGAGTGTAAAGTGTTGTTAATGCTGAGATCGGGGACTGTATCAAAACTCTTTTCCATCGCTTCTAACGTAGCACTTAACAGTCCTGCAGAAATATACTGGCTTTCTGTAAAGAAGAGGTTATGAAAAGAGTACAGATATATTTGTGTGCTTTTGGAAATATGTGTCAGCTCTTGTAAATGTAATTAAGTGAGTATCTTCATTTAATGGAATTACGAGTAATTGCCTCTATTTAGTCTACATGTATCAAGGCTGTAATGCTGACATTTACCTTTCCACATTTTCTTTTCCCATAGCTGTCTTTCGGTTTAAACGCAGGTTGTCAAATTTTGACGACTTGCATCGGGCAAGAGCACCCACGAGTACCGTAAGCATAACCCTATCAATGTTCTCTGTGGCTAAGCTTAGTCCAACGGACGTCAGTAATGTATTCTCAAATATTACGGCCACTTGAGACATTTCGACGATGCTTCCCCTTCCACATGCCACCAGATATTAGTATAATTTTGGCATCCATGTTATCAGTGCTGATCATTCTTCTCCTCGGGATCTCCATTCCTCAGGACCCCTTCTTCTTCCACGATTGTGGGCATGTTAGTTACGACTCTGATTTTCTCGCGTGCCTCTCAGGGCGTCTTAAAAGGCTTTCGTGCATCCTGCTACGTTACCCGCCCGAGGTACGTTTATCAATTACTGAGCTCTTGATGTCCACTTTATCTTTTTAACGTACCTCTTGAATATGAGGGCAATGGGCCCGGAGGAATTCAGGGTCTTAAACTTGCGTGATATTCTTTGCTGATTTGATTATGTGCTGCTTGCCGTGAGCCACATTAAAGCGACATCCCTTCACAACGCCTACCCTCCTCAATCTGGGTCACGCTGACATCTTGCGTTTCAGGTTGATGTGTCACTGATATCTCATCTCCAGGTCACATCTCTGTTCTGTCATCGCTGGCCATGTAATATTACTAAACTAGACTATAACCTTCAAAAGTTCAGAGCTAATGCTAACTGAACCCACCGTTGCCGCACTCTTTCCTCCATTCTTTCTTAGTATTTTTGTCTCACAGCTGAGTTCTGGAGTTTTAACTTAAAAGACCGTATATCTTTCTATTATGATATGGATTATACGGTCTTTTATTTCTCTGTTATTATGTGAATATACGGTCTTTTAATAAACAACAACAACAACAAAAAAAAAACAAAACTCCAGAGTTATTCAGATAAAGTTGTAACATCAAGCACTATAAAGTAAGACCTCATGAAACGAAATCTGGTCTACACACGAAACCCACCTACTCACTGTAGTGGTATGGGTCCTACACCATTCTTAATTCTCTCTAAAAGTTTACATATCAACTCCTTTTGTTCATAAACTCTAGCCCGTGAACTATTCCCTTGAAATTCGAGATCACGCTGCCCTAATGCAGGCTTGTCCCAACGGTAATAATCAGTGATAATGCACAACTTTTGCCGTAAAAGCCGAGACGATTCTTTCCCATAAGAGTGCGCTAGAATTATGACTTTCTCATTTCCCCGCGTTATATCGGCCAGTATATCTAATTCCGTATCGTCAATGCGGTCAGCAGGCAATCCTTCTTTGTGAGTCGATCTTGTCATTGCGACGTTGACGTGTACTGAATGCCATTCAAACGGGAAATCAACTTTTCAGAGCTATGCTGTCTTACAGCAACCCCACCATCCATCCACACACACACACACACACACACACACACACACACACACACACACACACACTATCGTATGACGTAAATATTTGATTGTAAGTTACTGTAAATAACTTGTATGCGGTATCAGGGACTCTCTGCATAACGATGTGATGATAAATAATATAATAGGAAGAACCCATCTGCACATCCTTTGACCCTGTTCCATTTCTTTCACCTCTAACCACTTTTTCCTTTCTCTCTCTCTCTCTCTATCTATGTGTGTGTGTGTGTGCGTGTGTGTGTTGTGTGTGTGTGTGTGTGTGTGTGTGCGTGTGTGTGTGTGTGTGTGTGTGTGTGTGTTTGTGTATGCCAATGTCGCCTTCTCCTCCTCATCCCTCATCTATTCCTTTCCATTCCTACCTCCTCCAAAATCTGCCTCCTTTTCACTTCTCCTCCTTCTCCATGACCGGTACTGCCTTACCCATAGCCAAGGCCGGCTATATAGGGGAGGGACCAAGGTTTAGATAAAGCAGAACTCCTGCCCCCCAAAAAGACTGAATAGGTTACTGTCTAAGATGATGCTTAAGATGCCGTGCAAGACTCTTCCTTGGAGGTATTGGGAGAGGAGAAACATACATGAGAGTGTATCTGACGCACGCAATCACGACTTTTCTTTCTATTCCACTTTTCCTTCGTCCAGTTTCGTCCCATCGTCCACCCATCACAACACCGTGAGTGACAAAGAAAACTCATCGTGATTTCAGCCACGTTTATCTACGTTTCCGCTGAGATGATTTGAGGTCTTTGCCCCAAAGGCGGAAATACTTTATTACGCATGCTCACGCCATCGAGATTTCTCGAGAAAGTGGTCGTAATTGTGTTTCATATTAATCCAGAAAAGGCCCCGGGCACTTTCAGATTGTTTTGTGTGACAAATGATGGAGGCCGTTGCCGAAAAATATTTTGAGAAAGTAGGATGAATGATTGGGGCAAGGAAAGGGATGTGACTTGAAGAAATCAGTAGGCTGGTCGTAAAAACTTCTACGTTCGAAGCTACTCCTGCGGTGGAGTGATGATGTTTAAATAGTAAACATCCATAACAATCTTCTTAATCTACCATTGTATAAGGTACTGTTAATTTTTAACAATGCAATGTGATGGAGTCGGGGGATGGGGGGAGGGGATGGGTGGGAGGCAAACCTCTATAATGAAGCTATTACTCAGGACTAGGAGTTTTATTAAAGTT
>JAWQUT010000051.1:2531848-2559738 GCA_033807755.1 Ellobium chinense | reverse complement strand
GGGGGGGGGGGGGGATTTTCCTTCTTCAAAATGATCTTTTACGGTGATTATGTAAAATAACCCAGAGGCACATTTTCCAGATAATATCAGATCGGGCTCACGTTCCTCCTTCTACATGTAATATATCCTGCAACCTCGTCACATAAGGATAAACTATAACATCAAAGTAACTACCCGAGAGTGACAGGATATTGTTCCCCGCTGACCCTAGGACCTACGGAGTTCCTTTATGCGCTTGGGTTTTCACTGAAACTGTCATATACAAGTGGTTTGCCTCTCTTCAGTGGTCAATTTCTATGTATTCCTGTGTGTGACAGTGTAGTTGAGGGTCCTATGGGGTTGTCATGACGAGTGGCTTGTCAAAAACACTTTTCGAATTCTCCTGACGATTGAAAGGTTTCGTTCCATTTTCTTTGGGCGATAACAGTAAAGTGAGCAGGGGTTTGCTTTACGTCCCGTTGGGACATTAAAATATATTCCGAATTGGAGAAGACAAGATAGTTTTTTTTTTTTTTAAGAGGTAGGGTAAGGAAGGGGAGGAGGAAAGGGAAGGGAGGGGTGGGGTGGGGGCTTCAGAACGTTAGCTATTACCCTATAATCCCAACAGCAGATCTTTTGGGGCCAGGACCCCCAAGCTCCAAGCCCAAGGTTAGAAAGCTAGAAAGCTTTGTTAAATTCGATGTTCAAGGAAACAACTCGATAACTTTGTGACATGGATGCAGTCTTTGCTGAAATTCTGGTGTGGGACATGGAAAGCTTAACAGTGTTAGAGTCAGTTACTTTTCACCGCTTTTCAGTATCTGTCTCCAGTTTCTCCCCTTCCTAACCTCTTAATACTTGTAGAGTTTGACAGTATCTAACTCACTGTAACTCATTCCTCCATCCATGTCCAAAAATAATAAACCCTTAAGTGTGAGAAGGTCGTCTTTGGCAATTTTTATTTTTATTTGGCAACCCCTCCTCCACCTGTGAAAACGTTCCATCACATTAAGACTGTGTTGTGAGAACACTAAAAGCCAAACATTTCTTTATTTCTCTTTGCATTATTCCAGTTGTCAACGACAAAACAGACTGTTGTTAAAGTTTTGAGTTGCTCTACTCAGATTTCTCCCCTCGTTGTTTATGGAAGGTATGGACTAGAGCTGACTCCACGACAAATGAAAGAAAAAAGTCCAAAGCCATAATTTCAGGTTTTTGTACATCTACCAAGTGATTCATCAACCTTGCCTTGACATCTTCACAAAAGAGAAATGAGAATGAATTGAACACACTCATGTTCATATCATAAATACATTACATTTACCAGCCATGGAAAGCTCAAATGAGGCGACAAGTAAGATGAAAAAGCGGCATCCACATTTCTCACCATAAACTGAAAGGGAAAATGGGCCGTGCTCTTGATGCAGGTAACGAGACAGTGCAGAATTATGATTGATAAGTGATGCATATGAGCGCAGGAGAGAGTCCCGTGGCTTCGGATTTCTAGGGTTCGACGACAGAAGATGGAGCTGCTGACAGATAATAGGAAACACAGCGGTCTGGGGTATTTCAAACAGCTCAAAAAATGAAGCTCGGCCTACTCTAGATCTCAAAGAAAAAAGGTAAAGAGAAAATATAACCAAAAGCAAAGAAAAATATAACACACACACAAAAAAAAAAGGCATAAAGAAAGAAAGAGGGGAAGCAATTCAAGAACCATAACCGTTGCTAATGACGATTCCCTGAAGACAGTTAAGAGGATAGAGTTACTGGGTTTACACAGGGTTTGGCGCGTTTTCGCACATGCAGTTGTTCAAGGAAAAAAAATATGTGCACAATTTTTGCGTACTCCTGTTACCACTGAGGAATGCACGAGAGACAAACAGTCCAAAGAGAATTGGCTCTCAACACTGGGTTATTTTAGTGGGTCTAGTGTTGTTGTTTTTTTTTTTGAGAGATAGTGGAGTAATTTCTGCACGGTATGAATAAAATAAATAGTATTGGTGCTTCTGTGAACATTGGAATCCATCCATCCATCCATCCATCCATCCATCCATCCATCCATCCATCCATCCATCCATACATCCATCCATCCGTCCGCCAATCCATCCATGCATCCATTCATCCATCCATCCATCTATCCATCTAGAGCACAAAGATCTAGCCTTTTTCCATTGTTGATTAGAATCCCACTAAGTCTGTCTTTTTGCTCTGTATGTCTTTTTCGCCTTCGCGCTCTACGCATGTTTCCTTTGATATTTGTCTATAATCTGTTCCTCTGTCCGTATGTGAGTCCTTCTGCCAGTCTCTCCGTAAGGACGTCTTGTCTACTCGTCCAGCAATCAGTTGCACTGTCTAGCAGTTGTTTAAGTTGTTATCCCTTTCCCGTTCAGACGCAATTTTTGACGCATACTCAGCGATCTTAAGACTAGCAACAATAGACCGCAGTCAAGGAAGTAGAGGAGTGCAAAGTACTGACCCGGCGGTCTATAACCATTTCATCAAACTGGAAATATAAAAAAATCCATTGTTCCACTTCTGAAAAGCCACGAGACTAANCTGCCTAGTTCCTGCTTCTTTATATTGTTGTGGTAGTTGACATATTTGACAACATAATAAATTCTTTCCGTTATAATATTTCCTATCCAGTGCATTGCCTACCTTCCCACACGTACCACCCTTCCTTCACCCCACTGTCTTTGGCTTTGAAAATGCGAGCCTCCTTCTTCATCTTCGAGCCTGGTCCACCCTTTCTCAACATTCTGAGAGGGTTTTAAATAAACGGCACGCTATGTGATTCTTTGGAAAGTAAACACTAGATATATGGCGTTTGGATGAGGACAAAAAAAAAAAAAAAAGGAGGGGAAGCAATTCAAGAACCATAACCGTTGCTAATGACGGTTCCCTGAAGACAGTTAAGAGGATAGAGTTACTGGGTTTACAAAGGGTTTGGCGCGTTTTCGCACATGCAGTTGTGCAAGGAAAAAAAAAATATGTGCACAATTTTTGCGTACTCCTGTTACCACTGAGGAATGCACGAGAGACAAACAGTCCAAAGAGAATTGGCTCTCAACACCGGGTTATTTTAGTGGGTCTAGTTTTTTAGGTTGTTTTTTTTTTTTGCGAGATAGTGGAGTAATTTCTGCGCGGTATGAATAAAATAAATAGTATTGGTGCTTCTGTGAACATTGGGATCCATCCATCCCTCCATCCATCCATCCATCCATCCATCCATCCATCCATCCATCCATCCACTAATCCATCCATCCATCCATCCATCTATCCATCTTGAGCACAAAGATCTAGCCTTTTTCCTTTGTTGGTTAGAAGTCACACCAAGTCTCTCTTTTGCTCAGTATGTCTTTTTCGCCTTCGCGCTCTACGCATGTTTCCTTTGATATTATTTTGTCTGTCTGTTCCTTTGTCCATCTGTGAGTCCTTCTGCCAGTCTGTCCTTGAGGACGTCTTGTCTACTCGTCCAGCAATCAGTTGCACTGTCTACCAGTTGTTTAAGTTTTAAGGACGTCTTGTCTACTCGTCCAGCAATCAGTTGCACTGTCTACCAGTTGTTTAAGTTTTTATCCCTTTCCCGTTCAGACGCAATTTTTGACGCATACTCAGCAACCTTAAGACTAGCAACAATAGACGGCAGTCAAGGAAATAGAGGAATGCAAAGTACTGCCCGGCGGTCTATAACCATTTCATCAAACTGGAAATATAAAAAAATCCATTGTTCCACTTCTGAAAAGCCACGAGACTAATAAAAATCGATGGGAATATCATAAAGATGTCTCTGCTTTCTAGATCTTGGTCTCGATTCGTTATTTTCTTGTAGGCTGCTGAAGATAACAAAGGCTGGAGTCTTAAGTGGATGCAATATAGTGACCCTTTATTCTTCTGACTCTTTGTATATTCCAGAATTTTATTCAAGTTCCCACTTTAGCGTCCGGTGTACAANTGATTAATAAAGGTGTGAGCCTGATCGGTTGTTCTGTTGATCGTTCGTATTGTCTTAGTTGTTTGTTAGAGTTTAATTGTGTTGTACATAAGTACATATTCCCAATCTGGGATATGTTACAGCTGCTGACGATAACAAAGGCTGGAGTCTTAAGTGGATGCAATATAGTGACCCTTTATTCTTCTGACTCTTTGTATATTCCAGAATTTTATTCAAGTTCCCACTTTAGCGTCCGGTGTACAATCAAACCTCTTTAATAAAAATGCTTTTGTGCTGTGTATTTAATATCGAACTGTACTTATTATCCGGTCCAAACTATAGAATAGAATAACGAATCCGTGCATTTAAAAGCATTCTTAATAATGAGATAAACATATAACTGAGGTACTGATTATCAAGGCTCCACTGCACATAACAGTACAAGGCTGATAGCATCGTCTGATAGAAGCAATAAAAGCCAATTGTAATGGGGGGGGNGGGGGGGGGGGGAGTTGGGGGCAGGCAAAGTGTATCGAACAGTGTGGGCCAAAATCTGGACGGAGCCACACGCAGAAACCACAGGGTAGTACAAGATAAAAACGGAGCACTTAGTAACAGAAGTGGGGAGTGAGCGAGCACAAACACATACGGTCACAAACCCTGTTTTATGTGAGCATTTGTTTGTGTCCACTCACTCCCCACTTCCCAGAACCACACCAACGTCTCACAGCAGAGCAAGGGAACCTGGAAGTGGCGAAATAGTCCACAGATTTGAAGGGTTCTTGAGGTCAAAACAAAGAAAACAATGGTTTGGTAATGTGGGAAAGGGTTCTCCGTTGAAAATGTTTACAGTTGGGGAATCGAGAGTTGCAAACGATGACGTAGAACTAAAGTGTGTGTGATAGAGAAAGGAGACCACCTTTATTCACCCATTCTCTGACCTCCTCACCCCAAACCTTCCCCGAATCCGTCGTCCATGACCCTTGGTCTTGATATAAAAAAAAGCTTTTCTTTGCTAATGTATATTGCCGCTGTCAGCATCTCCCGGCCGCTCTACTGCATCCTAATCGTGTTTCATGGCTCATAAACTCCGTTATGGACCCCACGTTATTTGAGACATCGTAAAGCCTGGTCCATGGCGGGCCTCTTTGACAGTACTTTCCACGTTTTCTCAAAGTCCTGGTAGATAATTAGATATACATGGATCATATATTGCCGGACCACGGCAGGAGAAATGGACACTTAGGCGCATGTATATTTATTAAAAAATTGTAACCTTGTAACGTTTATGATCAAAAAGAAAAAAAAATATAAAAGCTATCATCACGCTTCCTTGCTAATGTGATTTACTACAAGGCTAATGCCTTCTTCCTTGATCGCCAAACTGTCGGTGCGCTAAATGGAGGTTTGCGGTTGACAACACATTAACGACCCTTAAGTTATGGGGCTGTGAGTTTGTAGAATCGGTTCTGAACAACAAAGTTTTTCTTTAGTTTGACAGTAGCTAAAACATGATATAGACCCTTCATACAATGTTATTTTGTCAAACATCCCATTCATAATACGCATACACATGGAGCAACATACATTATATATATAAATACATACTTGTATACACTTGTATGAAATTCATAACAAAATCATTGCTGATCGCCGTGGTGCCTGGTCTTTCACCTCCTACCCCCCCCCCCCCCCNCCCCCCCCAAAACCCCTTTCATCTCCAAGCTCTGAAAGCAGATACTCATCAACAAGTGAATGGAATAGGCAAAAGAGACTCAAGTATCTTTCCCAAGGACACAACAGCGCAAACTGTCCGACTTCAGAATCGAACCCAGGAATTTTAGACCTGAGAGCCTTCAGATTTTGAGAACATTTCACAAACCGCATGGCCATGTTGCCTCCCACGGAAGTCCATGTTGCATTCATACAAGAAAAACAGGCTGTGCGATTCAGAAAACCAGCGGTTTTTAGTTTTGTAAAGAGTGGAAAGCTCACATTTCGAGATAGCTTTGCTGTGAAATTCACTTTAGTTCCAAACGCCTATTAGTTAGTATTAGTTCGATGAAGTCAGTTATTCGTAATACTTTTTATTATCTATCTACAGCCACGCACAGGGACCTCCGCAATTTTTAATACTCTTTGACTACTCTACAGTTTCCACTGTAATGTTTTAAGATTCGGTTTTTATGAAGTTTGGAATCAAACAGTTAAATAAGTTCAGAGGAAGAAATAAACATTTGAAATTTAATGAATGGAACATTTTCTTGCTCACATTACACAAATTATTTTAATACCTTTAATGTCACGAAAGTATCAGTATAAGATACACCATAATTCATAGCAATTTTCACTCAGCTCCATCTTAGCTTCATTGTTTTCCCAAAGGCTAATCTAATCCCGTGGCAGCTCTCCCAACAACCTTCACAATGTCCAGCTATGAGACGTCATTCCCTTCACAATTGTGATTAGGTTAGAAAGAGAAAAACACTGGACTTATTTTCTGTACCAGTGTTACCAGTTCATGGGCCCCAAAAGCCTAATGAGTGTTTTGCAAGCTCAGACTCAATTTTTTTTCCTTTCATGATGACCAAGCAATCGCAGCTCCGCACTCAGTAAAAACCTCTCTTTAAGATGATAGCTGAGATTGCTGTACACTAAGCCAAAGATTTTATTGTTTCTATCAGCGGCGCAGACCAGCAGAACAAACGCCGGCAAACTATCCATAATGACGCACTTGTCGTAAAAGATTCGTAACCGTCACAGAGATAGTTTTTAGGGCTATGAGCTCTGTGTACCAGTGGCCAAAACGACTATTTGGAAAACATTATATCACCGGGCTTTGGAGAAAGGACGATCATAGCAAAGAGACCAAATGGCCCCGGTCTGTTTACTTGGCAAACCTCCGCAGACAGCTCAGACAACCAGGATCTCATCTATCTCTAAAACTTGTGGCGCCTTGACCCCACCATGCAAAGAAAGGGCTACAGAGGTTAGCACCAGAAAGCAAGCACGTGCGATGGAACACATCTTCTTACTCCAGCTACTCCTAAATCAACACTCCCTAGCTTTTCTTCAGGAGTACTTAGTCGTCGCCATTTTGATTCCCCGGCATTCCTCGGGAAACGGGAAATCAAACACCTCATCCCGAGGAGGCCAACACGCCAGTCGATTAGCCTCCGTTGTGAAGATGGCGGACTGTTTACCCAATCGGTTTCAACAACGCAATTAATATTTTCTCAGGCCTGCTTTCTCAATATGCACGCCGATCGTGGTCAAGACGCGGCCCTGCACGGAAGTGGGACCCTGTTATTCAAGCGTCACCGGTCACCCTCTCTACAGGCAATTTAATCAAGGCAGACTTGCTCACGAGTATCCCCTCAGGGGCATGTCGGGATGAAGATGATGACGATTGGGATCGATCATCGAGCATCGTGTGGGTGGATGCCCGTAGGATGTCTACAGACCGAGGGAATCTGGGCGTGCCTAGCGGGGCAGCAGATGCTCTTGATATATCGCAAAGACTGGACCTCTTTCACCTTCCTAAACAGCGTCGTTCGGACCTGGAGTCTGATTATCACGATCAATAACGGTGATAATGAAACCGACGATGAGGAATTATCATAACGATGAAAGCTTTCGTGCATTTGCTGATGTTGTTGATGGTGATGCCGCTGATAATGGTCATGATAACAGTGGTGGTTGTTGGTTATGTTAGAGACGACGATACCATCAGGGATCGATTTCAAAATCTCGTGATGCATGTAGACGTTCCCTAATGAATTCCTGTTTGCCCATCACCACAGATGGTCCTGATGTATCACCGGGGCTTGATCTCTTCCAGCTCAGAGTACGCAGTTGGTTGCGACTGATGACGGGGATGTCGGAGGTTTTTCTAATAATGACGGATGATGGCGGTTGTCCAGGAGATGCGACGACGATGATGAATCCGAGTCTTCGATCGAAATTATTTGTCTGTATCTCTCAAGACGAAAATTTTCATTAAAATACTCAGGACAAGGATAAGTACGACGATTATGTCTTCATAAATATGATTACGATTATTTTGATGTCACACCTGAAATGATTACTATATAGCTGAAATCTTATCGATGACTACGTTTTAATGGCAACGATGATGAAAATGTCGATAACGGCATCGAGCAATAATGATAGTGAAGTCAATACAAACTCTGTGAACAATATGATACCGACGAAGACTGCGATTAAAGAAACAACAAACTATAGATATGACTATCAAAATGAATCTTGAACATCAACCGTCAACATCATTCCCAGACTGACATCCAAAGTAGTGCTGAATTCAACGCATGCTTGACCTGTCAGTGACTAAGCTGTGCCCTAAGCCCTGTCCCTAGCGATAGTGAAGCCGTTGTCTGTCAAATGTCCGGACGATATCATTGCCCAAATCTCTGGTAAAAGCGTCGACCTGACAAGGCCTTGACAGAAATCCAGCATTGCCCGAGAGAGTATCCAGCGAGCGTCTAGCGAGTGTCCAGCGAATGTCCAGCTCTTTTCCCGCCCATTCAGACGGCCCTGATTGCCCAGGGTGAAACAAGAGTGAGTGAGATGGACCGCGCGTCCAGGCTTTGTTAGGAGCCACGTGCGCATGTCTGCGAGACACAGCATGATGCATTAAACACGTGCGATGGTGGACACAGTAATAAATGCGCCAACGATTTTTCGCATGCTGTGAAACAGCTCGGGGGAAAGCAGATAGAATGATGCTGGGATATTGTAAACAGTATTAATGCCTCTTTTTTTTTGATGACAGTCCTTCGTTGGTACACAAAATGTTTCCCTCCAATCTGTCAGTGTGATAGTGATGAATGTTTCGCGTATCTCAAGAAAATGCCAGTAGAGGTAGGCAGTTTTCAATTTAGTGGCTTAATAAGAGAAAAAAAAATAACAGTAAGAAAAAGAGGAAGGGTGCTACAGGCAGGTTCAAAATTTCATCGAGGGATGTTTATATTGTCTGTATCCGACGAAAACAGGTCAACACAGGTCCACGTATCTTCATTTATCAACAAGAATTTTAAACCTTCCTAAAAAGAGAAAGTGTGACATGTGCCGACGCCTTAACAAACAGTGGATTGGCTATTAAAACACACAAGGCCCCAGAGATAGGCCGGGATTTCATGTAGAGCTGAAGACAATGTTGACAGTTTGATAGATTAGCGGAACTTAATTTCTTTTTCGGGATGTTATAGATCTATTTGTGTTGCCTGTGTTAACTAGAGCCCTGACATCAAAGACGCCAAGTTCTTGACATATAGATGTGGATATATCGGCCCGCCTAAACAAATACATAATTCCTCCATCGCGGTATCAAAGTTTCTGGCTAAAAATGCCATTCTTGTTATCAGTGTAAAGAGATCTTATGCCGGGATTCCACTGTTCACTGGCAACAGAATCCTTCGTTTTTTTTATCTAAGCCAAAAATTAAATTTCCCAGGCCCCACTTGATTTTGGAGACTGATACATGGACAGCTCACTTTGATATCAAATAATAAAAGAAGTCTAGATCGCCGTATAGTCTGTGGCACTTAATCTACATGTCTTAAAAGGAACAACGTTCTAGTATAAAAATAGCATTACCGACTGAAAAATGTCAAATACATTCTCCGATTTCAAGTTTAATATAGCAGTACCAGATTTTTGTTTTGTTTTGTTTTGTATTGGAAAAGATCACTGATGATTGTGTGAGATTGTGTCTGAAACCTAACCATGAAACTATTATTCGTCAGTGCACTGTAACAGTGTTTGTAAAAATCAGCCCGAATTATCTTGCTATGATATGACAGTCTAAAACTGCGATACAAAAGAGCAACATCTGCTTTTGATGATAGACATCTGCCTGCTTCGCAGCGTACTCTTTGTCTTCTTACTCGGACCGATGTTTTTTGGTTGAAAACGTGGAGCTGTTGCTGGAAGGAAGAAAATAATTTGGTTTGGATGTGAGAAAACAGGAAGAAGGACAAATTAGTGACGTTGAAGAGCTTAACAGTGTGTCCTAGTTGACGGACTAATTTGGGGGGCATCGCTTTAAGGAAAGAGGTCGCGGCTACAACCAGGGATGAAATTGGAGGAAATTGAACCTCGTTCTTGACAGTGAAGCTGAGAGACAGAGCGATAGTGGNGGGGGGGGGGGGGGGCGTGGTGGTCGGGGCGATACGAAGAAAGAGGAGGAGAACGAAGGAGAGCTACAGATGGTGGATTAACGTTAAAAACGGGCTCTGGGAAGAAAATTTGGGTCACAGGAGAAACCTCTCTGTCGAGTGATTTGATAAGGATAATATTAATGTCCACACATGATGGAGTTTCGTTTATGGAGTGATAAAAAGACAAGAAAAAGTAGAAGACGTCCAGGCCAATACAAATGCTGTTGATAGTACTGATGTTGTTGATGATGCAGTGGTAGTGATTGCAGACATGTAGTTTCAGTCATATAGGACAAGAAATTAGGACTATTACTAACACCGCCGCAGCCCTCCAGTTATAGAAGTAGACCCGTCTATATATAACAAATCTCTAGTGGTGATTGGAGTAATGGAAATGATAGCGTTGTTTATTGTTGTTGTTGTTGCTGGTGATGATGTGGCGCAGCCCAGTATACGTACTAGTGATCGGAGTAATGGAAGTGGTAGAATTCTTTATTGCTGTTGCTGGAAATGATAGTGATGATGTAATGAAAGCAGCAGATATAGACTTTCATTGTAAAATAAGTAATTAAAAGAGGCTGCCATCAGCTAACTGCTAGGCCAGTGTCATCACAGCTCCCGACCCCAAAGAATTCGGTCTAGGAGCCCTTCCAAAAGTAGCTTGGAGCCACACCTGCATATCTGCAACAGCTTCACGAGTCAAGGGGACTTCTACTCTTTACGCCCCCACACGTGCCCCTCCCCCCACCACCACCATCACCACCACCACCAAACTCACCATTAAGGCATTGCCGGTGCTGCGATGGATTGTAGACACGATCTCTATATTTGTTATCGTAACAGGATAAATCGTTGTAGACGTTGCTTGCATTAGACTGCTATTTATCTACTTCTCTCTTATTTATTTTTTAAAAAATATTCTTCCCTCTATCATTCTTCCATCCTTCTCGCTTTAGTTTTTCAATGACGTTTCAATGCTGTATAGAAGACCCAGCTCTCTTGGTCTAAACACGCCACTTTCACCTGTGTGCTCTCAATGTTTTCTCTGCAAGCAAAACGCATGCAAAATGTTACGGGAAATTTATTCAGGTAAATGAATATTGCATTATTACGCCAAACAATGGGATGATAGTAAATAGGAATAACATGAAAATATTATTATAATATCAACAACAGCATAATAAGAACGGTGCGAGCTTGGGGATAACCAAAGAGCGTGTCATGCCAACCTAGGACCCTCCCTTTTCCCCACAGTTTTCAAAACAGGGCTGTGACATCAGATACAAGATATAGGAAACGTTATCTGCTCAAGTTATAAAGACATGAGCACCCAAAACAATATCAAAAAGACAAAAGGCATTAACAGTATCATAAGACGGACGTCAATAACACATATTTTTAAGCTTACATATCGACTACGTTGGCTTTTCTCTAGCAAAAAATGGCAGTGGCACTTATTGACTACGTGCTTAGTCGTTGCCATTTGAGAGTATGGGTATGATGATGTAATAGTAACCAATAGCTATTAGTTCTTCTGTATACTATTTTTCATTCTGTGCTGTGTGGATTGAGAGATTCTACATGTAATGAAAGTTCTCATCTACACTAAGTATTATGATGTTAGTTATAAGCAGTATAAATACAGGGCTTAGACTACGCCCCAGAAGAATTCCTTAACAAACAATCATAAGCTTACTTTTGAAATTTGGCAGATTTGTCCCAAGTGGTCACTTTAAAAACCGAGGATAAGGTCATGACGGGCTTTATCTGGACGTCTGAATGTCTAAACTTTTCAGTTACAAGGAATTCAAGTTATTTCGTTTTCGTGTAAAACGAAGTGAATTTACAAAAAAAAAAAAAAAACTACACAGGAAACCAGGCAGGACTTCAAAAATCTTTAAGATTAATTCGGATTAACCAGCTCTGGTTTAACCAATCTCCACTGTGTATGGCCACATGCTGTCAAGAGGTTGAATAATCACTGACGGCTAGATTCCACCAAAGCATTGCCCCTGACTTCGCAATCTCTCATAGAGAATGCAGTGTCTGCATGTGTTTCATTCATCATCAGTTCTGATGGCTTCATCAACACGTGGAGCTCAAAGATGCCTCCGAGAAGATAAACAACGGAGCTGGACTATGGGGATCTGCACTTCTGATTATATTTGGATGCCTTCCCCTCAAATACCCTTCCTGTTTCCTCATGTTTTCTCAGTCTTTGATGTAAAGCTCGGCTAGATAAGAGTGTAGCCGCCGCAGAACAATCTCTTTTGAATCAGAAAACTTGACGAAATTTCCAGACCTGTCAGTCGGTGACCTGGGTCAAACATGTCAGAAACAAGCTTTGACTTGTTGATTCACGTGCATTTAACAAGCTAGTGAGCCTGAACTTAAGATGTGGTGAAACCGTTTTGTATAAAAACATTTACCACCCAGTGGCCAGAATACAACTTGAGCACTTGAAGCATGCATGTATTCTGCCGTTTAATGACAAAAGGAAGAAAGCGCCAGCGGGAAAGTTTTGAGAAAATCGCAAAAATGTTTTTCCTTGATTGTTACAACACTGGCGTTTAGTGTCCTTTTAAGGTTCCCTAACTTCGTTATTTATTGGGGTATTGTGATGGGACCCAGATAGAAATGTGCGTCAATATCTGGAGATTCCAAAACTATAAATAACTCAATTTGACCTACTTTGGCACTTTCGTCCTTTTGTCATAAAACGGCAGTATTGTACATGTAAATGCGAAGGTTGGGAAAGTGTGTTGCAGTTCACATACGACAACAGTAGGTTCAGATTGGGGAAGTTGTAGAAACATTCAGTCAGCTATCTGCTAACGATTAAAATCTTGTTACTCATAGTGTTATGGTTTATAATGTTCAACTTTCAAGATAAATGGTTTGAGTTCGATTCCTGAAAGATAACCAAATGAGTAGAATTATGTCAGTTTTCGAGCTCCATTCAATCAGATATTTTACATAGCTTGATACGTGGAAAAAAAAACCGCATGCTTTTCAGTTTTTTGTTTGCGAATTTTACTGTGTGTGTCTTGATCACATGTTTGTCTTTAGAGCTAGCTTGGGTGGATCTGGTCAACGTAATAATTGTTGAGAGGGAAATTGCGGAGAACTAAGGACACGAAACTTTTTGACGCAGTATCAAAACAAATCTGCAAAAAAAATCAAAAGGGACGACTGTCATCATTGTTATTGGATGTATAATTATGTGTTACGAGGAGCAGTCCGTTACTAGAACTGAAATTGTCACTGTTATAACAGAGTTTGCCATAGACAGAGGTCCCCAGTACATCAGGAAGTTTTTCATTAACAGTTTTTTAAAGAATTGAAGTGGAAATTGACAAAATATACCTGTTATATCCAAGATCCTCTTATATCAGAGGTTGTTCAAAATGGATCAACTATATTAAGAATACATGAACATTTGTAAAGTCTAGTGTTGGTGTATTTCATTCCGAAAGTAATCTGCACCTTTCGGCTAGGCGTCAGCGAGAGCAGGCAAACTACACCATATTATATACAGAATTAGTAAGGAGGTGGAAATAAATATGAAATGATTCGCCTCCGTTTCTACAAAATCAAATATCTCTTTGAAAAAAAAAGTAGTCTATGTCCTCTTTACAAGAGCCGTAGGAAAAAAATCCATTCTCATGAGAAACAACTGACCTATTTCTTCCAATCAGACTGACTGATTCGGGTTGCGGTTTTCGATCGCTCTTCATTATCGTTTATTCACATCCTCTCTCCTCCACAATAACTTTTTATTTTTAGTGTACTTGGTCGTTATGCTGAATTCGTGTAGCTTTTAACAACATTATTGCTGTTTCTTTTCACGTTTGCGCTTCCTTATTTAGTGAATTTGACGATCGCTAACAACGGAACTGATTGGAGATTGTTCCATATAACATGGACATGGGTGTACTAGACAGAGAGGAAAGATCGACACAAATCTCTTGGAAGAGAAATTTTGCTTAAGAAGTAGCCTAATTGTTAGTTGTGGTGAATTGCATCTGATTGGGATAAGCAGCAAAAGTCAAAACAAAAATGAGAAAAATAATAAAGAGATTGGAACCCTTGTAAGAATATGTCAAAGAAAAGAGAAAGAGGAGGCGAGAAGGAAATAAATGTATTTTGATATACATTAATTCACTGCCAGCCATGCCCGCTCAAGATCACACCGATCAGTGTTGTTACATTAGGTTTGAAGGCAGTGTGTTTTCTCATTTCTACTACAGACATAACAACTATGTTGACTCTGTACCATTCCTTGACTCTTTCTGTAGAATTTGGAAAAAAAAAATAATGGAAAATTGATTACCACAAATACTCTTTAGCAGACCCGCCGACGTCCAGGCGTGGTCTTTCACGTAACTATAAATTAAATGAAAGTCTAGGCTTAATGGTCTCTAATGGTTCAGTCAGTAGCTCGACATGATTCCGACGTTCTCTGTAACACAGAGGAAAGACGGCAGACATTACATAATTACCTTGCTGAAGAATCTCTGTATTATGGTTTACTGTTATTGACTTAATTATGAATCAGAAGCCAGAGGTAATTACGCAAGTACATTCCGGGAGCTACGACATTGCAGGAATGTCTCCAGCATCAGAGAAACGGTGGACCCGTCATTAGCTTGGACTTGTATCTCGATGGGGGTTCTGAAGTAGTTCTTTCATCTTGTTCGGTAACTGAGCTCAAGTGCTTAAGTAGGCTCATAAGTTGTTGGGGCCCCGGCTGGACAACCGGATAAATGTGGAAGTTTGGTTTTCTTCGTTTTTACAGTCGTAACATTGGGTTGTCATCATTGCAGTCTCTTTTTAGCGGAAGGGCCCTTAAGGTCAAAGGCTCCTAAACACAAGAAAATCAATCTTAAAGTTGGTACCATAGAATAATTCTGGAAGTAAGACCTTCAACAAGGTAGTTAACATCCCATGTTACATAGGTTTTATTGTCATAGATCGAATATAAAAACTTAACGGATGTTGAAGATGCGCAAAGGAATTGACAACTGTCTACATTTTCGATGTATTCACCAATTTCCCTTGAATACTCACCGGAGGGTTGAAACACATAGGGGAGTTAATTTATTGTTGTTAAAATTATAAATAATCAATAGAATCCGTCTGCTGTAGTAATTAAGGGTTATTACTCGCTTTTTATATGTGTTCTTTTTTTCTTTTGAAGGTGCTAACTGTAATTTTCTACGTGGCTGATGTGAATGCTTTTGCTTTGTTTCTTATAATGTCATACTGAGTAAGGCGTGGTTCTATGAACTGCTGCCTACCCTTCTGCTTTCGTTTCACCTGTCTTCTTACAATAATTAGAATGTGCAACGTTGCTACAGTGGTAAACCCTTTCTGACTTGCCACAACTACGCAAGGAGAATTGCCTTTGCCAATAAAGACCTCTGCTAAAGCGATTCTATTGTCCGTACCTCAAGCCAGTCTCGTAAAGAAAACAAGAGTTACTTCCCTTCCACGCCAATCCAAAATGCACTTGGTACAAGAGGTCATCATGGACGATAACGACGATGTAATTAGCGATAATAACTCTCAACAAGCAGGGAATATAGAAAAAAAAAATTCCGGCATGTCCAGAATATTTCGGAGCTGTCATCCTTATGTCTTGTTATCACTCTTATCGCGCAAACATGTGCCTCGGTCTTACAGAGCGTGCGGGTGTCAGTGATAGGATGAGGGCGTTGGAGATGGGGTCGGACAAACAGAGACTGGCGAAGATGGAGATAACGGGATGGGATGACGTGAGGGGATGAGGGATAGAAAATTTTTTAAAAAGTGATAGAGATGGCCAGAAAAAAAAATGGAAATGGACATAGACTAGGTCTTCAGTGCAAAATTTAAAAGGAAGCAAAGAAAGCAGGATGAGAAAGACAGAACGTGGAAGCAGAAAAATGATATGAAAGAGAAAGAGAGAGAGAGACACTCAAGAGAAAGATATAGACAGAAAATAAAAGTTGATTGAGGATGGAGAGAAAAAAGAGTAAATAAACATGGAAAAAATATTTTTTTTGGAAAAAAAGCAATGGGAATACCAGAGTAAAAAGTGAAAGATGAGAAGGCGAGGAGTCCAAGAAACAGCGACAGCGTATAGAAAGAGATGAATAGAGGCTAAGAAAATGTAAATGAAAACAGACAGGAAAACAAGAATAATAGACGAAGGGTGAGGCGTCATGTGTGATGTATGGATGTGATGTGAACTGATGTGATGATATGTGGTGTGTGTGTGTGTGTGTGTGTGGGTGTGGGTGGGTGTGTGTGTGTGTGTGTTTGTGTGCGTGCGAGAGAGAGAGAGAGAGAGCCCTACGAATGCTAGAGGCAACAGTTAAGTGAAAAACACAGAGAAGAAGAGAGATAGAAAGAGACAACGAAACTGAAACAGTTGGAAGAAAGTCAACCATCCAATACATGTCGCATAACTAAAATGCCAGAATATTGCTCCCGCGGAAAGCATTCACCTCGCTCGCTTTTAGCTGACATTGTTTGTAATGTCGTAATAACCTTACATAGATCTACATACATACCTCTTGTGCGGTTTTTTTGTAAGCTGTCTGATAGATCTCAACATTCCCTGTCCGTGTTAGCTCCAGATAGACAGGGTTTTTTTTTCTTATTTTGGGAAATATTTTTTTTTTAAAAAGCCCAGCGAAAGCGTGGCAGGGCTACACAAATTTTGAATTATGTTTTATGATGCGGTCGGGCCAGCAAAACACTGCTTTGCTTTTCCAGACTTTTTGCCAACAGACAACAACAACAATAGCAACAAAATAAAACACCACTCGTGTAAATGGGTTCCCAGCAAAACAGGGTAACATAAACATAGGATTTCATTAACCTAAAAAATATAAGATAATATAAGATAAGATACACTTTACATGTATTGATTCTTTACGGAAATTTAGCTTTGACAAGGGAAAAACACACACACACACACACACACACACACACACACACACACACACACACTCACACACACTGAGGCACGTTTACACAACACACATACACCATACACACACACGCGCACACACACACACACACGTAAACACACACACCAACGCCCACATACATACACACTCATACACACACACACACACACACATACACACACAATTAATATACATATATATCTATATATATGGATCCTTATGTTAGGCACACGAGGAGCAGGGTATTAGTTGGAAGCAAGGGTTATTGCCTCTGAAACCCATCTCACCATCTATATGGTAAGCCCATTCGTAATACAGGGAATTATTGTGTGGTCACGCTGGAAGACATGTAGGCTATATCATCCCGGAATAATGTGCCTTTGCAATAATAATGCACACAATATTACTCACAGTCTGCATGATTAAACACTAACGCACACACTACAACATAGATTAGGCCTGGATCACCTTGCTCATTCACTCAGTCATTAAAAACCTGGATTTAACATAATGTTACCTCTAATGCCACTCCCAACGCTTGGTATATATATTAAATTATTCATTGCTGTACAATTTACGACACCTTTGCCGTCGGCATGGACATTTCCAGGGCTGTAAACCAGGTGCGCCGGTGCCGGTGGACGTCATATTATCGAATTTGAAGGACTGAATGATGCTATCGTCTATGAGAAATGGTGGTCTTCTTCCTGAAATTCTGTCTGACTTCTGACAGTCCCATCTTGACGCCCATTTAGTTTGTGGTAGACTGTATATCTGACAAGCAATCGGGCAATCTCAGACTGACATAGTCGGCGTCGCCGCCAGGAATGATGGAGCCGGTGGGGTAACCATGTTAACTTCTTGCTTCTGCATCCTTCCCTCCAACCCCCCTCACTAAGCTCTACCTAATAAGTTATATATATCACAAGCCGATCTCGGCGCCCATTTTACTGTGTCTTGCCCATTTAGTTGTAGTTTATTCTGTATCTGTGAGGTAATCACGCAATCTCGGACGGACATGGACGGCGACACGGATGGGCAAGGGGCCACCTGCACCGTACACTAACTTTCCATCTTTTACATCGCGCCTGTGTCCCCCCCCCCCCCCCCCCCCNTCCGCAATTGAAAAAAATCTCCCTCCTCCTGGTTTTTGGAAATCGTTCTATCGCCCACGTGACGGGATTATCAATCGAGATATTCCAGACAAGACAGATCGTAAAGTGGCGTAACTGGCATCTTGGCTTGGTTTTTGATGAGACCGCGTCTAGACAGTGAGCACTTGGTAGTGGGAGTTAAGAGTACTCACCTCTAAGATGAAGTGGTTGGCGCAGCTCGACGTAAGAGGAGCTATACAGGAAATATTTAGGACGAAGAGGGATGTTAAGATTTTGAGATACCGGTAGCTTGCAGGCGGTGGATACTAGATCAACAACTGAGATTGAGAGTAATGTTACTGAAGTTAAAGAAGATCCTCATGGCACAGACAGTATGCTTTGAAAATCCTTTAATGGTGGATGAAATGTGTGGTTTGTTTGTTTGTTTGTTTGTTTGTTTGTTTGGTTTGTTCGTTGGTTGGTTGGTTGGTTGGTTGGTGGGTTGGTTGGTTGGTTGGTTGTTGGTTGGCTGGTTGGTCAGTTGGTTGGTTGATTGGCCAACTGCTCTGGTTGACTGGTTGATTGTTTAGTCTGATGATCGATTAGCGGGCTTGCGTCCTGATCCATAAAACCTATGGGTCAAATGTGGACATCTGCATGATCTTTAGGATGTCTCGTCGTCTGTTCATCAGCTGGAAACGACAACAGAGACTTAATCTTTGTTTTTGTTCAAACCACAGTACCGAAAAGTGCATAGAAAAGGATTTTTTTTTGTTTAAATTATGTACTATTTTGCTCTTCAGTGAGGCTCTGTTCCGAGATATCTACCCTGGCATTCGGAAAATATCTTTATCTTGAAATCCATCTACCGCTGTGAGCCTTGAGAGAAGAGAAAACTCTTCCATTCGTCTTATATTACAGGCTGGTTTCTAACTTGTCATGTTCAAAAAACATGTGCAAGAAAGTATGCTCAAGATGAGACGTTTGCTCAGATATCCAAGCTTCTCTCAAAGAGGATGTCTCCCACATGGACTCTATTATTACCTGGAAGCCTAAATAACAACTTCATGTCGTTAAACAGCTCAGCATTTTGATGTTTTCATAATTACGAGCATAAGAAACGAGAGATCGAAGAGCGAGCTAGTGCAAGCTGGGCTGGTTCTCCACGATGCTTGTTTTATGTGTTTGTGCGTCTGATCTGATACAGATTCTTTCCTTCCTGCCCCCAGCCCACCTCCCACATAAACACATAAACAAACTTGGCGCATAGATCGTTATACAAGATTTCCTGTTCAAAGGCTTTGCAAAAGGGTACAAACTCGGAGGAACAGGCAGGGAGGCACATTTAATGTGTAGGCAGTATGGCGGACATTGATATAGCGTTACTGCTTTTATGAACATACGGTATGAGCTCACGAATTCGAAAGTCGTAAAATTAGTCCACAATTTCCATTGTGCGAGGTTTTTGAGTCTTTGGGTAAATATTGGTCAACAAAAAATTCGGAAGCAAGGCACCACATTACAATGAGTATGCAAGCTCTTGAAGAAATTACATGATGTTCGAGATCGTAAGGTGTCGTCGTACACACAACGGAGCAAATTTGAAAAGGCACACAAGACATAGACTTGATTAAGTTGGGGGCGTATGCCCTCAGATCTACGCCATTGCACTATTGCTGTTCCTGCCCCCACCTCGCACACAAACACGGACACACACTGAACATCAGTATCACTATGAAAGACTCCCTACTCCTGGTTCCGCCTCTCGCACAAACACACATACACAATCTCTGACGCCTAGATCATTATAAAAGACTTCCTGCTCATAACCATGGCCATCCAACCAACCCAGGCAACCCCTATTCTGTCATCAAATCCCCGGCATCAGCCTCTTTATTGCAACACTAGAAATCGCTCACAGACTCACAGCAAATGAAGCGCATTCAATCTTCCCAAAGCAAACACGTTTTCGCGTGAGTTATGGAAAACACATTGCACTCAACCACTCATAACAAACCGTCATAACTCGCCAAAGATCTCCCGAAGCAGATGAAAACCTAAGGCCTGGCCTGAGGCCAATTTCACCTTCGGTGGAGCACAGCTCGTCGTGGGCGACTTCCGGCGGTTTTGACTGAATTCGAATCCGACAACAAAACTTAGTGTAGCTACTGTTGTCCTCAAATACAAGAAGTTAAAGGGGAGACAGAAATCGATACTTGGTGCTTCTGACAAATCGAGGAGCAAGACACAACAGTCATCATGCACTGTTTCTTAAAGATTTAAACTTTGATAAAAACAAATATATTATGAAAGAAAGAGAGCGAGGAGGCATACTGTATTATGGCTCAGTGAATTAAACTCGAGCTAATGGGACATTGGTGTCCTGGTACACTGTATAAGAGTTTGTTGTTGTTGTCTTGTTGTTGTTGTTGTTGTTATTGGTGGCCCTTGCGCTAGTAGGCTGGTCCAGCTAGTGAAAATATACAGGTACTATAATCAAATCATTTAGATTATATCAAATAGACTACTGATCCTACTAAAAGTGGCAGCCATTGTTCTTCAAGACATCGATTCCGCCACATTCTAAAAGCTTTAATCAGGTCCATGTGAAATTCCTGAAATAGGGAATCGAATACATCCAACCACTCACCATTAACGCTAGGGCCGTGTAACAAATAAAAGCAAATCCGAAAACTGCATTGTTTGGGATGATAATAAAAAAATGGAAGGCGCCGTGGAGAAATTCGGTCCAGAGGGAGTAGAACGCGCACAAGGGGCTGTTTGAGATTAAGGTACCAGAGATTTCTTACCTTTATCTCTGTGTGCAACAAGGAATGGTTTAGAAATAAGCCTAGAAACACAAGGTAATGTGAGTGCTTGGTGAGCGAAAAGAAATATGTAGGAAAGTCAATACATAAATTTAGCCTTGAAAGAATAATATATTGTTTTAAAAGAAATTCTTGTAATCGAAATCACGATAGAGGCTGAATCAAAATCCTGGAAAGAAAGTATGTGAAAGGAAAAGACAACCAAAACAGTAGATAGCTCACCGTTGGCTTTGTCAGAATCAACACCTATTTTTGCTAAAGTAGACAAAGCAAGGGGTAAAAGATAGGTTTGTGAAGGATGAATAAAGAAAGACCAAAGAAAAGGAAGAGGATATGTTATTGGCAAAGACAGATGTGTCATTCATTTTCCCAATGATAGCAAGGGATAAGTAGCATATGGTGAATATTGTTAGTTAATTTGAAGTAACAATAACAGTTCAACAATGTATCAGAACTGCGTGTTGGCAACGTGCTTGTATGATGTTTTTTATTATAGCATTTGAGATCCTCTACGCAATCAGTAGGTTTTCAACCGGAGGCGACGTACGTTATCATGGACTATTCGACAGTACACTGAACTTTAGTGACACCATTTTGTGTCTTCTGCAGGAGTCTTTCCCCCTATTCACTTTCTTCTCCCGACAAGATGGCGAAACAACGCCATATCACCCGCCTATTTTCATCCCACAAATCCTTTAGCAAATTGTAGGACAACAAATATCAACTTATATGCCAATGATCGGTCCTGTTTTTCCCATCTTTGTCTTCCTGTCTTCAAAGGTGCTGGTCATTACAGGTGTAAAATCCATTACTGACCAGTGGATGTTTCCTGAGGTCCACACTATCGTCATCATCTTCATCTTCAGTGCCAAGGTTGGAGATAAGGGGCGGACACGCTGTGCGTGACTTATCTCCTGCGGGGTAAGTTCATCGCAACATCCTTCTCTCGCAGTTGCAATGCAAAGTTCTCTCCTTCCTTTAATTTTTTTTCCTTGTGTGTGTTTTGTTAAATGAGTGTTGTAGCCCATGACAAGCAACATCCCGTCCGCCCCCCCCCCCNACACACACACACACACACACACACACACACACACACACATACACACGCATACATACCCACACACACAAACAACAAACACACACACAAACAACAAACACACACACACACACACACACACACACACACGCGCACACACACACACCCAGTGTCACAGATCAGAAATATATCCCACCCCTTATCATTCAAACTGTGGCAAAAATCCTGGGCTTTCTCAGGGCGCTCGTATGACTTATAAGAATAGTGATAGAGTTAAGGAATAGATTAGATGTTGGAGGAGTCACGATTATGCGATAATCCCTAAAAATGACCAAATAATTATATAATATGATCTCAAGTGATAAATAATCTAGTGCTATTAAAAAGTGTTTTGTTAAAACACAGAGTACTGCACAATTTTGCGAACTTTATCTCGTTTGGCAATGGCTGTATAGAGATATTAAGAAAAGTTTACTGATTCCAAGATTATACAAAAAGTGTAGCACCTCTATAAAACTGTTGAGGAGCAGGGTGTGGGGGTGAACAAAATGATAGAATGAGTCCGAATCGTCTTGCCATGCTTGATGCTTCTTTTTCAAATTAACAAGAAACAAAAAAGAAATAAACACTTTTTTTCTTTAAATAGGGATCGCTCACTGCAGCTGATAATTTGTTACTGAACTTTATGAGCGTGCTGGAGTGAACTAAACCTCTTGGGGTATGTACAGTTGCCGCAGGTGCAACAATGAAATTCGTCCTCGGCTACTTCAGGAGCGAGTTTGGGCAATCGCAAGTGTAAATCTAAGCCAACGACATCGTTTGTCTTATAACACCGTGTCCACAACTTGTTTGAAGAAGTTGCAGAACTGAAGAGTTAGTTTTTCGCAACTGGACAAGATTCATTTTCAAGGCTTTTTGGACAGAGCCCAGTGAAAACATTTTAAGAAAGAAAATTTTTAGGCCTAGTGTTGTTATATATGGATGAGCTCATTGGTTTGACCTCACTCCTAACTGAAAATTAGGTTCTCCCAAGTTATTCTACTGTTCTTTTAGCATCACGAACAATAGCTCTCTTTCTGTCTTTATGAAGTTAATCTCTGATGAGTTATATCGGTAAACATTGCTCTGCTGCATTAACCGCTGCTATAATAGGGAAAAAGTGACAGTGTCTTCCATTTTAGACAAAGCGTCTTCAGCTTTCTGTCTCTTATGTCTATCTGTCCACCTGATGTTTCCCTTGTAAAAGGAGAGATGAGCGTGGTCAAATAGGAATGATGGGTAATGGGGGAGGAGGGAGACATGTTGTTCTCATGAATGGAGCTCAGATATAACTAATAATGATATAATTTTATCAGTTTGGAACGACGTATGAACCCTTTCCATCTTTTCATCAGAGGAAGAAGTAAAGGTTCTCGGTACAATACGGGCTATATCCTCCTTCAGTAATTTAGTTCTGAAAAATGAAATGCAGACGACCATAAACTGAATGAAATAAAATAATAAGGTACTTTCTGTATTCTTCTCACTCATAATTCACAATAAATGGAAGTCTACTCTCACTGGGCACGCAAAATGAAGTCCTGCACGATGGCAAATACCGCGCTTTGACACAGCGATGTGACATTACCCTTCAAGTCCTCCGTCGCCTGCGCCTCCTATTGCCTTTATGTAACCTGGAGGTCTTAATTCCTTTTTTCCCCCCTCTATTTCTTCTTATCTCCTTGGGAGTGCTGCTGCCTTCAGGAGTATGGAAACTCTAACTGGCCATTTTATTCCAACAAAATGGTCAACTAAATGATCAGTTTTGACCCTTTTCCACCCTTCCGATTTTGGTAAACTTTTGTCTGGAAATTCAATAGATGTTCTCTCACTCTGTGAAATAATATTTCAGTTTAACTGCGTTTACATCTATAAATCACTTCTGTCCCTGACTAAACGAGAAGATTAGGACTTCACGGAAAAGTTCTTGTTGTAGCAGTGCCCCGCAGTGAAAGACAGCACAAGCATTCATTGTTACCTCGTATCAAGGGCTTACCTTTTCATTTCATATTCTAAGCCTGATTCCCGATTCAGCCACTGTCGTTATAAGGATTTCATGCCGCTGTAAGCATTTTAAGAGACAGAGAGAATGGCATTCAAGCAATAAAGATTCCTTCAGAAACATTATGCTTCACTGCTGAGACCAAGATGTTTTAGAGAAAGGACGCAGAGGAGGAAACGGAGGCAGAATTTACGTGAGAGACGGTCTGTGAAGGCTAAGAGAGGTAACCAACAAATTGTTTCTAAGGACAAAAAAAAATTGATAGTCTCCCTTGATTTAACAACGTGGATGCCTACTGCCTGGGTAATTGTGGTGAATGAACATCAGTTTGTAATAGGTTTGTTGTACAATCGGCATTATTTTTAGTAGTAATTAGGCAACATCTCACTAATATTACGCGACATTTGTTAATAATCATTGCATCACTGCTTGTCTCTAGCAGAAAATGGATTTTGTAGAGGAATGGAGGAGGGAAGTGGGAGAGAAAATTTATGATAGATCACCCAGTGCCAAATTGTGTCATTTCTCAGTATCCGGGACTTTATAAGACCTAGTTCTACCGCTATGGAACACACATACCTAGTTGTATTGGCTTATTTAGAACCACAATGGGACGAGGAACTGAGTATTATAGCCCTTGTCTTTTCCTGGAGATTATTTCAAGACATCGTTCTACAGCATTTTTTAAAAAAATCATGAGGTCTTAAAGTGATTGAAACGGGGCCGGCATGTACATGTGTAGGTCGAAGCTAATATGGTTGTTTGACCAGCTGACAATGTATCAAAACTGATAAAGATGTGAGTCTTCGTCAGCAGTCATTTCACTTTGCGGTTGGCTGACTTGTGTTTTCTGCTCTTTCATTAGGATCTGTTATCCATCTCTGTTCTTGTAGCTACAGACCTGTAACACCTCGAGCAACTTGTGAGAGAAAATAGTATGGATGATATTTGTCAGGGAAAATGTCGTATTATCTACTGTTCAGAAATTATTTCATATACCTGAGCTAAGTAAAGTACAGTAGAACCCGGTTGTAACGAAGTGGTTGGTCGGGACTGTCCAAATTTGGCCGTTATAACACCGCACGTGGTTTCCCATTTGAGGTATTTGAACAGGGGAAGTAATCTCATTTAGAATAAGCTGGCCTCCTGTTCTCACTTTATAAACCATAATTTAAACAGGCCGCTGGCGAAAAAGCAGATGACAGACGAACTAAAGGTGCAGTCCCTTGGACGTTGTTGTTTTGTGATCTATACGGTATTTTTATACCGTTCCAATATCTTTTTCGTTTGTGAGTCATTGCGCGCTGTGTAGTCAAAGCAAAGCGCAAGCCGCAGATGAACGATGTTTCAGCTGGGTTTTTGACATCAGCTGTCAAACCACGACAGTCAAGCGAAAAATGAGGCAGTCATGCCGTAATAGCCGAGCTTTTCGATCTTCCAGGCTCACTGAAATAATGCTATATTAACAATAACTAAGAAAATAGGGGATCGGAGACTGAGAATTCCATCGTTAAAACTATGTTGCCCTTATAACCATGGCCGTTATACATAAGTTCCACCGCGTTTTTGTTACTGACAACGTCCAATCCATTTCAAACTTTAAGGAAAAGATAGACAGACCACTCCTGAGCTATCCAGCCTCTTGTCCTTGGTGAAAACCGCAAACCGTTTAATGCCGAATTATTCTAATTCACCTTTCTTTTTAAATTTTGTACCAATATCAAGTTTTTCTTTTTATCTATAGACCATCCACATCATGTTCTGGAGAGACCAGAAATGCCTTTGAATTTGTCACATAATCAAACCGGTCAACTCCGGGGTGGAAGACCAAATCGTGCAAGTAGCGCAAACCATGACAGTTTGGTGACGTAACTTTGAACTAACCTATTGATCAAAAACATCAGTAGCTTTGTTGTATCGTGTAGTCCAACACTTTTTTTATTCCCGTTTGGTTATTGTCAAACAAGAAACTACAGAATAAAACATTTTTTTTTTCTCTCTCTAGTAAACTTTGATTTCGGTGACACGGTTTAACAAGGTTTATTAGAGTAAAAAGCTCAAACCATAAAGTGGTATGTGGGCAAACATAATTAACAAAAGACCGTACAGATTAAACATAAAAAAAAAAAAAAAATCATCATTCAAGAAATCAATCAACCAGTCAGCACATCAGTCAATCAAGCAATCAACCATTCCATTTCATCAGTCAGTTAATCAATCCATTCTATCTGGCACTTATATTCAGCATCTATCAGACACACACGTGAACACATAAGGTTTGTAATTTTCACCGACGCAGTTTCTTTCCCGTCGCACAGTCATGCTTCTAGCCACATGCTAGCCTGTAACTGCGTGCAAATGCTTACCTAATGGATAAAATTAGCAGTAACAGTTGAAGAATAACAAAGACAAAACACGATTAAGTAAACAATTTTATTTTCATATGTCTGGATTGTAAATGAACTGTGAAAAGATCTTTATGAGTCCATTAATTATGTAAATATTATATGTGTCTATTTCTCCAGCCGCCACATCATACTAAGAACATTGTTCTGACAGCGTGTGAAGATATACCGAACTTTTAACTTGCCTGATGTCTTTAAAATAAGCTAAAATACACTGCTCCGTTTGGAAACCTTCAGTGTCTGAAAAGAGTAACCCACTTTCGAGGATTATTATTATATAGACTGCCAGCTAACCAATACAGAACATATACAAGACTTTCCCATATTATGGTAGCTTGTAAGTCAGTCTCGTCTTGAGGAAAATAAAATTCGCTATATAACCAACCCACCACAAACCAAGCAAGCAAGCAACCAACCAACCAACCAATCATCCAGTCAGCTAGCCAGCCAGCCAATCAACCTACCAACCAACCCAGAACATATTATAAGGCGATTATTATAAAATAGGAGCTACCACTTCATCGACTCGTCCATTGTTGTGGCATCCGTTACACACTGTCTGTGTCATAGATACAAAAATTTAGAAGCGAAAATCGTCCACTGCGATCAAACCTAAACTAGTTTATACATAATTTGTACGAAATAATACACATAATAATAATCATTATAAGTATAATGAAGTGTAAAACGCTGGTAATCACGTTAACGCCCCATCACGTGACATTACATCACTATTATCCTGGAAGCTTAGATTTCCCAATAATAGCTCTACGTTAGACCAGTGCATACAAATAAGTGAAGAAAGAAGAAAGAATTTCTCAATTTCAATTTTTCAATTTTCATTTCTATTCAAAACCAACCCAGGTTACACAGTAACATATGATTGGTCAAACATTGATAAAGCATGGCAGTACAGAGACAGAACTCAACTCCCCTAGGAACATTCAAGGCCGCCGCTTCTGCAGGTGCGAATCAAGCAAGATAATATATTATTATGTCACCGCCTGTAACCACATATCCATTTTGCGGACTGAGGAAAAGATAAATGTTTTGCCAAAGCATTTACTACATGACCTTAGGGAAGGGGCAGGAGCAGGAGGGGGGATCTAACCTATGACCTCTTGTTCTTGATTCCGGCATTTCAGCTATATGGCCACGCTTCTCCGTCCTCCTTTCTCCCCTCCTCTCCCCTTCCCCTCACCTTACCACGTGAGCTTTACTATGAAATAAAAATGAAGAAATGAAAATGGGGCATTTATTTACTGACTCCGTAGAGAGTTTGGTTTACAGAACCATAAAGTTATACATCTCACTCATAAGACAAACACATAGAACAATACCCATCGCACATGTAAAATACATATTACAAGTAAAACACATAACAAGTCATTGCTGGTCGTCCGTGGTGTATCGCCGTGCCCCCTTTCCCTCC
>JAWQUT010000051.1:2506851-2531764 GCA_033807755.1 Ellobium chinense | reverse complement strand
AAAAAGCTCTAAAGCCGGATGTTTATCTATATCTGTGTCGAGTGGGGAAAGGGAACTGGATTGTCTTTCCTAAGAACACCACATCGTACACCCCTGTCCTAAGGGTCGAATACACACAACACGACCAGGCTGCCTCCCGTACTTATCGGATTAGAAAATTACAAGGCTCTTCAGAGGTATACAAAATGAAAAAAAAATTGGAAGAGTCTAAATATTGTCCACGCTTCAGCATTTCTCCCATTCAATTTCTTCCCTACCCTAATCCCGTGATGAACTCTGTTCCTAAGCAAGCACACCTTCGGGAGAGTCAGGGTTTTCCAGTGTTAACCGCAAACTGGCTAAGATTTAAATGTGTTCATTATAGATCCCTATTTAGCATTCTGGATATTTTGCAGTACTTTAGCTAACAGCAAGAACGGTATTAAAGCAAAGTGAAAGAATAAGTTGAAAATGGAAATTTGGAACCAAGACAAAGTGAAGCAAAATAATAAGTAAAGCAAAGGATAACACAGCGTGAGTCGGAAACACATTAACGCGCTGATGTAGGGTCTCCGCTTGGGAAAACAAAATATGCCCTTCAGAGCAGATGCATTTGGACGCTAATGGACATCAAGATGTTTCCATTGCATCGCTGTTAAAATTCAGTAGTGTCTAAGGAGATTATAAACTAATCCATACAAGAATGCGTCACTGTTTCCATGAAATACGATGTCGCGAGGGCACGACTGCCGTCATCAACACACTTTACTTACAGTCTGATGGGCCTGAGAAGATTGTCAGCATGTTCCAATGTTGCCAATCTGGTCATGTGCGTTTCTCTTACAACGAGAGTGATTTTTTTTTTCCTGACGATTCCTGATGCACGACGATGAAGCAAATTTAAGGATAACTGTCCTTAATGTATAATTTTGCTGTTTAGGAGAATATTACCAGGCACTTTATCCACTTTAGCCTACATTTCATGATTTTGTCCAACCAACTTACGCAAAGCGATTTTCTTCTACATCGTAGGAGAAAATCGCTACCAGCCTGGTGCAACACTGGTTCAGTTTGCTTTACGCCAGAATAAGCAGGCATTGAGTGCCCGGTGAAGTGGATATGTCTGGATACTTTCGACGCTGCAGAACTTGCCTGTGTAATCATCCATGTCCAAGGCCCAGAGAAAGACTCCGGCAGCACCGTGCACCCTCAAGTACTGCGCCTGAATCAAATGGGAACAGAAAATGAAATGTCTTTGTTTTCTGACACTGTCTTTGTAGTAGTATTTGACGTAAATGCAGGTCAGTTGCGACAGCTCTCTGCTTTCGTTTTCATTCAGCCTGATGCCGATCTTACATGTGTATACAGAAGTTAAAAACTTGTTTTGTTTTCCTCCACCAAAATCGGCATCATATTACAAGTAATCCAAATGAGGTTACGCACGCGCATTAATTTTGAGGTTACTTCGGTTGGATGTTACAAGGAAGAGTGATCTATTTATCACATTTTTTTTCTCCCTCTTAGAGGCCCAGTGACCTTAGCTGTGGCCTTTCTAATGCATTTGTCACTTTCCTGGCCAGTTTAGATTAATATTAAAGCAGCATTATTTCAGGTCAGAGGTTTGAAAAGATAGGGGCTGCCAATGAGCCTGAAATAGCCTGAGGCCTCAAGTAGCTTTTCATGGGGGTAGGTCAAACGAGGAGACACTGCAAAAAACTGTACTTGTCATGGGCTATTAAAAGTACTGTACGTTTTTTTTTTGTTTAGATCAGATGCTTATCTCCATTACTGGTGAGTGGGAATAGCCAGCGAAACTTAGGGCTGGAGAGACAGCAATCGACAGTACACGGTAAATTATAGCTAAAAGATTTGGGCGTGTGTAAACCAACGAGTGATCCTAGCGTAAGCAGAGCTCTAGCGTAACGATCTGTCTTTACTCTAGATTCGAATAATCATATCTATCATTGGTTGGATGCAGTGCCAATACATCAGTAAACTCCACCGTACCCGGAAGTTGGACTTTGATGCCTTTGGACTGCCAATAATGTCGTCCATATTGTATTTAAAGCTCATGGCTGGGTTTATTAGGTCTTTTTGAGTAGGCCTATAAAATGATGTCATTTTGAGTATAAAGGGGCCGTCGGTCGGACAGCAAGCCCCTTGGTTCTAACCCAATATTGTAATAGGTTATTGGCTCGCTCAAAAAAGATCACCATAAATATAGTTGTCAGGTGAGTGGCTTGAGTCGGGTCGACACAGCAGGGGTCATACTAGCCCGACCAAGCATAGAGCGTCCTGGGTAAACGTCCAACCCCCTTTCCCTTTTATAGAAATAGCGTCACTTCTGGAATGGTTTATGAGTTCAGCCAATGACCGGCACTGTAACCAAGGATATAAAAAGTGCATGCTCACCCTTGTACGAGGGAGAACTAGAATTACGATAGAATGATTGCAATTATGTGACTTAGTACACTTGGATTATCCTATACAGCAATAAACGTGTGTGTATACCTTATTTGATGAGTGATGTCATAACTCTGTGTTCTACACCATAAACTAACAATGTAGGTGACTTGTCCCCAAAACCCCATCCAACAACAGCAAATGGAGAAACAACACAAACAAATATTAGCGAAGCAGCAGCACAAATATACGTGAAGCTACAACAATTGGCGGAGCTGCAACAATGCAACAATATCATACTCAAAATGACGTCAATTCATATTCGAAGAAGAAAACAAAAACGCACCTCAGAACTCCAGCTTTAGTAGTTTCGCGATACGACAAGAAACCGAGAAATGTTGACTTAGGTAAGACACCGATACTGGCACATATCGGACTGTTGCACCAAACATTTTGACAGGCACAAAATGTCACTTTTTAGATGGCTAGTGCTTGTATCCGACAAGAGCCATTGCCAGATTTTTGTACCCAGCAGTATCCGTGAAATATAAAAACAGACAAAACTGTTTTTGTTGTTTTGTTGGTTTTTTTTTTTTTAACTTTAGTTTAGCTCACCAGGTTCTAACTCAACAGACCAAATGTTGTTAATTATACATTAAACTGCATTGAAGAGTAATAGGATGCTTGGCTGATTGCAAATTTTATGAAAATGAGCCTTTTTGATTTTATCTTGTAAAATACTGATTAAACATCAATTAAAAATCTATGAAATAATAGTAGGCCTATATCAAGAATCAGTCAACAAGTCAGTTTATCAGTCAACCGGTCAATCAGTCATTCCACTTTTCAATCAATCAATCAATCAATCAATCAATCAATCAATCAATCAATCAATCAATCAATCAATCCATCCATCCATCCATCCATCCATCCATCCATCCATCCATCCATCCATCCATCCATCCATCAATCAATCAATCAATCATTCAAACAATCAATCAATCAATCAATCAGTTTATCGATCGATCGATCGCTCGATCAATCAATCAATCAATCAATCAAGCTCGACATTTCAGCTTAATATAATGAGATAGATTCGATGCATTTTGAAAACGGGTCGATCTAATAGTCAAAAGGAACAAAATTTAATCTGTGTCAGCGTAGCAGAACATAAGTACCTCTTCTCGCTTTCTCAGTATTTTCTTTCATGGCTATCATGAAGCGGCCATTTTGTGCAAATGTGACTCTCAAATATTTAAATTTATTCACAAGCTCTAATATCACATTATTCAAAATCGTATTTGAGGCTTCCTGTTAATCCAAATATCATAACTTTGATATTTGATTATGTTTATATTAAGGTTGCAAGTTTGGCAATACATTAAATTAAAGTCCGTCAATATTAAATGTAACTTCTGCTTACTATCAGCAAACACTGCATTATCAGCTGCATAGATGAGCCGCAGAAATTTAAAGATATAATTCAGTATGATCATATTCACAATCAACTTTCACACTGTCTTTACCATTCTGCAAGAGGTAGTCATTCAAAATCAGTCGGATATATATAATTATGGAAAACAAGACTGGGTTCAAATTTACACCTTCCCTTAGTCCTGGCAGACAGTTAAGATACTTTCCCCTGCATAGAAACACAAGACATGATATTGGTTTACATAGAACATATCGTCGTCCATATATAACATTTTAGATGTTTTGAGCTGAGATTGCGTTCCGAAAGCCCAAAGCAAGATCTATGTTCTCATGAAATGGCGTGTCGATAGCTCTAGGAATTTCGGAGACGTTAAACATTTACTGATTGGGCGTATGTTACCAATTCTAAATGTCATCGAAACTTTAAAACGCTCTCCTGCCAAAAAAAATAAAGTCGCAAACGCCCCTTCGTGAAACGGACGACGAAATTATTCTAAACATATTTTGCTTCCGTCGCTCTCTTAAAAAACCAGACAAGCAAATATCGCATACGCCCCTTCGTATTATGGACGACGATAACATTCTAAACATCTTTTGCTTCCGTCGCTCTCTTGAAAAACCAGACAAGCAGATATCGCATACGCCCCTTCGTGAAAGGGACGACGATATTATTCTAAACATATTTTTGCCTGTGTCACTAACATACCTTGATGTGGATGGCCATAGGGTCATCATATCCACACCACTGGTCACCAGACACAGCGATTCTCCCAACCTGGTGGTGTGGCCTCCCTTCATCTCCGCGCAATAACTGACAAAGCTGAAAGTGTAATGATATCATAGACATCAGCAGCTGCAGAGGCAGGAGCGCGCAGGGTCATTTTCGTTGTCTTCGTCGTCGTCGTCGTCGTCGTCATCGTCATCGTCGTCATCATCACCACCACCATCAACATTGTCATTTTATCAGTGAAAAAAATCGATTAGTAGGATATCATTGGTTAAGTAAACAATGCAGGCTTCCATTAACCTTAAACCTTGTTTCGAAAAACTTTGCAGACAAAAAATGTAAGACTTTATTGATACAAAAGGGCGATATATTACAAATGTGACAACCCAAAGCAATCCCACACTTAAATAAAGTAATTTTCTAAAAAAATTCAGTATTTCATTTATGAATCACCTGTAACTGTCATAGTTCTGACATAGCATAATACTATTCAATCAAATCCCAAGATTAAAAAAATAATAATAATAATCGAAAGCATAACCAAATACGCAACTGTGCCGAAACATTTCAACCTATTAAAATCGCATTATGAAAATCTCAAATCACTAACAATGCAAATAGACCTAGAAAGTGGAAAACATCTTAAACCTTGTAAAGTGAGCGTCGTATCAGTTCTCACTGATGTGATCTCCCTCTAAAAGAAAACGCTGAATATTTTCGCGTGTAGTTCTTGACCCTCAAGGCGCAAGTATCATATTGGTACCGCTACCTCCCAGTCGAGGCAGAGAAATTCTTCAAGGCGCAATGATAGACGGCTAGCACTGGATTATGCACCAAAAGCGTATTATGGATAGCAAGTATTATGGACACCATTGTATTGTGCGACCAGTGTTGAAATTCAAAACAAAACAAAGACAAAACAATAGCCTTTACACTTTGTTTTGTATGCAAAAATAAAGAGAAAAGTGTTGTAGGTTGTAGGTTTGAATGTGAAGTTGTCTGAGACTGCCTTACTCATATTTTAAATGATTTCACATTCCTCGGAAACTCTGATGATCTTAAAAGATTTCATCTCTCTTCTGAGAACAGCGAGGCTGCAAAAGTAGAAAAAACGGATACATACGGGGAACATTCGTCACTGGAAGTCTATTATGTTCGACTGGCCACTTATTCGACTGGCTGAAGGCGTAAACAATGAGTGAACAAAAGATGGAGGAAGTTTAAATAAACACAAACAAGAAAAGGGACCAAAAACAACAAAATTAAAAATTAGGCACTAGCTCGACCTAGGGACACTTTACCCTCCTGCCTGAACACTTCATTGGTTAAGATGTCCGAACAGGCTGCTCAACCAGAAGAAACGGAGACCTAGGGGAAACATTCGTCAATGGAATTTTGTTGTATTCGGCTCGCTTTTCAAACACGAATGAACAAAATATGGAGAACATTCAAATCAGATAAAAGAATAAGAAGGGGGAAAAAATGATCAAGCACGGGCTAGAGCTGGGGACACTACTGTACTATTCTGTCTGAGCACTTCATCGGTTAAGGTGTGACAAAATGCGATAGAACAAGATTCCTGTCCTCCAGGACCGAGGAGTATTTATGGGAAAGACAGGGCACTGTCCAAGGGCCGCGCCCTCATTGGACCCAAGGGGTCTAGCTCATCCCAATGACCTACTGGCCCAGCGCTTTTCAAAGAACTACTGGCCCAGCGCTTTTCAAAGACCTACTGGCCCAGCGCTTTTCAAAAACCTACTGGCCCAGCGCTTTTCAAAGACCTACTGGCCCAGCGCTTTTCATAAACCTACTGGCCCAGCGCTTTTCAAAGACCTACTGGGTCAGCGCTTTTCAAAGACCTACTGGCCCAGCGCAAGGGCCCACTCACCCAGCACCCCACAACGATCTACTAGCCGACCGCCTCCCAAGGACTTCCAGTTCCTGCGACATTACTGGGCCATAGAAGGGTCCCACAGCATTTTTTGTTCTAGTGCCCCACAACATGAACATCATGATTGTCGTAGCCAGTCATTCCCTACTTATTCCTCATATTTTTTTTTTTCGGGAAGTCCCAGCTAGTTTGTTGTTTCTGAGGATGAATGTCGTCGGTCTTCGCAGAGGACCAGCCAAGTTCAAATATGACGTGAAGCAACCTGGCCGGTTGTATGCGATGACCGTTGATGTGCATGTACATTTTCAGAACGAGAAATTCGCATGGCCTTTCATGCACATTCCAAAACTGGAGCTAATAATATACAGCATTAACGTCCCGGCCTTTTTAAGGGCAAGTGCGGCACCCTGTAGGGGTAAAATTGGGTAAAATTGTGTAAAATGAGTTTAAGGCAGTTTTTTAAACAGTAACATGTCTTTTATCGAATCCTGAAGTTATTTTCATGATACCTGTCTCAAAAAGTGTATTTTGATGCAAAAGGAAATGATTACCCTTTATCAAATGCATCTATCGGGTAATCTTTATCGTCAATTATCTCAAAATCACAGTTTTCGTCCCTCTATTCCTTCGATCTGACTTTTTTCTGGTCCAATTTACATAAAATTTTGCATACCAACTCTCCAAGCCCCTGTTTTGAGAATGTCGTGGGCTTTTTTCGATATCTTGTGTTTTTGGTGTTTTTTTTAATTTTTAAAGTTGAAAATTTTGAAAATTTTCAATGTTTTTTTATGACATTTAAAAAAAAATTATTAAAAAAAACTATCCAAGAAATCAAAAAAGCCCGTGACATTCGATTTTAAATAAAGTGATCTTTCAAACAGAAAAAAAAAACAGCATCCTACCATGTATTGTTCTCCAGATCGAAGGGTTCAAAGTTATGCAAAAGTCATCCATATTTTCCAATATGGCGGCCAAATAATTGGCGTTTCCATAGCAACGGAGGGAGGAAATTGCGAAAAACCCCAGTTTAACTTCCTTCCTTGCCCTACGTGACCCATTTTTCACCCCAAAATGACAAAGTTCCCTTTATTAATGAAAATCACCTGGTTCTGGCGCACGTGCCCTTAAGGAAATAGGTAGTGTCACGGACGTCATAATATATCGGCAGTGGCGTAAGAGCAAAATATCTCTTTGGGAGTCATAGCTCCCCATGTCTGTATTTCGTAGTTTCGCCGCAATCGTTCTGAAGACGCCGTAAAAGCCGAACTCTAATAAACTGTCTGTATGCACATTTTATTTCTTTATAACCTCCTTGCTTAACATTAAATGTCCTTTCTGTAACCCATAGATTATATTTACTTCTGTGCGAAACATGTGATTCGGTTCAAAGTTTGCTGTCGTACCCACTGTGCCAAGTGTAAATACCATATAATCTACATGAATTTGTTAGTGAGCTCCTGGTTGGTAATTAAATTACTCAGTGACGTATTCCGGTACGGACCAGGGAATGCTTCATCCAGAGACGAGGTGAAATTTGACCCTATTTTTTTCTCTTGGCTCCCAAAAAATCACAACTCCCTCCAAATATTAAATAAAAACCAGGCTCAACAATGATACAACTTTATGTCTGTTTTACGTTTTTTCTCCCTCAATTTTCTTTATATCACCCTTCTCATTCTCCAGTTCTGTCTATCTTCTAGTTCTTGCCTCATTCTCCTCTTCCATCCCCTTTCCTTCTCATCTCTTTCTCTCTCTCTCTCTCTCTCTCTCTCTCTCTCTCTCTCTCTCTCTTTCTCTCTCTCTCTCTCTGCTGAAATTACTTCCCACCACCCACCATCACTACCACCGCCAAATCTTCGCATTAGTGGACATGTCAGTTGTCACTGGCTGTCAGTACCTCAAAGTAGGTCATCTTCCCTGACAAGTTGCTGTAATCCATCTTCCTTCCAGCTCTTGCCTTCAGTCCGGTACCGTAGTTATTCACATTAAATACTCTTGAGTCTGGTAAGGTGTACGTCTGTGCCCCTGCATAAAGGCCCATCACCATCTTCTCTTTAGGAAATCCCCCATCAACCCAGAGCTTCATCGTCGCCTCCTGCAAACAAAGTGAGGGCACTCTATACAGTATGAAGATAACAATAACACCTGGCATATAAATAATAAAAAAATATGCACTCTATAGGTATAAAGATGCTTACAGCACCTGGCATAAAAATATGCACTCTTTAGGTGATATGAAGATGCCAATAGCAGCTGCAATAAAAATATGCACTCTGATGCCAATAACCCCTAGCATAAAAATATACACTCTAAAGGTATGAAGATGCCAACAGCAACTTCCATAAGAATATTAAGAATATACAATTTTAAATAGTCCCTATAAAATCAGAAAACAAGCGATCGAAAGGGGGAAAAGGGGTTGGATTTAAATTTCAAAGGCTTAGTAGATAGGTGCATTTGTGGACTCAAAATAGGTAAGGTTTAGCCACTCAAGTATAAATTTTGTGGTTCTTGCCAGGTGAATAAGATTACCCTGTTTACTGAATGAAAAAGGCCTAAAATATTATAGGTAGCCTGCTTCCCTGCCTAGGTTCCGAAAGTCTAATTGGTTTAGGGGCATTTTTCTTTGGGTCAGAACTTGGAGAAAGAGCTAAACAACTTGTGTGGAAAGTATTTTGGTATGGAACTCGTGGATAAGTTAATGAGAGGTGTAAAACCTTATTATAAAGCCAACAGTGAAATAAACAGTGACATCTTCATACCTATAGCACTTTGAGACTTAGCACTTTGTATTACACCAAAATAAATTGTGCACTTAGGCAAGAGGGGACAATTCGCATGCTCACTGTGCTTTTGTGGTGAAATCCACGGTGAGCTGTGCTCAGCGCGTATCCAGACAGAGCAGCTGATCCGCTCTGAGAGAGAAACAAAGCTCACATAATAATAATATGCCTATGTACATATAATAAATTTAGACTCCCCAGTCAGTGTTCTCCTCATCTGTAGCTAGATGGTGCCTTCTGCGAATATACAAATAAAATTGCGAGCAGAAGTTAGGCTTCTTGATTCGACAGGAGTTGCCCCTCTTGCTAATAACACATTCTTTCATTACACTCTTAGTATTTCCTGTTATTAACATGAAGCCAGCGCCATCACACGCCCATCCCACTACGTTTCTTCCAGCTGCTATGCTTACTCCTACCATAACACTGCCGTTGCTACTTTTACTATCATCTATTCACCTCTGCCTATATATCTTTTTTTTTCCACATTATTCGGTTACGAAATCTGCTGCTAACACCAAAAACTGCAATTAAATCTTAGTACGATCAACCTGCAGTCTCACGTCCACCATACACCGGTACCTCCACCATCATCACTACCATATTTGCAGTTAAAATTGCCACTAATGTTAGAAGTATTACTGTTGGCCTACTACTGCTGCTATACTATCACTTTTGGTCGTACTAATAGCTCCACTGCTTTCGTTGCTTCGATTATAATAAATACTAGTGTGGACTATCATCATCTCTTAAACTATCATTTCTTAGACTATCATTATCTCTTAGACTATCATCATCTCTTAGACTAGCATCATCTTAGACTATCACATCTCTTAGACTAGCATCATTTGGTAGATTATTACCATCTCTTAGACTATCACCATCTCTTAAACTATCATCATCTTTTAGACTATTATTATCTCGTAGACTATTACCATCTCTTAGACTATCATTATCTCTGCTTCTCCCATTGCCACAATACCAAAGACACGAAATGCACAGTGTTGTATAATACCACTTACAATGTTAGCATCGTCGCCTTTAAAGGCGGGATAAAGGGGTGAGCTGAATCCCGTGTAGCCGTCCCACTGGCCGTGGAAGTTAAGGGTGGTGATCAAAGCATAGTCCACATATCTGAATAAAATTCAGAAACAAATCCAGAAATAAAAGACAAATGCGAGCCGGTGAATGAAAGCGGGGCCTTCATATAATATCCACCAGATAATCACATTCCTCGATGGACTAAGCTCTCTTTTCTGACTCTTTCCAAAGTTAAATCCTTAACCGGAAGTAAGAGATGAATTAACCAGTGATCGGAGCGTAATAGCCAATCAAATTATTTGGCATTGTGGATTTTTTCACACAGATATTGTTAAAGCTTTTTGGGCAAGGTGAATCTATTTGAAGAATATGAAGTTGTGTTCCTAATTCCTGTAAAGTTGTGTTCCTAATTCTTGGCTTAGATATGGCTTTTTCATAATACAGATTCAAGTGACTGTAAGCACAAAAGCTAAGGGTGACCCAAGTACTACCGCAGTAGCTTTTGGTTCTTCTGGTCTTTCAACCGATTCTGCTTAATCGCAGCCAGCTTACTTGCAACTTCCACTTAATCACAACAAATTTCAGATAATAGGTTATTGTTAGTAATGTTTGTGAAATGTCATTACTTGTATCTGGCCATATAATGCCAATTTCCTGATGAGGACGAATGTGTAGACTTTCTATCCTTCTGTACTTTGCCATTATAGATTTTGCCACTATAGATTTTGCCACTATAGATTTTGCCAATATGATATGTTAAGTCATAATTGCATTTTCTGACTCGCGAAGTTTTCCTTGAAGTTCCAATGAATTTACCTGGATTACATCATTATAGTAGGCTTTTAATTTAACTACGTACCTTCCGAGCTCGTTAAACGCGTAGGCTCCTCTGGTATGGGTAGTCCCTGGTTTGAATGTTGCTACGAAGCTCAGTTTGCCTCTAACGTTGGTCTCACTATCTTTATCAACGGCCATCCTCAAGTCCTGGAACGTCAAGAAGATGTGAGGTGACATTCAATTATAATAATGATAATAATAATAATAATAATAATAATGCGCCTTATCAGACTGGTATCCAGGCTAATGTCCATTCACGCGACTTCACACTATTATTACCCCAGCAAGCCTGATCACTCCCAGACTTTCTCAGCTCCCTGAGAAGCATACAGTACCACTGCCAATGTACAAGTGCTGAATACTAGCATTCCGACAATATTTTCCACTGCCTATGGCCATGTACCGATTTAAGGCAAGGAAAGACTGAGGAAAATGTCAATGAAATGCTTTTTGTTGTTGTTGTTGTTGTTGTTGTTGTTGTTGTTGATGTTGTTGTTGTTGTTGTTGTTGTTGTTGTTTTGTTGTTGTTGATCTAGTTGTTGTTGTTGTTGTTTTGTCTAGGATTAAGGGCTGGCAATTACCATTGTCTAGGAACTCCTTCCTATGTGCTTTCTCTTTCGTAATTCCTATTTCTAATCCTACACAAGCTCTAAGCAGGAGTGTCTTGGAATATTGTCCATGAAGGCAGCCAAACAGTCAGATATACGCGCTGTGTCATTATCAGGCAGCCTAAATATGCTTTACGTTAAGATTTAGATTTGTACATTATTGAAGACAATATCATGGGACTTTCCCGAAAGGCTATTCTTGATGGTTTGGGACAGGGGTCCAAAGTTTGTGCATGATTTAAGACAATATCATGGGACTTTCCCGAAGGGCTATTTTTGATGGTTTGGGGCAGGGGTCCAACGTTTGTGCATGATTTAAGACAAACCATGGGACTTTCCCGAAGGGCTATTCTTGATGGTTTGGGGCAGGGGTCCAACGTTTGTGCATGATTTAAGACAATATCATGGGACTCTCCCACGGGCCATTCTTGACGGTTTGGGGCAGGCGTCCAACCACAGGTTCTTGCACATTATTTCCTGATTTTCTAAACTAACTCTGAAGTTTGGGGGTACACACTTTGGTGGGAGTGTGGTCTTCTGAATGAAACACTTATCACTTGGGCAAGTATTTAGCTTATTTGCGCTTTTCGATTTATCCGATTGTAACTTGAACATGAAATAAAATATCTATATTTTAAGCAACATCCTTTATAACCTCAGTGAACTAATTTTTGCTACATTAAAGAAGACCTGGTGGTTTGGGAATTTCTTGTAAATGGCCGTAACAAAATTTGTTGCAATGCTGAATGAATACAGTTATCCCCCCCCCCCNCCCCCCCTCATGATTCTCATCGTCGAAAGTTCTTGGCACCTACTAGAAAGGCAAATCACTCATTTAGTACAGCCCAATTTAGTCCCTAATATATAAAATACCCTTTTTTTTTGGGGGGGGGGGGCCTTGCNGGGGGGGGGCCTTGCCAGCCAGTGTCAGGGTGTATAAATATGTAAAATGACCTGTAAATATAAATATAAAGCATTCAGTTTTAAAGTTTCGGGTACAATTTGAGCCTTCTAGATAAAAAAAAAAAAGTGTGTAGGCCTATGTATTAGCACGTGGTCAAAACCAGCCTAATGAAGAATTGGGGACCAAATCAGAATTTGAGGTGACCTTTTTCGAAAGAGATTTGTGAAAAAGTTTTTTCTTCCACTTAAAAGATCGGCCAAAAGAAGTACTTTAACTTCCATTGGAGAAATTTCCCGAAATCACAGTGGTATTTGTAGAATAACAAAAAATGTCAATGGGGCCAAAAGAAAAAAACACAACAATAAATGCCAAGAACCTGAAGAAGATTGATACAGTAATCTCCCCCCAATAAAATCCTCGTTGGAGAATGAACGATACAGAAATCTCCCCTCATGAAAATGATCATGAAAGAAGGAAAGGTATGGTAATGTTCCATTGTGAATTAGCATAGAACAATGAGTGTTATCGTACTGTCTCCTCGTGAATATCATCGCAGAAGACTGAATATTACAATTCAGTCCCCTTCGTGAATTTTAGAGCAGAAGAATAAGTGTTAAAGTAATGTTCCCTTATAAATATCAACATGGAAGGAGAATCGTTACAGTATAGTCACCTCCAGAATATCATCGCAGAAAACTGAACGTTACAGTACAGTCCGCTTGTCTATATCAGTACAGAAGAATAAGCGCTGAAGTAATGTTCCGACATAAATATTTGCATAGGAGAATGAGCATTACACACAGTACAGCCCCTTCCTTAATATCACCGCAGTAAACTGGATGTTACAATTCAGTCCCTTTGTGAATGTCAGCGTAGATAAATTAGCGTTAAAATGATCAGCACAGAGTATGGAACGTTACGGTACAAACGGATATCAGCGTAGAGGAATAAACGTTGCAATAATGTTTCCTCATGAATATCAGCATAGAAGAATGAACGTTGTTTTAATATCCCTCGTGCTCATCATTCTAAAAAAAAAATGAATGTAGAAAGTAGGTCACTTACCATAAGAAGGTCTACAAAACGGAACTTGTCTTCTGGAAATGGTGCGTCGAGTTTTGTTGGCGTATGCCAATAGAGGTTAAAACCATCAAAACCGTAGATCTTTACAAAGTCGATTAGATTCTCAATGAACATCCTGAGGATAATAAAGAAGGGTCAGCAAATACTCGAGTACTTGTTATCGAAACCCGCCCAGCCCACTCTGCTATTAAGCTTTTGATCTAATCTGTTGTTGATGGGGTTTTTTTTTAATCACCTCCCGAGATACTGAAGTGAAAGGCTATACAATATAAAACTGGTCAACCAAAAATGAAAAAAGGCAAAACATTGATTATCAAGTATCGATAAGTGGAAGAAAAATATCTAGTCCTTAAATACATCTCAAAATAGCGAATACAGAAGTACTTGTTATAGATAACTGCCCGACCCTATTGCCACTAAATTCTTGATTTTTTTTTCTTTTTTTCTTTTTTGTACTCACCTGCGGGATTCAGAAGTTTGGGCAACTTGATGAAAGGCCATGCTGGGAGTTGAGGGACCACCTATAGTTATCATCACCTTTAAGGAAGGCTTCTGCAGCCTGAGTTTCAGAACTTGCTCGTACCTGAAGAGACGAGATTAGAGTTACATGCAAATAAGTGGCCATAAGGACACGACTTTGGACTCCAGATTAGAAAAAGCCGTGGGTTTCTTTTCCGATCAGGGTCATGTTATATAAGTGCCTTGGGAAAGCATTTCATTGAAATTTTTCCTCAGTCCACTCGTCTGTGAAATGGGTATCTGGCTTGAGGCAGTGGAAGATATTGTCAGAAAACTAGCGATCAGAGCTTGTATATGGCAGCTACGCTGGATTTCTCCGGGTAGTTGCGAAAGTCCTGGAGTCATCAGGGCTATCGGGGTAATAATAGTGTAAAGTCGTGTGAGTAGACCTGAATACGAAACTTATAAACCGCATTATTGTTGTTATTATTATTATTATTATTATTATTATTATTATTATTAATATTATCATTATTAAGTATGCGAAACAAAAAAAAATCATCCGAGGGATGACACAAGTCCGAAAATACATGAATTAAACTTGTTAAGTTCTTGTAGTTTTCTGTATTTACAGTACTTCTTTATATCTAATGCGGACTTCCGTTTTGTAAATAATGCTGATGATAATAATGGTAATAATGATGACGATGATAGTTTTATGTTCCCTGAAGAAAGACACAGATCTGAAAATTTGGAACGGTTATTAAATTTTTCATGCCACAGTCTTGAGAGTTTTATTCTTTTTTATATTTGGAGATGATGATAATGATGATGATGACCGGTCAACACAAGTACTCACGTTATAACATCGTCCGGCATAGACTGGACGACCTTGCCGTCTTTGACAGAGGCGTACCATACGTGGATATGGGTGCACAAATCGGGTTCGATAGAGCGCGGCGTAAATCTGCCCAGCTCTTTCGCGTAAACAATATGGTTTCTATACACACACACAACGTTATTGCAGTCGTCTGAGGATGGATCGTGGTGAGTTATCAAGGCGGTGGAACGCAAAAGAAACGCAAGGAAAGCAAGAGAGGAAGACTTCAGCAATGCTAAGAAAAAAAGTTAATGGATGACATGGGAAAGGAAGTAAGAAGCACGGAAAGAGAGTGAGAGAAGGATAATGGACAAATGATAAATCAACAGAGGAAAGTCACTGTACTGGTTCATTGTTTAATTCGTTGATTGTTGATTCAGGCATAGAACATCATAATAAAGTTAGTGTGTGTGTGTGTGTGTGTGTGTGTGTGTGTGTGTGTGTGTGTGTGTGTGTGTGAAAGAGAGAGAGAAAGAAAGAGAGGGAGAGAAAGTAAGAGAAAGAGCGAGTGTATGTGTTCAATTATTCTACCATGCTTCCGTAATTTAGATTATTTATGTTTATTGGTCTTTCATTCTGTTTACTATAATATCCACATTTTGGCCTATATATATCTATACCCACATTTTGGCCTATATATATCTATATCCACATTTTGGCCTATATTATTCATACAGAAGACTCATTCAGATCCAGTTACTGGACTGCACAGAATTTACAGATAGTCTAAGCCTTCTCCACCCTCCTCCCCTCCCACCCCCTTCCACTCCCTCCCTCACCCGAAAGATTAGTCAGCCAATCACTTGATGGAACTTATAGGTTGAAGACTTTGGCTGAGCAAGTGTGGACTTCTATGGACTTATCCGAAGTGCAAAGATGTCGAACTGTAAAGCAACAACAACACCAACACTAACACCACCACCATCACCAACAACAACAATAACAACACCACCACCACCACCACCAACAACAACAACAACAAGCATACTAACGACATGAGCATCACCATCAACAACATCAACAATATTATTATATTAAAGCTAAAGGAAATAGTGTGATTTATTGAATGAATGACGAGCTGTCGTCTTATACAATGACTGTGTTTATTTTCAATGTTTTGTTGTTTGTTTGTTTGTTTGTTGTTTTTTTNGTGTGTGTGTGTGTGTGTGTGTGTGAAAGAGAGAGAGAGAGAGAGAGAGAGAGAGAGAGAGAAAGAGAGAGAGAGAGAGAGTGTATGTGTTCAATTATTCTACCATGCATCCGTAATTTAGATTATTTATTTTTATTGGTCTTTCATTCTGTTTACTATATTATCCACATTTTGGCCTATATTTTTTCATACAGAAGACTCACTGAGATCCAGTTACTGGACTGCACAGAATTTACAGATAGTCTAAGCCTTCTCCACCCGCCTCCTCTCCCACCCCCTCCCTCACCCGAATGATTAGTCAGCCAATCACTTGATGGAACTTATAGGTTGAAGACTTTGGCTGAGCAAGTGTGGATTTCTATGGACTTATCCGAAGTGAAAAGATGTCGAACTGTAAAGCAACAACAACACCAACAGCAACACCACCAACAACAACAATAATAATAATAACAACAACAACAACAACAACAACAAGCATACTAACGACATGAGCATCATCATCAACAACATCAACAATATTATTATATTAAAGCTAAAGGAAATAGTGTCATTTATTGAATGAATGAAGAGCTGTCGTCTTAACTCTTATACAATGACTGTGTTTATCTTCAATGTTTGGGTTTTTTTTTGGGGGGGGGGGGCACTCACGACATACTAAAGTCATTTTTTTTTGTCTTAACGAACAGTCCTTTCTGAGAATTTCTCGATTTGGCAGATGGTCGGTATATGGAGGTGGTCATCAGACCAAGTTTCACTGCAGTAAGTTATGTGCTATAAAATGATCCAACCTGGTTTTGAAGGCCACTTGCCGATGTAACCGCGCATCAGGGACGATCATTCAGATTTCCTCTACATCTAGACGCTATATATGCTTCAACCGCTTGTTTAGCACGACCGCAACCACGATTTCTCAGCTCTATATGATAAGATAAGAAGGAAGAACAGTGTCTATGACGACCTCCAAAATCAACATAACTTTGTGGCCGGCGTGGTCGTGTATAGACGTCTACCTGATTCCAAACTGACGGCGAGGCGATTGGTGCCGACGCAGAGGTCGCGGGTTCGATTCCCACCACATCACTTTCTTTCCTTCTTCCATTTTCTCTCTGTATTTGTCTCCTTGAGCACTTCCCCCTTTATCCTACCTTGTGTGAGCATCTGTTTGCGTCTGCTCACTCCTTACTTCTCTGCAAAATCAGCTAAGCCGAAACTCTGTGCGGCTAAACTAGAGCCACCTAGAGCTTCTTGGCTCACCACAGGGTGTGAAAAGAGTTTCTTTCCAGGTCTATCGACGTCGGCAGCCATTAGCTTTTGAGCAAGATATATTAACTTGAGAACGAGCAGGGTGAGGATTTGTTTACATTTTGATCACATAATTATGTCAACTTGCATAAGATTAGATCTATCACCTGTCTAAGGTATCCGTTCTTATAAGTGTTGATTGGTGGTTGTCATACAGGTCTGCCTGGCTAGATGAGAGTATGACCAGGTGGTAAGGTAGGAGGAGGAAAATGTAAGCAATTAAGTGATAAGCGCGAGGCGCATCAGGGCCAGCCTCCCACTGGCTGCGTGGCCATTGTTGTGGATTATTACCGACCAGTAGCTGTATGCATAATCCTTACGTTAGTTAACGCACTGCGGTAACCACTGGAAACTCCCAAAACATTAGTAGTGTTCACGGTGGTTAACGCAGTACATTAACTAATGTATGAATTATACATACATCCACAGCTGTTACTTGGGTGCAAAATTCTACCATCGCTCCCATCTGGGAGTTAATCCCCTAACGATACCTCGTAATCACGGTGAAAGAACAACTTTTGGAGGACAGGCCGAAACATATTTAACCTTAGAAAATTTCTTATCCTAGCCAAGAATTGAACCCAAACTCCTTTGCTTTGCAAACCGAATAATAGAATTATGCTACCACGGGGATATTGCGTCTATCTATTTTGGGGAGGCAGCGTGGTGGTATAATTTGTGAGTCGTAGTCAGAAACTGGAGACTGTCAAGTCTAAAGGTTTGTGTGTCCGATTTGCGGGCTGGCGATTTACGTTGAGAGGTCCTTGGGAAGACACTTCACTTCCCTTTCTCCACTCGACTCATGTGTAAATGAGTAACTGGCTTTTGAGGTTTTAGGAAGACCAAGGCGCTGCACCGCGGACGACCAGCAATGACTGTGTTATGTATTTCTTTAGTAATATTATGTATTTTATATGTGTGATGTGTACTGTTCTATATGTTTATATTAAGGATGAGGTGTATGACATTGTAAACCACTTTCCCTACGGGGTAAATAAAAGTCGTATTTTCATTTTAATTTTTTTTTAAATTTGTTAACTTCCCGGCCTGGACTAAGCTTGACTATATCACATAGTGCTCACAGAAGAGGGCCTAATTATTCCACCTGTCAGAGGATCATCAAAAGAAACCAGGAAAAGACGAATCAGAAAACTTACCAGATTCTTGAGAGCAGCACACAGCTATACATATGGCTGTCAATACCAGGCGGAGGATCTGAAGCAAAAAACAAACCAACTCAAAACACTGAAATGATGACATCAGATTTGTGAATCTTGCTTTAAGAAGCCAAAACAGTGAAAGCTTCCTGCGTTTCTGAAACTTATGATCGCCAGTTTATTTATGATATAATATGTGTAATGTTTGTTCAATGTATTTACTGGCTGAGGTGTCCCGGCGCTGTCCAGGCTAGGGAGTGAGCGGGAGGGAGGAGGCAATCAAATTCATGCCACATCTACGCATTTACACGGCCCTTCTTGTGGCAAAGGGAATTTTTTTTCCTACAGGCTAAAAATTCATTTGAAACCACCCTTGGCCTACTGTTAAAACTGACCCAACACCGGTCCTAATTATGTTAATTACAGGACCAATAAAACGATAATGATAGCGTCAGTTCGTCATTGTTCTGCTCCTTTGTTCTCCATCTTTCACCAAGAGCGCTGAAAAAGCAGGCGCTAATCAACTCTTCATGCCTCTGCACACTTGCTAATCTCCATCATGCAGCAAGCCTCTGCTTCTATCATCGCTGCATATCGTCTAAGGTTGGGATACAAAAATTATTATGATCAGATCGCTCGTGGAATTTGGCCTGATATGGCTTACACCTGAGCCGAGTGAGGAAATGGAAGTGAAATGTCTTTCCCAAGGACACTACAACGTAAACCGGCCAGCTCGGGAATCAAACACACAAACCTAAGGTCCCGCACAGAGAGGCCACCGAATATATTTCGGCGTATCGGTGACATACTCACTCTGCGCCGATCTTTCCGAGGGTAGAACATAAAGGACACATATTTTCAGCACACTTCTCTGTTGAAAAAGTCCCCAACCCAGCCCTATGATGTCATACATCCGGTGACGGCCAACTGACGGGGCACTCCGAGCAGCGGCTGTCGGTGAGTAGGAATCAAAATTTCATTCCTATAAAATAAGCTGCCACCGATCCCGCAGATCGGCGCAGAGAGTAGGCCGTGTCTCTGTGCGGTTGTAGAAATTGTATAGATTGATTCTTATAGCTTACGGCGCATAGTGATTAGGTGACATAAATCGGCTGCCTTTTTGTTCTCTCACTTAGACTTGAAAGTCTTCAGTCTCTGAGTACAATTCACAAATCGCACGGCCACGTTGCCTCCCTGGTTTTCACGCTGGTTTTATCTAGTTGATATCATGGGTCATAAAGATTGTTCGATGTATGAGGTCCCAGGCAGGAGAAGTGTGGCTCTGATGTCATTGAGGGCTGGGGTACTCAAATAAAAGGTTCTCAACTGTCTCATGGGGGAGGGCAGGTACACAAAATTCGCACATTGTGGATATGTTCAGGTATTTGGTAAGAGGAATATGTTGTGTTCTCAGGCGGAAGATGATGATCTGTCCCTCCTAGGCAGACACTTGGTGTTATGGTTATGTCTTGAGGCACTCACATATTTAACACTACCCTTCCAATCTTTCTTATGGTCCATCTATTCATCCAGTTCTCGCTGTTGGTGGTTCTAAAGGTCTGTTTTGCTGTGTAAGATGTGACTGGTGTGTTCAGTTGCTCTTATCAAGATCCCCTTTTTGCCAAAGTGTCTGCCTTGTCATTCCCCGGTGTGTCTGAGTGTCCAGGGATCCAGTGTATCATCATACTAGAGCCAAATGTTTTGACCAGCTGGGTTGCCACAGTGGCTATCGTCAAATCTGGCAGCCTAATTTCTGCATTCTGTTGTTTTATGGGCAAAGACCATATTATATTATTATGCGCCAAAATTACAACTTTACCAGAGCGCAAAAAACGTTCGGATTGCGTCTGCCTTGATCAGTTATAACACTCCTTAGCGGGTCGTATAGTGATTCTTTATTTTTCCATGGCCACACACAACACAACACAACACAACACAACACAACACAACACAACACAACACAGCACAGCACAGCACAGCACAGCACAGCACAGCACAGCACAGCACAGCACAATGCAACACAACACAACACAACACAACACAACACAACACAACACAACACCACCACACCACACACCACACACCGTACCACACTTTACCAAACCATCCAATCCAATCCAAGACAAGACGAGACAAGACAAGACAAGACAAGACAAGACAAGACAAGACAAGACAAGACAAACCAGACCATACCATACCATACCATACCATACCATACCATACCATACCATACCATACCATACAATACAATACAATACAATACAATACAATACAATACAATACAATACAATACAACAACTTTATTAGCTCAAATAAAAAAATATAATACAGTATTTCTTTGTCCGGTTTAGAGATTTACATTTGTTAACGTAGGAGCAGTGTTAAAATTAGAATTACATTCAGGAACACTACACTTTTTATAGATCTTTGTAAACTGGGCGCAGCTTTTGACACTATTAACCTGGTTCTGGCAGATCTCAACAAGAGCGACCCCAAATACCAAACTATTTACATCTACTGTGGAACTAACGAATGTAACGCTGCCGACTCGAGTAACCAGGAATCAATGACTGAGAAGGCCTCTCTTATGACATCACTGGCCAAAGAAATAGCAGACAGCGTCATAGTGTCCAGTGTCTGCCCTAGGCTGGACGAGCATAACAACAAAGTGGAAGAAATAAACAAAATCCTGAAATCAGCGTGCCAAAAGCAAGGGGCAAAATTCATCGACAACAGTGAAACCTTCCTATTGAGAAACGGAATGACCAACAAGACAAACCTGAAAGAAGATGGTTTGCATCTAAGCACCCAAGGTGAGCAGCTGCTGATGCAAAATCTGGGCATAGAAGCGACTTACCAGCTAAATACTTCTATGAATCACAAGCCCCTGTATAGTGAAGCAGTGCAAGCACAGCCGAGAACTGCGAACCATTCAACGAGCTCGCTAACCAAGACAGACCATGGGAGAAGTCACCCGTTCCTAAAGCAAAGTGAGCACAGCAGATACCACAGTCATCGCTCTCAGATCAGATGCTACAACTGTAGAGAACAGGGTCACACCATGCGTGCCTGTCGGCTGCCCAATCCAGTACACTGTAGAGCCTGTGGTAGAAACGGACATAAAGAGAAATTCTGTGGCGCCAAAAGAGACTAGGAAGACGGCCATGGGTGTGCCGCCCACAGCACCCACTCGTACTCGCTACGTAAGCAATCCCAGAAGCGACCCGGGAAACGTCACAGAAAAAAAGGACAGAGGAAACGCAACTTTCCATCACATAAAGACCTTTTTTACATATAAATGCAAATGGCTGAACTTCCGAAACAAAACAGTCTGAAATATGTAGATTGCTCGAAAAATACCAACCTCTTGTTTTTGCAATTGCGGAAACCCACCTGAAAGGAAATTTTCCAGAAAGTATGACACCTCTAAATTACAGTTGGATAGGGAAGACAAGAGAGGGTGAAAAAGCAGGAGGTGGTATAGGCTTCTTTGTATGTTCCAAAGCAATGATACTAGATGACAACCTTTAAACTCTCAGTATGATAAACATGAGCGATTGTGGATTGCTATGAAAGATGAGTGTCTCGGTAAAACTGCGGTGTGTATAGTGTATGTGCCAGTTGATGGGACTAAAAAAGAAACCGTTAATATCCTATTCGAAGAATTACTGGAAAACGTGTCAGTACTACAACAACAGAATTATAATGTTCTGTTATTTGGAGATTTTAATGCAAAAATTCTAGAGCAATGTGAAATAAGCAACTTACCAATTTTAAGCAAAAAGCCTAGTTATAATGGAACTTACTTGATCGATTTTATTGACGTTACAAATCTTACTCTGGCAAATACACTACCCCAGACCAGGGGTTTTATCACTTGGCAAAGGGGAGCCCTTATGTCTACTATTGATTATATATTGATGTCAGACTGCTTCAAATCGTATGTCCAAGATGTTTTCATTGATGAATTTGGTGACATGGGTTTTGACAGCGATCATAATGATGATTTTAACGTTGAAGAACAACAGCTCTAAACCATTTGAAAATGAACACCGGACAAAAGGCCATTGCCAGAAACAATATTCAATCCCTTCTGGAGAGATAAACTGGAATAACTTTCATACAAATATACAGAAATATTTAGAGAATTGGGACCCAGAACTGTACTCAGGGGTAGATGAAGTGTGGCATTCATGGAAAAACAGCGTCATGAAGGCGGCCGAGGAAAGCCACAATATAAAACGCCCCCTAAAAAGAAAGCCAAAATATTTCTGGAATAATACAATTGAAAAATTAAGGAACGAACGAATTATTATGAATAAAATATATAGGAAACATAGTAAAGTGAAAACAGATAATAAATTGATAATGATCCAGATAAAGGAAATGTACCACAGACGTAAAGAGATGGTGTCCATGGCCATTAAAAGAGCAAAAACCAACCAGAATATAAAACGTTTCCAAACATGTCAAAAGGACCATACTAGTAAACTGTTCTGGAAGCTGATAAAAGAGGACAATGATAAAGTATTAGCACCGTGCTGCCTTAAAAATAAGAATGGCGACTCACTTAATACTAAAATTGAAGTTATTGAAGCCTTAAAGGCACAGTTCCTAGACTTTAAGCCTGAAATTGACGGCCTTCGTAAAAAGTATGTCGAGGAAAAACTAAAAGAAATAGAAGCTGGAGATAAAAGCTGTAACTTAGGACCGATGTCATTAGATAAAGAAATGATCCATAAATATATTAAAGCTCTTAAGTCGGGGAAGGCAACAGGTATTGATGAAATACCGAATGAATTCTTGAAATTCGGAGGAGACTGCATAGTCAGCTCTTTGATAGCGCTGTTCCAAAATTTTATTGACGTCGAGGAATTCCCCCATGAATGGAAAAGGGGCCTTATAAAACCTATACCCACAACTGGCAACACCTCAATTATATCCAATTACCGAGGAATAACATTAACATCCAACGTGTATAAATTATTTGCAAAGATCATAGAGAAACACATTATGGACTACTTAGAAGAACACACATTACTGGGAGAAGCCCAAGGCGCATTTAGGAAAGATAGACGAGTAGAAGATCAGATTTTTAACCTGTTAAGTATTGCATCTATAAACAAGTCTTTAAAGAAAAAAAACCTTTGTTGCCTTCCTCAACGTGACTAAATGTTTCGACGGAATCTGGCGAGATGGTTTGTTTTACCAACTCTCCAAATTGGGCATCTGTGGAAAAATATGGAGAATCTTAAGAAATCTATATTCCTCGGTGGAAAATAAAGTTCTGTTCGGCGGGCATGCAGCAAAGGATCCAGGAAATGAACATTCATACGAAACAGAATGGTGCAAACAAGAATATGGTCTAAAACAAGGATGTCCCATGTCCCCAACCCTCTGTTCTATCCTAATCAAAGATCTAAACGATATGCTAAATAAATCGAATTTAGGGTCAAACGTATGTTCTCATAAAATTTCGTCTCTACTTTTTGCAGATGACATCGTGTTGGTGGCCGATACGGAAAAAGAGTTAAAGGATATGCTGAAAGTCACCTCGATTTTCTCCCAAAAATGGGGCTTAAAATTTAACGAAAACAAGTCAAACGTACTAATATTTGGACAGAATGTTAATAAAAGTGAAGAATGGATGTTAGGAACACAAACAATTTACGAATGTACAGAGTATAAGTATTTAGGCGTAGTCTATATATTTCAAGAAATCTCAGAACAAATTATCATATCAATAAGTACCTCAAACCAAGTTTTAATCGTAAATTAGCCGCTATGAAATACACCTTATCCAAGAATTCAAATATCAATAGAGTTAGTTTCGGAAATACCATATGGAACCAAGTTATACGCCCTTCTCTGCTACATGCCTGTGCTGTATGGGGTAAGCTGCCAGAGTCATCTTGTGCGATGCTTCGGTCTTTTCAATATCAGTGTGCCAAAAGCATTATGAATTGTCGCTTAAATGTTTCAGGAAAAGTTGGCTTAAATGTTTCAAGAAAAGTTGTCCTACAAGAACTTGGATGGGAAGATATTATTGACACTATAAATAATCTCAAGATCAAATATTTTGAAAGGGTTAGTAAAATGAACCATTCAAGACTAAGTAGCTTTCTATTTAAAATACTAAACTCTCACTTTGACAAGACAAACAGCAAAAAACCATGGGGATACTGTGATGACATTTTTACTATTCTACAAAGAAATGGTTTGGAGTTTTTGTTCCCCAACGATGAAGGGCGAAGTATTTTTAAGGCTTATTATAA
>JAWQUT010000051.1:2493820-2506752 GCA_033807755.1 Ellobium chinense | reverse complement strand
AGCACAGCACAGCACAGCACAGCACAGCACAGCACAGCACAGCACAGCACAGCATAGCACAGCACAACACAACACAACACAACACAGCACAGCACAGCACAGCACAGCACAACACAGCACAGCACAGCACAGCACAGCACAACACAACACAACACAACACAACACCACCACACCACACTTTACCAAACCATCCAATCCAATCCAAGACAAGACAAGACAAGACAAGACCATACAACACAACACAACACAACACAACACAACACAACACAACGCAACGCAACGCAACGCAACGCAACGCAACGCAACGCAACACAACACAACACAACACAACACAACACAACACAATACAATACAATACAATACAATACAATACAATACAATACAATACAATACAATACAATACACCAACTTTATTAGCTCAAATAAAAAATATATGACAGTATTTCTTTGTCTGGTTTAGAGATTTACATTTGATAATGTAGGAGCAGTGTTAAAATTAGAATTACATTCAGGAACACTACACTTTTTATAGAGCTTTCCGAATCAGCCAGTCAGACTAAAGAATACGATATAAGCCATAATCTGAGAGTGAGATAAGAAAGCTTGACTCGTTACTTGTTACCAGAGGCATCATCTTATTCTCGGACTTAACCTCGATCCCAACATCAAAGGCCGTCTTTGTTTTCCTAAACATGTCTCAACAACATTGCATGGTTCTTCGGCAAATCTGGAAAATATCCTTAAACAACGCCTTCACCTCTGACCTGAACTTTGACCCCGTGAGACAATAGAGCAAGAAATTCAAGCTGTTATTAGTGTACATGAGCACGAGTAAGAGGTCAGTGATGGCATAATCTAAAGGACTTCCGCCCTCATCACTGGTAAATTGGGGTCCGAACCCCCACGCAGTGATCGGGAAGTTGCAGACGACGAAGGTCATGCTGATAGTCACCAGGGTCAATGTCAACGATGCCTCTTTGGAGAACCTCCTGGTGGCCCGTGTTGAAGATGAGCTGAAGCTTTGGTCATCTCTGATCACTTGATTAAGAGAACTTTTGGTTTCACATACGTCGGATTTTGCTTTTCCAAAGCGTGGTTGGCTCGGCGGTTTCATCACCCTCTGTCGGCTCTTGATGACGCCGATGACGATGATGAAGTTGAAGATGATAAGAAGTGAGCTAGGCAAGAAGGCAAACATGATGGCGTCTTCAATCAAGAGAGGTAGGACGTCTTCCACTTTGTATACAGCTACGCAGTGTTTGATCTCGGTAATGTTGAACGCTGGGTCAATAATGAGTTCAACGTCTCGGTATAGCAACAAAGTGCAAGGCACGCTTAAGAGGCTAAGAATGACAAAAAAAGCCAGAATGATCATCTTCAGTCTAGACTTAGTGCAGACGATGTGAACCCTGTGCGGCCAGACAATGGAGACCACACGCTCGGAGGTGACCAGGACCAAGGTCCAGCTACTCATGTACAAAGCTAGAAAATACACCAACATGCTCACCATGCAGGAAACTATGTTAGTTCTTGTCTGAATAGCCAGTGATATTTCCAGAAAATACGGAAGAAGACCATTCAAGATGGCGATCATGTCTGATAGGGCTAGAATCCTCAGACAGAAGGATATGGTGGTGTCTCGAAAAGTTCGTCTACTAAAGACGAGAAAGGACAGTGGATTGCAGATACATCCCGACACTATTAGCATTATACTGTAGTAAATGCAAACCGAATTGGTGACTTCTCGCAGGAGTTCAAAATTGTTCGAACTTGCACCAATTTTTGGCATCTTAAGTGCTCTGTCATACGCTTCTTGAATTTTTATTTCTTGCCGTTTTGTGGTGAAGTTTGAAGATTTTTTATGCATACACGTAGCTGGTCTTGTCTTCTTTCATTTAGATTCTCCACTTTCTGTGATTTTTAAAAATACTCATCCGTTCAAATAATTGTCAAAACAGTGCAGCCAGCAGGATGTTTACATGTAAAGGATGCTTTTTGTATGGAAAATCAATAGTCGTGTCGGTGGTAAATGTGCAAGTTTTGCAAGCTCATTTGTCGGCAAAGCTGTGTAGTCAATAAATAGTCTAACACACAGATTCCATTCCAATTTGAAGGTGACCTGTATGATAATTTATGTTTCAGATTGTAAAAGTCCAGAGGAATACTCTGTAATTCAGAGTTCCAGCCTGTATGGTCTGTTATCTTCACTTGCTATCTTGAGAAGCACTCTCTATACAGATCTACATCTAAGTCATGCTACTGTTGATAAAAGACACGCAACTGGTAACTGTGCGTATAGGTATTGTATGTCTATTTGATATAAACTTGGGACTCTCCCACGGAACCGTTGTGCCTGATTTAGGGCAGTGGACAGAAACATGGTTAGGAGCAAGGTCAGGGAAGAGAAGGGGTCCCTAGATTTTGTCCAAACACGCCTCCAAGGATGCTTTCTCTTCCCTGGCCCTACCCCTAACACTAATTGAAGTACGGCATGTACCAGGCGTGGCCGAACGATTAAGGTATGTAGGTGCCAATAGCACCTGGCATAAAAATATGCAATTTTAAATAGTCCCTATAAATTCAGAAAACACCATGGGGAGGGGGGAAAGAGGTTGGTTTTGAATTTCAAAGGCTTAGATAGGTGCAAATACATTAATTTGTAGACTCGAAATAGGCGAGGTTTAGTGTCTCAAGTATAAACTTTGTGGTTGTTGCTAGGTAGGAAAGGTTACCCTGTTTACTGAGTGAAAAGGCCTCAAATATTAGGTAGCTTTCTTCACTGCCGAAGTTCTCAAAATCTAATTGGTTTAAAGGCATTCTTCTTTGTTTCGAAATTTGGAGGAAGAGCTGAAACACGTTTGGAAAGTATTTTGTTATGGGATCCCTGGATAAGTTCATGAGAGGTGTAAAACCTAATATAGCCAAAAGTGAAACAAAACACTGGCATCTTCATACCTTAAAGTGTTGGTCTCAAGATCTAAAGGTCGTGGGCTGGATTCCAGACCACGGCCTTGTAAGTTGTAATTGCCTTGAAAAAACATTTCATTCACATTTTCCTCAGTCCACCCATCTGTAAACTGGGTACCTGGCTATAAGCAGTGGAAGATATTGTCAGAGTGCTAGTGATCAGCGCCTGTAAATGGCACCGGCATTGTATACTCTTCAGGAAGCTGAGTAAATCTAGAATTATCAGGCCTGCTGTGGGTAATAATAGTGTAAAGTCGCGTGAGCCGGCATTAGCCTGGACACGAGACTTATAAACCGCATTATTATTATAAGTATTATTATTATTATTACTTCATATCTAGGGAGAATCCCACGAGTTCATCAAATGGACGCATGACACCTGAGATGACGATGTGTTTAACTATGGATGTTGTACATTGTTTGCATTTTCTTAGCGCTTCTAAGTGAGAGCAGTCGGGAAGTGTGTTAGGGTCACGGGTGAACACTAGGTTCCCACGTGGAAGTTAGGAACCGATTCAAGCAGTAGGTATTTAAGAATTAAATTGCTGTGAAGTTAGCGTCCCTGTGATGTAGTGGTAACACCTTCAGACTTGCAAGCTGAGAGACCCTGGTTCGATCCCCGGCAGGAACAAAAATTTATAGAGTAGTTTTTTTCGGCCCTTCTTCTCAAAATTGATCATTCACAGTAATTTGGTAAAATCCCTGGTGACACACTTCCTTAAAATAATATGTAACATCTGAAAAATTATCATACAAAGCTCACCTTCTAAGAGAAAGAATACTATACACTGTATTGCCTTTCCACCCGGTTACATAAGTAAACACACAGCACTGGTTAGTAGTGTTAGACGATGTCAGTAGCAGTCAAAGCAGTTAAAACGAAAGGTTTGGGTACCGGTATTAAGATAATGTAGGCTACATAAAAATTCGATTCCAGCAAAGATCATGATGTGACTTGTACATACTAGTCTAACTACTATCTTCAATCAGCTGTCACCTTTAATCTTTTTGTTCAAGTATATTGAATCTATGGCTGCATAAAGAAGTCAAGATGTGTAGTAATGATTATATATTTTAAAACAAAAGACAACGTTTTCGCTTTATTTTACTTCCTCATAACACAGACAGATAACAGTTAATATACTTTCTGTTTACTGTTACTCTACTGAAGACGCTCACTGTCTTGCCCTTTAATTACAAGTAGCTACAGTGATACCACCCCTGCATCTTCCTTTAAAGGACTTAGGTTTGTCTCCATTATGAGAAGTTTTCATAATATTATTCGAAATATATGATTTACTCTCTCTGTTGTTCAGGATGCGCTGTTTGAAATCACAGGAAATATACGTCTTACTATATATCTTTATTAGAGGACTAGACTAGTAAGTTTCGTAAATACCGGCAATTAGGAAACAGATCTTACATTGTTTTTATTATACTCCAGCGAAATTGTAAAGGGAGAGAGACGGAGTCAATGAAGTTAAACATGAGGTACGACTAAGGATAATGAGTGTGTATTTTTATGTTTAGGACAGTATTTTACAACAATATTTTATAGGCCTATGTTATGACGTCTTTAATATCTGATATCAAAGACAAAACTTCGGATTTAGAGAAAGACAAGTTAGATTATACTCTATGCACGTATAATAACCGATGATGACACTCTTTATACACTTTTCATTAATCGTTGATGATTTGATCTTTCATTTTATTATTATATCTCTTTACCATTAATCATTTAGTATTGGCATAGACAACCTTCTTATGAACTGAACATCAGGTGACTAAAATGAAATTATTTGCTATATTGAGATCCTCGCATTATCACTGCGGTGCAGTAGCAAAATAGTGAAGCAGCCTTGCACTTCCGCACTATGAACGGGACACTACTGAACGACTACATTAATTTACGTGTTTATCCATTGATATAGCACCCGACGGCTTGTGTTTTGAGGGTCGATAACGCCTGCACTTCACAAACAACAAAGATAACCTTCCTGTTCATCGATATCTTAGGCCTAGATTAGCGTTTCGTGGATGAATGACTCGAATGTCGTTGTTAAATCAACAATAATCGCTTTCAAAATAAACACAAACGTCATATGTTTCCCTTAACCTCAATGGCCATCCTAAAACACATTGTAACACCCGTCTCATCATATCCACCATTACCACAATCACCGGCGGTTTGTTGTTGTTGTTTTTTTCTGTGTTTTTGTTATTAATAATTAATTCGTTCACTGCAAGGCCCCGTTTTAGGCCTTTGGCCTTTACATGGATACCTAAAAAGCAGAACGGTCTAACCCACAAAATAAAAAATAGAAAAGAGATTTTTTTTTTTTTGCATGCGGGCTCTGGTGATTTTTTTTATCCATCATTATTTTTCTCATTGAAAACTCTACGACAAATAGTTTTCATGAAATAAGAGCATGAATTAACCCACATGGCCAAAAAATGAGACTTTTTATTCTTTGCCAGAATGACTTAACTTATTGGTATAGTCCTCTCTTCAACAAAACAAAGTATGTGACTTAGCTCCTTCTGCTTTGCCGTAACTGAGAAAGTTAAAAAGGACCAACGCCCTTCTCTGATACTTTGGTATTCTGAATGCTGCAGACTACTGTATATCAAAATATATAATGAGTGTCATAATTATGACCTGAGCTCTATCGTTATGCTGTTTTAAAATAGTTAACAGCACTTCAACATATAATCCAAAACTTTCTGGAGGCCAAAATCCATGAAATACTACATACAATTACAGATGATGAGTGCTTGAAAATCCATAGAATCAGAGCCTTAGCAAAACAAGATTATCCTTATGAGAAGACAGGAGGCAAACATTGACTTGCAAGAATAACACCTTGGACTAAGGTAAACCTGATCAAATGAAAAACCACCTTCAAAGATTACTCACATACGAAAGCCACTAAACATCAAATGCAAATTCTGCACGGAAATACCTATCCTTAGGGCTCATAATCAAGGAGGTGATTTTCAACAGTAAGTCTATTTGATTGTTTGTTTATTTGTTTGTCAATAGTTGATATTTACTAAGCTTATGTCTTGCTCTACGAAGACTGTAGTATTCACACATGTAATCAATATCTGTCTTTCACCAGCTGGTCAAATAATCATCATTACCATTGTGATTCATAGCTTTCCTTCAAACTAAATGTTCACACGGACATATATATACGATTTTTAGCACAATTATTGTGCAATGGTTATTGTGAAGATATTTCCCTTCGAGCGGCATGGAGAAGGCAATGCCTTAGACTTCTCGGGAGCGAAAGGATTAATAAAAGAGTAACTAAATGCAGAGAAAAAGAAGAAAGGAAAGAGAGAAAAGTGAAAAAGAAAAGGACTTACAAAATAATCCATTGCTGATGAGGAAACGTTCCTCTTGTCTTTATGTACTTGTTTCCAAGATGATCACAACAGTAATGAGAAAGCTGTCAGACTTAGCTAGAGGCGAACTGAGTGGAACAGTGACACGTGGAGGGAAGAAAACAACATAGGCGGCACTTAGACAGTGGCGGATTATGTGGATCAGTAGGAAAGATGGGGAAGCAAGAGCATATAAAGGATTTGACCAGAGCTATATAGAAAGCGAAAGGATGAGAGTGGAGAAGATAAAAATCTTCCACTTTTCAGTCTATCATTTGAACTTTTATAAAATACTTATTAACAAATATTTTTTGACCACACTTGACACACACACTCTTTTATACAGTACATATTGTAGTATGAAGTGATGCCAGATATGTATTTCTAAAGGTGGCATTATCCCTCTTGCGTTTCAAAGTCCTTTTGATAGTTTAGTTGCCATCTCCAAATAATACCACTGTAATTGATGCTGCATTTGACGACGAAAACTGATAAAATACGAGTATGACCTAAAATTTGTGACCTGAACAGTCTCGCAATTGCTTTGGAATACATTCATAGGCATTTGAGAGCACATGATCAATTTACCAATATTATTTAACAACCATGTACCAGCATGGCTGTGTGCACATTTGACTGAAAAGAATAACTAACATTGCATAGTTTGCCGATTATCACTAGATTAGTAAAGTTGGTGAAAAGAAGATTTCAGTTACAAGTTACAAAATTACAGTCTTCGTGGTGCTGGAACACAGATTTCTAGAACATCATCTCCTTGATTCCTCCCCATTCCCTCCGGCTAGACATTATTTATCCTAAAGTAAATCATTTGCATCGTGAAAAGTCTATATTAGAAACGTCGTGATTAATTAGAAAATCCTAAAAACGCATGGCCATAGAAATATGTAAGCATTAGATGTAAGCATTAGATGTAAGCATTAGATAAGCATTACAGACATGCTGATATCTAATAACACTTCAGGTACTTTAGCTCTAGAAGAAAACACAAACAACATTTGCATCTAAAAGCACATTACCAATTTATTTAACAGCAGTTAACAAACGTATACCAATATGACCGTGTGAACATTAACTCAATTTGAAGGAAAGCTATGAATCACAGTGATAATGATGCTGTTTGACCAATTGGTGAAAGGAATATTGATTACAAGTGTCAAGACTACAGTCTTCGTAGGGCAAGATATAATAAATTTCATTCACTACTGAAAACCAAATAAACAATCAAAGAGACATCCGGTTGAAAATCAGCTTCTTGATTATGAGTCCTAAGTATCGGTATTTCCGTGAAGCTTTTGATGTTTAGTGGCTTTCGCATGTCAGAAAACTTTGAAGGTGGCTTTTCATCTGGTCAGTTTACTTTAGTCTGAGGTGTTATTCTGGCAGGTCGATGTTCGCCTCCTTGCCATAAGGATAATCTTGTTTTGCTAAGGCTCTGATTCTATAGATTTTCAGGCACTCATCATCTGTTTGTAAGTTTATGTAGTATTTCATTGAGTTTTGTCTCCGTAAAGTTTTGGATTATTTGAATAATGTTATTTATATTAAAAGAGTATAACGATAGGGCTCAGGTCATAATCATGACACTCACTGTACATTTTGATATATAGTGCATTCAGAATACCAGACGTGTTGGTCCTTTTTTTACTCTCTCAGCAAGGGCATACCAGAAGCAGCTAAGCCACATATTTTGTGGTATAGAAGGCTAACCAGCGTTGTTTGTGAAACAGAGGACTATACCAATAGGTTAAGTCATTCTGCCAAAAAGAAAAAATGACAATGTGATGAAAAGACCTGTCTACATACACGGTCTATGATGAATGTGGACTTAATGACTGCTCGTAGAGATGAGCTGTAACTAGATGCAGCCTGTTTTTCCACCAAACTCCATCTTTCTCCAATCCCCAACGTTCCCCTGACCCCTCCAATGTTTCGAATGTGACATCTCTTCCTAATGTTACTACTGTAAAGCTTTAATGTTCATCACCGACAATGTCCATGTTTTGATGGGCTTTGGCTCAGGGATTCTCCGTCCCTTCGTCATCTCGTCTTGTCTTGCTTTTGGATAGGGTTGAGGGTGTTAGTGCATTTTAAAGTATGATCGATAAACAGTATGATCTGACGCCTTGTCTTCAGTCATAGGTTACACACGCGAATTACTCTTGATTTTACCTCGGCTGGACTTACTCCTAAATGTAGTGAACTTTTCAAGTTTTTTGGGTTTTTTTCATCCTGTGAAGAGCCAAGCGACAGTAATTGTGGCCGGTGCCACATGCTAAAGTGTCCCCCCATATCTTAGCATATGTTAGATTGTCCCCTCGGACAAGATAGCATATGCCAAAGTGTCCCCTCTTATGCCAAACTGTCTCCCTCGGACAATCTGACTTGGGGAGACAAACTAGCATACGTTAGTCGCATGCTAGAATGTCCCCCATGCCAGGCTGTCCCCCCATACTATTTACTTCTGCATCTGCTTTTTTTTTTTCCATTGACATACTATCGCATTTTAATGTCGTATCTGACATATAAATCAGTCAATCTTGTTCTACAAAAATGCAAAGAGATCTAAGCCTAATATCAGAATTATGTTGGTGCCTGCGAGCCAAATGAGGGTTGGTGTCGGTCTTAGGCAAAAACTCGGTGCAGATACACCATATTGAAGGTAATCATTGGTGCGTTTCTGCTTGCATGGACGGGGAAATTGTCTGCATAGACTCTTTGTATGAAACAATGTCCCCCGATCTACTCTCACAATGCAAGGAGATCTATGGTACCGATCCAGAGGACGAAGTTGTGGTGAAACTTCTCACCACTCAAAAGCAAGTTGGGGGTAATAACTGTGGCTTGTTTGCAATCGTTTTTGCAGTTTGCAACAGAGATCGCATTCAGCGGAGGGAAAAGGCTGGAAACAATTACGTTTAATCAGAGACTATTAAGAAGTCACTTCGAGAAGTGCAGGAAGGAAAAGATGATTTCTCAGTTCCCAGAAATGTAAAGTGTTTGCTGCACTAAACATGAATGTTTAAATTTAAACTTCACTCATTTTGATTTAGATTATAAGAGTTGTCCGCGGTGAATGTCTGAAATTAGGTGCAAAATGTTACGCAAAACTAATTGATTCTTTTTATCGAATTATGAGAAATCCAAGAACCTAACCAAGGACAGGATGATCTCCTTTTTTTCCAGATCTGAAAAGTTTACGATAATAGTATTGTTTGTGCTGAACACTATAAAGCTATTTCATGTTGGTCTATGGGGTGTGAATTTTCTGGACAGGGTTTCCATGATTAAAAGTAATATGGCTTTTGAAAGTCATAATTCCTTTCGGTCAAGAGAGAAATATCGATGCTCATTTGATTTCCATTTCAAAAATCTTCTAGAGGAAAAATAGCATGATGATCATTTTAGTTTACTACATGCTCCTTCCAAAATCACCACGCGGCATTCAACGCATGTGATTATTATTTTAATTTCTGTATTAGATCTATATTGTTTTAGGTTACGTTATTCCATTCTTCCTGCTTCTCACCCTCTGCCTTTCTTGCGGCTTCCTTCCTTTACTGATATAAGCACAACTTACATTTTGTTTGAAGTGAACTGTCTGCAGCGTTACAAATTCAGTGTCAAGATCGATGTATACAATATATCAAAAATTCTGAATTAAATTCTTTTAGAGTTTACAGTTTTACTTCGTATATTTCAACTGTTGCCACTTAATGATAAACTTGCTACACATGCCGTAACTATTTGTCCTGTAATTTTAATAATTTCTCAATAAAACTGCAATATCGTCCCACCTGGAAATCACACTAAATGCAAACCTTCTGCAGAATGGAGCATTCGTAATTTTTTTTTGCATTTATAGTACAGGTAAAGTGATGCTTTATTTTCATATCGAATTCAAAAGACAATAAAGTCATCTGTAGACTCTGTCTTAAAAAAACAGACGCGAGGATTTGTTTTCAATTTCATGCAATAAAAAACAAGCCTAATATGACGAGAGATAAAGATCTATACATTAAATACCATTTAAAATTGCTGAATGTTAAAATCTGCGAAAGGTTTGTATCCCTCCTCCCTACAAAAAAGTATTTTTATAAAATCAGTGAAAACAGTACAACCCAGTGATGATACACGAACATCTCACCATGATGTATGATTTCTGAGGGTTGTAATCAAAGTTATAATCATCGTATCTCTATGGACGTGTATCACGGATAATGATTACCGCTATTTTTTTCGCGAGCGTTTTACATTCGTGAATGGGAGTAGAAGGGTACTGTATAAAGGATGGAAGGTGGAAATATAGTGGCAGAGAGTGGTTGTGTAAAAAGAAAGGGGACACAGTCTCATTTAGTTCCTATTTTGCCTTTTATTCTGTATAGTTAATAGGGGGGACAGTATAGCACGGAGGGGGACAGTTTAGCATATGCCAGAGTGTCCCCCCGGACACCCTAGCATGGGGGACAATCTAGCATGTCACACCGGCTCCAGTGCTTTTGTCACTCCTCTGCCCAGTTTAGATTAAATTAAAGCAACACTATTTGGGATCAGAGGTTCAAAAGAGATTGGGCCTGCCAATGAGCTGAGCGTTGGTCTCTGGAAATAGCCTGAAGCCCCATCTGGTTTGTTGTTGTTTTTTTTTTGGGGGGGGGGNNNGGGGAGGGGGGTAAGTCAAATGAAAAGACAGCAAAAATTGTATGTGTCATTTTGTTTTGTTCGCTCAGATGTTTATCTCCAATACTGGTCAGCGGGAATGGCCAACAAAAATTAGGGCTTAGGTCATAGCAGTCAACAATACATAGTAATATATAGCAGAAAGATTTGCACCTGTATAACCTTATTAAAGGGCTTAGTCTGCAGCACATTCATTCCCCATCGTTATATGTGCAACGTGAAGCAAAAGAAGCTAAATGTTAGATGTGATTTATATGAATACAATCAAAGTCTTATACTGTAAAAACCGTTAATATTAAACTATCGTTATTTCAAAACATTTTGTCCTTCCTGAAGAAGTTGTTAGGCTTGGTCAGTCAAGTGGATATTGCATATTGCTTATTGCAAAACAGTTAAGAGTTTCCAGTATATTGAACATAATCAGCGTGTTTGAGAATAACCTTTTTTGTTTTGTTTTGTTTTACGATAGTGATAATATAAAAAAAACAACAACACGCAAATAAACATTAGATGTGTAATATTATTCCATGTCTTTATTTTGTGTATTATGTATGAGATGTAGAACATTGTAGAACATTGTAAATCAAATTCCCTAGGGGGTAAATAAAAGTTGTATTTCATTTTTTTAAATTTTCATTTCAATGAAACGATAAAGCTTTACTTGTAGTTTCATGGTACATAACTTAAGCACTATGTTCCGTGGAATGTCCCAAACTGCTGTAAATACAGTATCTCTAATGGGATGTGTTGTGGCAGACTGAGAAAATAACACATACTTACATGATTAATAGACTCATAAATACAGTGTCGTTGTAGTTTATATACATTAAACACATAAGACAAATGTTGCAGACATTTGCCATTAATCATGTTTTGCAGTTAATTTGCGTTTTTTTAAATTCATTGTCGCCAATTAAAAGACCATAGATGCATCTTCTGGACATGGGCTAGGATAGTGACCGAGTGATGAATAAAGACTTGCAGAAGAAGGGAAAAAAAGGGGAGGGGGAGTTACAGTGGACTCCACTTACTAGCAAAACTTTAAAACTAAGCCAAGGCACTTGTCTTCTATGAAATGGCTCTGTATAATTGCAACGCCTGCTATCAAACTTTTTTTTTTGTCATGGTCCTGAGGAGAATAAATTGCGATTGAGCAAACGGTCTAACGTGATTTCACTTAAATATTTCAACAGACTTGAATATCTTGCCATCTGAAATGTTTACTTCGCACTAAATACTTCACAATGGTTGTGGAAAGCCCTAACTGACAGCTAGGGCTGTGTATCAGTGCCTATCTTTGAAAGCCACTGGCTGTATAGCGGAGCCTGTCTTTGAAAGCCATCAACCATTGTATCAGTGCCTTCCTTGGAAAGCCATTATCCCAAGCCATGCATCACTGCTGTCGTAGCATGGGCTATGTATCAGCGCGTGTATTGAAGAGCTGCCAGCTTGAACTAAAATATGAAAATCTTGTTTCTCCGTTCGAGACATTGTCACAAAACACTAACAATTGATAACGACATCCGAATGCGCTATATATTATCAATGTCAATGTTTTCTTTGACAGTGTTGACAATGAAAAAAAAAATAAAAGCTACTCCAATGCTTTCGTTCTTCTTTTATAAAAATTAGTTCTGTAACACAAGACTGCTCTTTCATAACAAGATTCAAGATTCAAGATTTGTTTATTTTTAGGCCTGTCCTGGCCAATACAAATGCTAATTTCATGTTATATAAAAAATACAAATGAAAACTATCTAAGCTAACAATAACACTACATATTCAACTGCACTCAGTCCTCACCCGCTCTGCCATTCCAGTACACTTCACTTGTATACTACGCGAGCCATCATTCACACGTGGTTACATTATACTTA
>JAWQUT010000051.1:2482778-2493458 GCA_033807755.1 Ellobium chinense | reverse complement strand
GGCTGTGTATCAGTGCCTATCTTTGAAAGCCACCGGCTGTGTATCAGTGCCTATCTTTGAAAGCCACCGGCTGTGTATCAGTGCCTATCTTTGAAAGCCACCGGCTGTGTATCAGTGTCTATCTTTGAAAGCCACCGGGTGTGTAGAGGAGCCTATCTTTGAAAGCCACCGGGTGTGTAGAGGAGCCTGTCGTTGGAAGCCATCAACCATTGTATCAGTGCCTTCCTTGGAAAGCCATTATCCCAAGCCATGCATCATTGCTGTGGTAGCATGGGCTATATATCAGCGCGTGTATTGAAGAGCTGCCAGCTTGAACTAAAATATGAAAATCTTGTTTCTCCGTTTGAGACATTGTCACAAAACACTAACAGCTGATAACGACATCCGAATGCGCTATTATCAATGCCAATGTTTTCTTTGACAGTGTTGACAATGAAAAAAAAAAAAAAAAGCTACTCCAATGCTTTCGTTCTTCTTTTATAAAAATTAGTTCTGTAACACAAGACTGCTCTTTCATAACGAGGGATGTATGGATGATGTAAGGGAGATAACCAAAAATAGTCACATTATTTCGAATGAAACGTAACCTCGATAATACTATGAATACCCTTTGCGCATGGAAAGACTGTCCTTATTGTTGAGGAATACAAGCCTACCTGAATAATGCAGTGATAAAATTATGCTGAATTCATGCATATAAAATTCATGTAATAACGAGATATTCTTGTTAAATTAGTACTTAATATCGAGGTTCCACTCTCATCTTCCTAAGTGGGTGTCATTCTCCTGGTATCATCCTGTTTCTACGCACGGTTTTTGACTAATGGAAGTAGGCTTAAAAGTGATAGAATATGCTGAGTTAATGTCTATCGTAGAAAACTACCAGCTTGGACTGCGTAGGCCTATCATTGTCTGTCATCGAAACCACTGACTTAGACTTGGTATCTGCGCTGGTCTTGGAAAATCGCAGGGACTAAGATCAGCGTTCTTGAATGGGTAATCATTGACGGAAAGAAATGGGGAAATGATTTTTTTGAGAGGCTTACTTTAAAAACAAAAAAAAAAAAAACCCGTGTAACTATAAATTGCCAACCTGGCAACAGACACATCCTTTTCTCCAACCATGTCGGTTGCTTAATGCGGCAGTGTTTTCTAAATTGGAAACATAAATCTCCCAAAATGTTATCCCAGAACCCAGGTTAGAATATAAAGTAACCTATTTAACTACTTTTGTTCCGCTTGAATTTTAACGTTAACCGTAACCAAGTGAAGCCCTCATACAATGTAATCAAAATGAAAATCTGATTGCGTAGTGCCCTTTGACATCCTAATGAATTTTCGCTTTCACTCAGTTCTAACCAGTTTTAATTTGTAGGGTAGGGCAAGGGGATGTTAAGGTTCTTGTCTATCCCTCTTTTGTCATGGATGTTATTTGATTATGAGGGATATCAGGTTCCGTAAAGAGGTGAAGTGAGAAAGGTCTGACCGTGACAATGAACAAACTGCTGTGGACCAGTTATAGCCTGGGCTTTCGTACGTCGTTAGGAGAGTCATGGTTCTGCAACGAAAATTTTAAATGGTAGTCAGTGCTTATACATACGATCATATATGATGTTGTGGACGGAGTGGCCGAACGATTAAGATAAGATAAGATAAGATAAGATAAGATAAGATAAGATAAGATAAGATAAGATAAACTTTATTTATCCTTTCACAGGAAATTTGTCTCAGACAAGTGCACATCAAAATCACGCTATACATAGGCAAGAGCACACAGATAATTATAGATACACACATAAGTAAATGAATATAGACACACACAGATGCACACACATGCATGCATACATACGCGCTCGCACCCGCACTCACTCTCTCTCACACACACACACACACACAACACTCACACACACTGTCCACAGACTGCTAGACCTGAGCCTTCCTGATGCCAAGGCATTGGACTCAAGATCTAAAGGCCGTGGATTTGATTCACTACCATGGTCATGTTGTAGGTGTCTTGGGAAAGAGTTTCATTCACATTTTCCTCAGTCCACCCGTCTGTAAAATGAATACATGGCTTTCGGCAGTGGGAGAACTTGTCAGAATGCTAGTGATCAACACCTGCAAATGGCAGCGGCACTGTATGCTCCACAGGGAGCTGAGAACGTCCTAGATTGATCAGGCCTGCTGGGGTAATAATAATGTCAAGTCGCGCGAGCGGGCTTTAGAACAGATAAGAGACTTATGAACCGCATTATTATAATAATAATAACTATTATTACTATTATTACTATTTTTATTTTTATTATTATTATATTATAGATTCTTAGGCCTTGGAAAGCCATTAATTCCTGCTTTCGAATGTCATTACGTGCATCATGGGTCTGCTACGAAAATTTCTTTCTTTCTTTCTTTCTTTCTTTCTTTCTTTCTTTCTTTCTTTCTTTCTTTCTTTCTTTCTTTCTTTCTTTCCTCACTTCTTTCCTTCGTCTTCACTTTCTATGAGTTGATGTATACTGTGTATTGAAGCTGTGTTATTGGCCCAGAGCCTAATAAAGACTTTTGAATCTTGAATTATATGATTATCGACCTTTCTCATGGAATATTCATGAGCAGGCCGGGTGGTACACTCACTTCCGGGGACCACTAAACATGGCTAGAAACTACTGTGTCCCGTGATACAAGGCTAGCTCTGATTGATGCAAAGACCCTACGTTACACAATATTGCTTACGTCCTTACGATGAAGCTTTCAAGTGTCAGTAAATTGCCAATATGCGTAAGGACCCTAGAAAACTGTTTCAGGTGAATTGATATGAAAAAGGGCAAACTGGTAACATGCGAAAGGCAGCCACATCGTGCAAATGAATTTCTTGCCAGGTAGTTTTTACCAAATGGAGCTAAAACATTTGGAATCACTTTACGACCATGTCAGAACTCAGGACGTGGCAACAGAGCGATTCTTTAGTAATATTTCTCTTCCCCGAACTTGTATTGCTCAAATTCACAAATGATCCATGTCCGAAAATGTCTGTCTCAGCACGAGATGAAAAATATCTCCCTTCCGTTATGTTGAACCGTGGTAAAGCGGAAGTTAGAGCCCTGCCCCGATCCAATAGTTCGAGGATCACGTGATCATCCTAGCTCATTAAGAAAAGTCTATAGATTGGTTCAAGCTCTGCATAAATTGCTGTTTTCCTGGTAACAAGTCGATCCTGACCATTCCAGGGTTGCTCCAGTTGAATCTGAATGAAGAAGATTATGGCATTAGAGAAATATATTTATGATATAAACAGGGCCTATTTCCGGTGATATAAATGTGTGATAATTTTTGTTATGTCACATGTTACATAAATTTGACCTTTGACCCGCTTACGAATACTTTAATTTGCAAGTCATAGAAACTTCTAAGAGTATGAATATGTGATGTCGTTTGATTTTGTAACAGTTTTCATTGCCTCGGTGTTTTCATCCCTCTAGATTAAAAAAAAATATACGATTTGAGTCTGTTTTTCTTATTGTTTCTCATCATTCTTTTCACATTTCAGTTTCAGTTCGGTTAAATAATTTAATGAGAAGTACTTCAAATGTTACAGTGCTTCTGTGATCTAAAGTTTCATCGATGATTGCCAGCTCTTTGGATCTGCTTTGTGTCGCGTAACTGAGTGGTTCATTCAGTTCAGTTCAGTTGTGACTGATGTGTCACAGACGGGATGAGTGCCACTTCAGGGTCCTTGTCACGATTAAAAGTTCATTTTTTTTTTCATTAGTTAGAGTTTATATTATTATAAAAAGGATCTGAAACTCGTGTTTGTTTGATATCAGATAAATTATGAAATGAGTTATACACCCATTACAGATCCTCCATTAATACTGAAGTTGCCACTCATTCCCTGAATTAGGTGACTAAATGATATTGTCTGCTGCAAGGAGATCCTTATATTTTCTCTGTGGTGCAGTAGCAAAATAGTAAATAGCTGAGGTCCCGGCCGGGGAAGAGGAGGCGGGGAGATAGGAGTGTGACCTTAACACTGAACATTTTTGTTTTTTATTGTGTGTATGTGTTTCTCTCCATCCCTTCCTCTCGACTGATATTAGCATAACGACTGCTGCTCCCACCGATGAATACTTCCACCTACGCAAATTTTTATGACGCCATCCGCTAGCGAAATTTATTTTGTTTCGTTACCGAACCGCGATTGCCAACAGTCGTAGATGGACCGGATTTTTTTTTTTTTGTAATCTTAACGAGGAGATTACAAGTAGTAAAAATCGAAGGCTGTCATCATAACCAATGTAACGTTTTGTACCCTCACGCCAGATTTGGTCTGTAGCCGTTGTAGTTTGTCCGGCAAGATGACATGATATGTGTTCCCAATTCGCCAAATATATAGTAAATCAGAATGCACTCTCGTTCAGTAAATAGGCTACTACATTTACACAGTCTACTTATTGATATAGTGAACGATGTCTTAATACTGCATAGTGTTATCAATAAACAGAAAGCAGAATTTGAAATTTTAATTTATCCGTAAAAAGGGCGAAATGAGGGAAGCAGAACAAATAAATTTGTCCACTCGTTACTAATAGAATCTTGCACAGATGGTGATCAGACATTGACGCTAAATCTCCTCTATCGAATTTTGTTCAGATTGCGGTTCTGACTGAATTAAGTTTTCGGATTTTATCGTGTTCGGAAACAGCGTGCCATACCCAAGGTAAATTATTATACTGTAAACTAGCAGACCTCCCATTTTTTTTAATGGAACCGTAAGACGAGGTACGTCTGAAGAAACTGTCAGTTCACAAACTCATTCATTTTGCAGTAAGAATGATTAGTTTAGTTCTAAAAAGTATATACAGGGTAGTGAAGGTACCGCTGTTGCGTTTTGAAGAAATTCCAAATGATAGTTTGGACTGATTCTTCGATTGTAGAAAGAATATCAGTTGCCTGGCTTGACTTCTTGTCCCATAAGGTGTATATTCTGTTTAAAGACATCTATTAGGTATTGCGATATCACCAGCTTACACATGTTGCTCAGAAGAAAATTACAGTGATTGTCTTCATTTGGAGAATGTCATACTCATCAAGGGAAAGAGAATATGAAGGAATAAATCAGAATGACTGAATGAATGAATGAATGAATGAATGAATGAATGAATGAATGAATGAATGAATGAATGCCATTTAGATTTACACAAACATATTAATTGAGCTATGAATGAACGGCTCAGTTATATGGTAAATCTATTTGTAGAAAATAAAATTAGTCTTGTGATGATTATACATGAAATACAATGCCACATTAATTATCTCTCGATTGCAGCAAACAGTTCTCTGCAGCTGATATCACAGCATACATTGTAAATGCAATCAATAACCAAGTTATTAATGGTCGCCTCAGTGCAGCGCCTGGGGTCACCCTAAAGACAGATATTTGTATACGTTGCTCCTTACTTGTAATCGTGTATTCGCAAGTAGTTTTCCACAGCCGGTTTAATGACCGGGCCGTTGCGGCTGTGTAATCCTCTACCTGTGATGACGTGGATGAATCTATTTTGGCGACTGAAACTTACATCACCATCATAGTACTCTGCAACAAGACAGAAAAAAATAATTCCAGTTTTTTTCTTGTACGTTTGCGAAACTGTACCACAGATGCCACTTCGCATTTAATAAAATTACACATACGTTAATCATTAAATTTCTCAGCTATATTGGTGTTTACCAAAGAGGTCCGAATAAACACAGTCAAGAGTATCCTCCATCTTCTTATCCCTCCCTTTCTCATCCTCTCTGTATAAACACTAACTGAGTCTTAGCTATATGCAGCATTTGGAGCAGTTATATGAGACCAGAATGGACTTTCCCCTAAAATATGAAAAAAGAAAATGAAAACAGGGCTTTAAAAAAAAAAAATAACAGATTGCATTTGGATAGCGCCTAATCTTTTAGGCGTGGCCTAATCCTCTACGCATACATTAGGCGCTTAGAAATTTTAGTCTCTAACATATGCATACACACTCAGCTGAACAAGTACAGCAAGTATGTAAAACAGATAAACAAGAACATTAGCGTCCTAAACTACACACACACACGCACACACACACACACACACACACACACACACACACACACACACACACCATATACCCATATACACACACAATGTCGCACACAGAGACACATACATCCACCAGCCCTCCCTTTACACACACACACGCGCACTCACGCGCGTACCCATGCTCCGTACATAAACTGGTTCATGGTGCCCGTACAATACTGCACATCTTGTTTATAATACAGAAGATAAGCTCAAAAACATATCATATCCGGTACAATATCTAAAAAACATATAATTGCAAATGAAATATAACAGAGTCATTTCTAGCACGCTGGCTTCCTTCCTTCCTCACCAAGCACTATAGCCAGGCATACTCATTTACACATGAGGAATGAGTGAGAGTCGGGAGTTCTATATAGGTACGTGCCATTCCCAAGGACACAACAACGTCAACCTTGCGACCCGAAAGCCGATCTCATAAATCCACGACGTGACGGTCCGACAAGCCACGCATTTCATGTTGTCTTTAAAAAACGCGAGGTTTTTGTTTTTTTTCAGTGAAACAAATGATCAGTTCATGAAAAGGAGGACTCACCATCTTCTGCAACCCGAAGAAATAACTTAAACGCGTCCATGGCTTCTCTCTCGCTGAAACTGTGGAGATCTAGTTCTTTTCCAATGTTCTGAACATTCTTTTCTCGTTGTCTGTAATTCCCCTGTCTTTGCAACATTTGCTTGAGTTGAGTTTTTCGGTATAGTTTCTCCCTCTGCAATTGTTGCTGTTGTTGTAGCTTTTGTTGTTGTTGTTGTTGTTGTTGTTGTTGTTGTTGTTGTTGTTGTTGTTGTTGCTGCTGCTTCTGTTGTTGTTGCTTCTGGTGCAGCAGCTGCTGTTGTTTCCTTAGTGTTTCCAATCGTTGCTGCTGCTGCTGCTGCTGCTGCTGCTGCTGCTGCTGCTGCTGCTGCTGCTGCTGCTGCTGCTGCTGCTGTTGCCTTTGTATCTCCACCACTCGCTGTGCCCATCTTTCCTTCACCAAACTTATGTCCCCCTGGTGGTTTTTCTGCTCTTGTTTCCGTACTTCCTCTAGATCTGGACGCAGTTCACGCAAATCCACTCTCTCCACCGATACATCTTCGTATCCTTCTGATTGCCTCGTCCCCACTACTGGACGTGCCCATCTTTCGTCATGCTGCAGAATGCTCTCATTTAGTTGCAGCTGTTGCTGCTGGTGATGATGTTGCCGCTGCAGGAGAAACATTTGCTGCAGTCGTGGCTGCTGCTCGGGCTCTTTTTCATTGACAAGCTGGAAATTCGGACTGACGACAAGGCGTCTTGGAACAGGACGAGCAACATCAGGGAGCGTGTTAGTACAACCTTCAACAAAGATAGAGCCCTGGCTAGGAGCCTGGTCATCACTATAGGCTGGGTTCTCTGCGTCCAAAACATGAGTGTTGGTCTAAAACAGATGGAAGGTGATAATTTTACTGTTACCGAATGCGATAGAAATCAACAAGCATAGTTAAGTAAAAGTTCTGTAAACTCACACCAGTAAAAGTAGGCAACGGTAAAATAGAATAATAAATATAAAAATCCCAGGATTTGCAAGGTCCTAGGCATGCCTATGGAATTCAGGTTATTATTATATAACTTTAAAGTTTCAGTGTCTCTTTACATTCAGATTATTCTTACTGTTTTTGGTGCAATTCAAAGGATTTTTATATGTACGATAAAAATGAAAAAGGAGCATCATAAAAGTGTGGCAATCCCTATCCATCCAGCTGAGACCCATCAATAAATTCAAACATGAACCCTCTCCCCTCTCCGTGGTTTTTTTTTTCTTTGTTTTAAGATATTTGATACAGGGTGGACATTACTTTCATGGCTTGGGTCTCTTGCTCTTTCAACCCAGTCATCGCGATGCTAGATTTACCAAGACCTACAGTCCTGAGTTTAAGTGTGAGGGAGGTAAGAAAGGAGTGAGTGAGTGAGTGAGTGAGTGAGTGAGTGAGTGAGTGAGTGAGTGAGTGAGTGAGTGAGTGAGTTAATTTAATGAATGAGTGAGTTAATTAAATGAATGAGTGAGTGAGTGAGTGAGTGAGTGAATTAAGGAGGAAGGGACTGACTGACTGACTGACTGACTGACTGACTTATTAATTGAATCTTTGTAAGGATGGATATGACATACAGAAAAACATACTGACAGACACATGCATACACAGCACATGAGTAATTGTACCTGCCCGATTCGAGCTTTCTTGCAGCAGACGCAACACTGAAAAGAGAAAAAAAAAAAACAACAAAAACTCGGGTGTTAGAAATTTGTCATCGTAGTGTGGCTTAGATCTGTTTAACAGGAGAATATCTATCGGGTTAGATTTTTGCCCTTGCCGCCACTCGGAGCATTTATCTGGGAGTGTTGGGCATGGTACAAAGAGTGAAAGGGAAAGACTGAACATACAAGAATGTCTTTTGGGTAAAATTTTGCCCTCGCTTCTTCCCAGAGCATTCATCTGGAAGTGCGTGGCACGTAGAAAGTGTGAAAGGGGAAGAATCAACCCCGACTGGCTCAGAAGAGATTACACACACTTGTTAAATAAATGTGATTTTGACCGCCCCGCGTACCCGTTAAGCATGGTCTGGACATGGTTAATAAACATGTTAAACTTGTTGGAGAAGCGTGGCTGAATGACCAAGGAGATGGACTCCCGTTATGGTCATGCCGCTAGCACATTTGGAAAGCATAATTTATGTAATTTACATCCTCTCAAGGCAGCCGTTTGTGAAATGAAGAGTTGGTTCTATGTAAGCAGAGAAAGCTACTGGGGAGTTTTAATGATTAACGTCGTTAACATGTCAGCAGCACCTTACGCTCTCAAGGAAAATGAGAATGTTAATGAGAATCTGGTCTGTTAGGGAATAATGAAATGACGTCGTGTTCGCGGCATTCTGATATGAGACTGTTAACCCCCCATTAACAAATTGGTATGCAATTTTGCATGGAAATCCAGTGCATTCATGGGGATAAGTTGCACACTATGTTAGGTGCATTACAGTCCGTTGGAAAAGGTAGCATCTCCCCTTAACCTCACGCATCGGATATGCCTTCCATTAACACACCCAAAATGACAACTAAAATCAGTCATTTTTGTGTATTGAAGCCGATGTCTCCGAAATGCTAAATAACACTAATTTCAGTTGCTGGACCACGATATATTAAAAGTTCAAAAGAGTTCTTGAAACTCTTAAATCGTAAAAGGTTGTGTTATATTTCCATGCGCCAATACGCCCTAGATTTGAGATAAAAATGTGTCTACGAGTGAGCGATGGAGGCAATGGAAATTCCAGGGTAGAAGTTCAAGTTGTGATATTTTGAGTAGTATATGATTATATATTATATGAGCCAGTATGCTTTAAATTAGGTAGGCCAATAACTGTGATGAAAAGAAGTGTGTACCACATTGACTGTGATGAAAGGAAGTACTGTACTACATACCACAACGATGACGACTATGCTGAGAAATGCCAAAACTGCTATGGGAATAATGATGTAGTAGAGCATCCAATCTTCCATCATTAAACGTGTTCCTGTGCTGATTAGTATGAAAATCATTATGATGATAAGAAGGGGNGGGGGGGGGGGGGGGGGGGGGGGGGAACGGAGAGGAAGAAGAGAAGCAAGACGAGAGGGATGATGGTAATGATGATGATGATGATGATGATGACGATGGTGATTTTCAGTATGTGTTTACCTGATGAGGGATCACTTAAAATCCCAAAATTCCTATTAATTGTATAATATCATTGTGATCAGTGTATTTTGAATATTAAAGTAAGTTTCTTAGGTTTCTTGGAAGGAAGCGTGGCCGTGTGGTTTGTGAGTCGAACTCAGAAATTGAAGACTATTAAGTCTAAGGTTTATATGCTCGACTCGCGAGCCGGGCGATAGTGTCCGTGGGAAAGACACGTTTCTTCCCTTTTTCACTCGAATCAGGTATAAATGAGTACTGTACCTGGCTTTAGGGCTAATATTTCATGTGTAATATTATGTAGTTCATGTACGATGTGTATTGTTCTATGTGAATGTATTATGAATGAGATGTTTAACACTGCATGGCATTGTATAGCAATTTCCCAACGGGGTAAATAAATGTCGTATTTTCATTTTCTTTTTTTTTCTTTTTCATTAATTCTTAACATCGCTGGTCTGGACACAACTTGTATGTTTATTCTTACCTTTGTCTCAAATGATGATGATGATGATGACGACGACGATGATGATGATGATGATGATAGTGATCATGATCATGATCATGGTCATGATGATAGAAACTATGACACTGACAGCAGTCATAAACATGGTAATAGTATTAGTGAAAGTGGTGATTATAATTTGATGATATTGAAGATGATGATGAGATGATTGCGGTGATGATGATGGTGACGGTTAGCAATAATTATGATAATGATCATGATAATGATAATGCTAAGAGTTTTGATGGCGATTATAGTAATGACAGTAACGATAGAGATATATAACCTTATATTATACAATGCATATTTTAACAAATAAAGTTCCGTGTTCTTTACAATGAAGATACGATCATCATCTTCTCTCTTATCT
>JAWQUT010000051.1:2454013-2482270 GCA_033807755.1 Ellobium chinense | reverse complement strand
TAATGGGTGAAAAGTGACAAACTGAAATAATTTGGTATTTTTTGTTTACAAAATTTTGAAACAATACAATGATTTAGTTCTGTGATATCATCTCCTGATGGAATGAATCCTAGTGTGAATGGCCTGTGTGAATGTGTGAGTGTGTGCCTGCTCGAGTATTTGTGAGTGCGCGTATGTGTGTATGTACGTGTGGATGATTCTGTGTCAATAAGTGTATAGGGATATAATATATACTCATACAAGTATGAAAGAGGTATCTTTGTTATAAAGCAATGACAGAAATCAAGCGAAAATGGAGTGGGGAGGTTGAGGGCTGAATGCATCACAGTATGTAGTATATAGATTTCTGTATGTGTTCTTTAAGATTTATAGATAATGATGTACTGAAATGGTCCGTAAGGCCTACACATAAACAAATCTTGAATCATAAATCGTTAACATATAAGCAGATTTTATTATCCAAAATGTTATTGACATCACATGGACAAAAAATAAATCGAGAAATGACAGCAAGACAGTCACATATATCGACGGTCTTCGCATAGGACTTGCCTGTTGACTACACGTCATATATAAAAGTGGCCGGTTCAATGAAAGACCAACGATACTCAACAGTATAGTTATTACCCTTTAAATAGTCATTGCCACATTAAAAGTGACCATTATACAATTAAAAAGAAGTCAATTGAAATCATTTTTGTTGTCATTCATTATTTATCAATATTATAAAAAGCAGTATACACATCGCATAGGCGTGTGCAGATGTGCTCGTGTGACTGCTAAGGAGATTATCTGGCGAGGGCACGTTTATGCAGGTAACAAGGTGTGAAAATTCAAACACTTAAAAAAGTCCCATTTCTTTGCCAAATTTCAAAGAGCTTCTCCTAAAGGAAAAAGCTTACGGGTGACGTGGTTGGGTGAACGTGTATCAGTTGTACGTTGTATTATGAGTGCAGATAATAAGAAGTGAAAAAGTTCACTTGGAAATTTGGAATTTACAACTAGTTCGGAAAATTCAAAGGCCGCTATTCATTCATTCACTGTAAAGAAATTGCCTGATGCGAGCAGTCGGGAAGTGTGTTAGGGTGAGCACTAGGCTCGCACGTGGAGGTTGGGAGACAATATTCAGGCAGTAGATATTTAACAATTAAACTGCTATAAATTTAGCCTTGCTATTGTGTAGTGGTAGCACATTCAGACTTGCAAGCTGAGAGACCCTGGGTTCGATTCCCAGTAGGGACAGGAACTTTTCTAGTGTTAGGTCTTTTAAGGCCTTTTTTCCTCAAACTTGATCTTCACAGTAGTTTGGCAAAATCCCGAATGACACACTTCCCTAGATAATGTGTAAACATCTGAAAAAAAAATGATCATATTGAGCTTACATTCCTACCCTTTAATAATAGAATGGAATATTATGCCTTGCCAACCGGTTACACTAGTACGTTTTTTATTCAGTATATTAATTGTGGTAATACATCAACATAAGAAATTTTGGAACACACGCACGCCAAATGATAAATACTGTCGTCTATCAATAAACAGCAAAGTGCATGCGAATTAGTATCTACATACCCTCTAGGCGTTATGTTGGTTTGCTTGGTCTCGTATCCATGTCACAGGCCTTTCCAGATAGGTGCAGAGGATGACAAGTTATCATGAAGCCAGTGTTGGTTCGGCATTGCGTAATAGACCGATCACTCTCTTCCTCACCACAGGGTGAAAAGACCAAAAGAGACCATAGTGTATCCAGTTCTTACATGTATTTCATTTTTGTACCAGTTACAAACGTGCAAAGTAAAACTGAAACTAAATGCTGTTTTTATCGATCGTCAGTTTGGCTGATCCATGCACAATACAGAGGTTAATAGCTGTTGGCGTTGAATAAAATTCTTAGAAGCCATAATATGCAATCCCACCCGTATTTTAATAGTGCAATATCAAGTCATGCAGGCCTCTCTCTCTCTCTCTCTCTCTCTCTCTCTTCTCTCTCTCTCACACACACACACACACACACACACACACACACACACACACACACACACACACAAACAGCAGCAACAACAAGATCAATAACAAAACCTTCACATAAGTTTGCAGTTAGCAATTGTATTGCTTTGCTCTTTTCAGAAAAAAAAAACAAAACATATTCAATTTTTCACACAGTACGGCTCAAGCAAGTACACAGATACCTTGAACATTTCATTGAATTACACACCATATCTGTACAACACAGTACACAATCAACCTTGACATGCAAGGTTCCGCATTTCATATTTGCGCTCTGCTTTTATGCAGGGCTTACAACATTTGACACTGATTATCTTTATCAGCCATTCGTGACAGCTAAAGCCTCTTTCATTTTTTTCTCTAAAGCATGTCGCATTATCTCTTCTTTGAAAAATTTTAAATGCCCTGGAATCTGATGTTTAACAGGAAGCCACTGTTGAGGTTTTAAGCTGTCAAATTTTACTTGCTGGATCAGGAAGGAAAATGCATTCACAAAATGTTTCAACAATTATCACTTGTCAAGAGTGGTGGGAGCTGATATCCAAGTCCTGATATAAAGGTCCTATAAAAGTTAACAAAAAAAAACACGATGGCGTCCCTTCTATTTCTCAATTCTCAAATATACACAGTTGCTTGCACCACCTCTGGAACCATGAACGACACACAGTAAATTTTAAATCAGATCGTTTATTATATTGATATGTATATTACTTTACTGTGTTACTTTGTCTTCTTCCGTGTCTCAGTCATTTCATTCATTCCATGCGCCCCGCAATCCTCATTTACTTTCATGCGTGTGATGCCTAGCAATTCCACTCATTTACGCAAAATTTAAAACTGTGGTTACTCATATCAGAGAACCCTTGTTCTGTAAATAATTGCATTACATTTGAAATGTGTGGACGCATGGGAAGACCTGTCAAATCTCGCAATGATTAATTTTGAGCTAGGGCCTTGAAAAGTCGAATTTCGACTTCTTGGGCCAAATTGAGATTTCTGCGCAATCATAATTATTATTCATTCATTTATCTTTCATTTCATGTTAATTTTATTAATGAAAATGAGATTTAAATGTTGTTTTCTTAGTGTTTTAATGAAGCACCCTTCCCTCAATAGCGTAGTTAATAAAGACTTTAATCTCAATTTTCTCAAACTCCATATGGCAACGATAAGTTTACAAACTTGTTCATAACTTTGGAACTAATAAAGATAGTGACCTCAAATAAAGTGTAAACTGTTTAGAAATGAATGGAGATTAATTTACCATTTAATAACTCAATTTTCATATCTGGAAAGATGTGAACGGTTTTCCCGTGGGCCCACACATATAAATCACATTTCATTTCAGTCCGCTGATCACTACCAATAAAAATTATCATTACGACTACCGGTCCTTCAGATTTTACAGATTCTGAAACACTGTAGGATTTCATAAGTTTCCTGGTTCATGCTCCATACCATGAAATTTATTGTTGTCAAGTTTAAACTAAAGATTATATTCCATAAAGGGGGTTTGAGAGAGTAATCTCCTCTATAAAGTCGCTGGCGGCAGCCATGCTAGTACGTCACTCTGCCACGTCGCGCTGCTGTTTTGATTATGCTCAGAGAAAGTATTGTGTTGTTGTGTTTTTTTTACGTGAAATTCGAATGCGAAGGCTGAAAAAAAAACAGGCAGCATAGATAAAACAAGGAAGCACAGTCCCAACTGACCAAAATCCCTGTTTCGAAGCTTAAAAACACAATTTCTTTCTATCTTCATCGTATGCATGTTTTGGGTATTATTTGCTTTTTGTTGAATATTGTGTGCTGTGTGTCTCAGAAAGGGTACGAGTGACTAGATCGTACATCGATCTGATTATTTTCAAGTTCCTGGTCTTACAATAATTATGTCATTTGAAAGCAGTTTCAAAATGCTTTGCTTGCTTGTTTTATAGTTGACGATTGTCTTGACTATAATGATAATAAAGCGGTTCATAGGTCCAGGCTATTGCCCGCTCACGCGACTTCACATTACTATTACCCAAGCAGGCCTGTTCATTCTAGGACTTTCTCAGCTCCCTGGGGAACATACAGTGCTGCTGCCATTTACAGGAGTTGATCACTAGCGAGCATTCTGACAATATCTTCCACTGCCTTTAGCCAGGTACCCATTTTACAGACGGGTGGACTGAAGACAATGTGAATGGAATGCTTTTCCAAGGCACTTACAACATGTCCGTGGTCGGGAATCGAAGCCACGATGTTTAGATACTGTGAAAAGAGTATATATTCAATTTGGAAATAACTCTATTTTCAGTCCGGTAATTACTTCCAGTATATACATTATAATTACTACGACAACCTGTTCTTCAAATTTTACCGATTCTGAAACATTGTAGGATTTCATAATTATAAATTCCAGGGAGACTAACATACATCGTATGGATTAATGCATTTTCAAGAAATACTTCTACCACTCCCACAAAAAGCGTTTTGCCGGTATGTCACAGTGTTGCCACTTTCAAGTTTCACAAATTTCGCAAAGTATTTCATGGTTCGTAAGTTCTTTTTCTTACTTGTGGGATCAACATTTTGACAATTTATGAAAACTCGTGTCTTTACGAAAACTGTTAAGATTTTATCGGTGCATCGCGATTTCTCACATTCAAATTTCACTTGTATGCGTATATCAAACTCCGATTTCATGAATTGCAAAAGTGTATAGTCCTTTGCATTTTAGGAATTTACGAAAATTGGTAAGGCCTCGATTAAGAGTTTACCCGATTTTCCTACTTTGAAGTTTCAGAGATTTTGTAACCACAGTATTTCATGATTTACAATTTTTTGAAAGGATTGTTGATGCATTTTTATACGAAAACGCAGTTCGACAATATACAAAGATTCTGGTTCGAATAAGATTCACATTTTTAGGAATTTTCAATGCATTGTGAAAGTTTACGAAAACTTTGGTCAGTCTGATAATGTCTCTTTCTCATTCTGTGACTTCTCTTCATTTTTAGCTGAACGTTTTTTCATTTCCATTCACTCTCTTCCAGTCTTTCCTTTTCTTAATGCTGTAATATTTCTTTTGATATCTCTCCCTGCATAATTATCAGTCTTTGATCAGTTCGAAGACCTTATATTTTTATCTTTAATACATAACAGCAACAGAGTCTGTCTGTGTGTCTGTCTGTGTGTCTGTCTGTCTGTCTGTCTGTCTGTCTGTCTGTCTGGGCGGGTTACTCTCTCCTCTTTGATAGAAGATCAATCCTGACTTGACCTTGATTAGTCCAGCAGTAACTGAAAGAAGACATATTACTATGTAATCATTTCACTCTGGAGACTTTCTAGATTACCTGCACATGCTAACAGAGACAGAAAGGAAGGAAGAAAGAAAGGAAGGAAGGAATAGAAAGCTGAAAAACAAAGATCGAAAACGATAAGGAATAGATCTAGGTAGAAAGGAGACTTCAAGCGGAAGGAAAGAGACGTGGATGTGAATGGAACATGATGTGAGAAAGAAATTAATGATTCGACTGAAGGAATAGAGGAAGGAGGAGAGAACAGGGATAAGAGGAAAGAATGTTAGAGAGACGTGTGATAGCTGGAAAGCAGGTTAAGGACATGAAGAAAGGAGGTACACTTAAAAGTTGAAAATATCTGCATATAATAGTGTCTACCTCACCTTTGCCTCATGACTGCACAGAACTAAAGAAAGATTGAGAGAAGGAAGCATGATTGAAAACTGCAGAAAGACTTCAATGACTCAAATTTTAATGAACCACGGTTGAACCTCGATATAAAATATATTTTACGAACTTGGAAAAGGTCTACATGTATTTATTATTGATATAATATTAAGATCCACCTGAGCTATGAAATGATAAAATAATAACTAATCCATGTAAAGCACTGGCTTTTTGGTGATTTCTAAGACTATAAATTAATATGGAATAGAGAAGAAGGGAACACAGAGGGAGCCAACCGTAAGCCTTGTCAAGCACACTTGCATTGATGATAAGGATGACAAAACAATAGCTGGTACTGGTTTTCGGGTTTTTTTTTCGTTCTATGAGTTGCTTGTAGCTTCGGTGGTCAGTTCATAATGTTGTCATGTTTTACATTGTAAATTTAATATTATGAAGATGATACAAGATAAGAAAATAAAATTTGAAAATTTCAAATGTCTGAGAGTTTCACGCGTGGACAGAGTGGACCAGTAGGACTTACTTCGCTGGTTCACAGTTAGAATAGCTGGTTTCTATAAGAGGCCAGGCCTTTATGCATAAGTCTTCACTAGGCTCCGTGTAGGGACTTCAAAATTACGCCATGGACACTTTTCTAATAAGGTGATAAGCCAGACTGACCCGTCTTGTTACTTGCTAGATTTTGGTGGTTTCAATAGAATGATAAGACAAAGTGACCCGTCATGTTTTGATAGTTTTTGGTGGTTTTAACAGAGTGATAAGCCAGAGTGACTCGTCTTGTTACGTGGTAGATTTAGTTGAGTGATAAGCCGGAGTGACTCGTATTGTTACTTGGTAGTTTTTGGTGGTTTTAATAGAGTGATAAGACAGAGTAACCCGCCTTGTTACCTGAACGTTTTTAGTGGTGGTCTTAATAGTGTGATAAGCCAGAGTGACTCGTCTTGTTACTCGACAGTTTTTGGTGATTCAGGACTCACGTGTAGTCATGTTTTTGCAAGTATTTCTCCACGGCTGGTTTGATAACTGGGCCAGTCCCCTCCGGACAGTGCTTCCCCCAGCCGGTAATGACACTGATGACTCGCTTGTCTTGTTTCAAGCCGCAGTCTTTGTATTCTGAAACATAAATTGTCCAAACATAATTGTTGTTGTTGTTGTTGCTGTTGTTGTTGCTACTGCTGCTGCTGCTGCTACTGCCGCTGTGGTTGTTTAAATATCATGGAAAGATTTCAGTTGAATTATATGTGCAAAACATTTCAAAACCCCGTTATTTTGGACTACCGCTTGTCCCATCTGAAGTTGCAATTATACCCCGAAACTAAAGTTCCTCAGATATGCTATTTTGTTTTATTTTTTCTTTAATGAAGTGAAAAAAACACCAGTTGAACCATTTGAGCAAAGCGCATCAAATCCACTAATTTGGACTAATGTTTTTCTCATACCAAGTTGCAGTTGTATTCTGAAACATAAGTTACCCAGACATACTTTTTTGCGTCATCATCATTATCATCATCAGCATCAACATCATCATCGTCATCATCATGAAAACAGGTTTTCCAGGAAACTGGCAGAGAGTCATTGTAAACATTCCGGTTTACCTGGAATCCGGCCTCATAATTTCTGTTTTGTCCCACTCCTTTTAGATGGCACCCAAGTTACTTAGGCGTTGATTAGTTCTGGTTGTTAAGTCCTTCTGCTCTAGAACCTTAAGTTAGTGGGTAAAATCTGCTATATCTTTTCCAGCCACTAGAGTTTACATGTTAGTTCTGTTACTTTTAGTAAGAGTCTGCATGCATTTCGAACGCTCTAGGAGAAGGCTGCATCATTGTGTTTTGCAAACTTGGGGCACTGTCTTAATGCTGTTACAGTCCCTCATAAAGTTAAAATTCTGTGGAAAATGACATCAAACTGTGCAGCTGACTAATTTAATGTATGCGAACTTCGTACATCAGGATAAAGGATATCAAGAAAGGTGTCTCACTGGAAAGGAACTTTTATCTATTGTGGAGGGAAAGAAAGAGAACAAGATTTGATGTTGTTATTGCTCTTGCTGTTGTTGTTCTTGTTGTTGTTGTTGTTATTGTTGGTTTTGTTGTTGTTGTTGTTGTTGTTGTTGTTGTTGTTGTTGTTGTTGTTACCATTTACAGCTTTTTCCAGAAACAGCTTTAACACCATCATAGCATCGTTCAAGTAGAAATCATGAAGGTCGAGCTTTGTGTCAAGAAGTTCCACGTAACTCTGACACTTCTGGCGCTGCTGTTGTTGTTTTTGCTGCTGCTGTTGTTGTCGCCGTTGTTTGCTACCATGGCGTCGATGTGATCCTCGATATTGTTGCTTCTGCTGCTGCTGCTGCTGCTGCTGCTGCTGTCTTTGCAGTTGCTGTATTTGTGATCTCTGTTGTTGTATATTCTGTCACTGTGTTGACTGCTGCTGCTGCCACTGGGTTTGTCGCGGCTGTGCAATTCGTCGTGACGGAGGTGGTGATTTGTAACGCAGAAATTTATGCTGCCCTAACAGTGGTCTGTTGTCCTCGTTAATGATCTGAACGTGTGAGCCACGAATAGTGCGCCATGAAGAGGAACTTATAGAGGCATCATTCCAAACTCTCTCCACAGTTCTCGCGCCAAAGGCTGGAGCTTCTTGTCTTTGTCTTTGGCTTTCAACATCCTGGGAAGACGATCGCGCATTTGCCGTAAACTGAAGCAGTTTGACAATAAAACACATCGAAACCACAATAATCAATTAGTTTCAGAGAAAAGATCAAAGGAGTCGAAATATACAGCTTTTTGTTGAGTTTTTTTTTTTTGGCGAGAGTAGGAGGGGGGTCAGGAGCAAGGAGGCATGTCTGCAAGGCAGCATCCAAGGATGGTGATATTTTATACTGTACTTATTGTCTTCCTGCGGCGGACAGCGATTCGGCCTATCACATCCTTTCTTTCATCCATATCCTTCTCTTTGCATTTAGCTCTTAAGCATTCCCTTCACCCTCCCTCCTTCTCCTCCTTCCACCCCCATTTTACCATTCCTTGTCTGAGCATCTGCTTGTGCCCGCTTGCTCGCTACGCTACATCTTTTCGGAGAACTGTTTCCATGGTGGTGTATATAAATCTTCTCATAATTATCTATTCAGAGATGCATTGCTGTCCTGATTCATTCAAAACATTCAGCTTGAAATCTGGCTGCATTTCTGCAAATGTATGTCATTTAATAGTTAATAAATAATATATATATATATACTGTATATTTAACGATATTTCCTTTTCTTTCAACAACATTCGGAGACCACCTACCGAGATTAAGGAGAAAAAAAAATGTCCTTCGCTTAGTCTAGTAGGACATAAAATCTGTCCTTAGGATGGTCTGTGTAAAGGTAATCATGTGACTTGAAACCAGGTCGCAACCGTGATAAAATACAGCGGTGGATTTATTAAAAAAAAATATTTTGTTGCCTAAGCTAATTTTCCTTGTGCGTGCCTGCGGTTTGTAAAAGAAAAAAAAATCAAAACTGAAACTGCGAAGAAATCCTACAGGATACCCATTGTAAACAGCATGTAGGCCTAATAATGAGCACAACTGTGACTCCATGCCTACAGATTAGTCATGGCCATTACGGAACGTTTCTGTGCGTGGAGGAGAAGAAAGAATATTAGATGCTCAAGGAAGCTTTCATAATTTGGCTCCTGTAACCTCGTAACATAGAATTGAACGGCGGCTGGTGAGGAACCAGTACTACGACCACTTCATCGAAGGAACATGCTCTTCCTCTCTTCNCTCCCCCATCCCCCTTTTTTTTCCTCTCTTTAGTTTTTTTTTTCCATTTTTTGCCTTAGCCCCAGAATATTTTTTTAGTTTTCTTGTTTCATGCTATCATAGTCCACTATTCTTATTTCCCCTCTACCAGCAGAGTGACCAAAACTATTAACGGCTTGTTAGAGGAGGGTGAGGGGTATAGGGGGAAGGGGTGGGTTTGGGAGGAGGGGGAAGTGAAGTCAGATGGTGGAGATGGAATTTTAGTAGGCTACGATAGAGATGCATAGATTGAAAAGTGAAGCACAACAGAGGTGAGTGAGTAAGTGAGTGAGTCAGTCAGTCAGTCAGAGGGTTAATCAATGAGCGAGTCACCCAGTCAGTCCAGCTGTTCTTCTACCATTCACTCTGTCACTTCTTGTCTCTTCTTCATTCTTTCTCAACTCCCTAAATGTCTGTATCTTGCTGCTCAGCAGACCAATAACCAAACAGTTAAATGACAATGAGATTCAAGTGACAGACACAGTGTTATGATAGGTAAGTTGCACCTTTGTAACAGGTGACAGGCAAAGCGAACATATCTTCAGATAATAGACGATAACATGACTTTCAGGACATCCAGGCTCTAGACTGTTAGGTGATTTATTTTTTTAAACAGCCCATAGCATACGTGTATTAATGTTACTTACCCGTCTGTACGGAACTTTGCGACACTTTCGACAGCACTGGAAGAAAAGACAAGTAACCTCATTTCCTCACTAATAGACTTTCTAAATTCAGACCTCCTTGACAGAAACCTCTATCCCATCATTATATTAAAGGGTAAATATCGTGGGATCACAAATGTCACTCAAAACATTCGCCTCACTACACTTGTTCTGAATGTACTATTTAAATTTTCGAATAATAACACTGAAATTAATCAGTCCCATCTAAGGTGTCGATTTTTAGCAAGTCAGAGAGTCCCGTGGAACCAGGCTAATGACGTATAAATGGGAACAGCCATCTGATTATAGCAGTCATTTATCTTATGTAAACTTAATAGTATGTACACTCCTTCCTCCGACTCCTCTTTTTTTTCCCGCACCTCCAAACTGTAGAATAAAATAAACAGGTAACAGTCTTCTAATGCATTATGCCGGATGCTGTAAGCACGATGCCGTAAGCACTTGACCATCATGTGATTGACTGCGGCTTGGCCAAGCACTGTTCATGTTCTCCTTATCATATTCCTTGCTTATGCTGGTAGCTAAAGAAAATTTCTTATAAATTATCTGCCTTCTGGAAATTGGGCAGGGCAGTTTGATGTATAAAATAACTTGATTGTCCATTCAGCTTAAAGGCCACACCATCCCATACAGGAGTATTTTTGATGTGAACAGACAGCCAGACGGAAAGATTTCCGTATGTGACACAATCAGAGACGTACAGTGGAAGTCTAATAATACAAGTACCCTTTAGACTAAGCGTTTGAAGATTATGTTATCACAAGATTTGTGTAATCCATAGTGTGCGTCCTCTCTCTTACTCTCTCTCTCTCTCTCTCTCTCTCTTTCTTTCTTTCTCTCGCTCTTCTCTCTCTCTTTTCTCTCTCTCTCTCTCTCTCTCTCTCTCTCTCTCTCTCTCTCTCTCTCTCTCTCTTTGCTTGGCTCAGAATTGTTTTGCAAAGCATACAAGTTATTGTGCTCAATAATGTAAAATAATATAAAGATATATTTTATATCATGTAAAGTATTGTTATAAGAAGGACTGTATTCTAATGTACTATCATGCGATATAGTGCAGTATAGTGTAATGTAATGTAATATAATGTAATGTAATGCCACTTCTATTCATCTATTTAACTTCTTTAAGGTATACATAGTAAGGACCTCCAGGGGGTGAGTTACTTACGAAATATACAACTGCTACGACAACAGCAACGGCAACAACACCCACAGCAATAATGGTGTAAAGAGCCCAGTCTTCCATGGTGATGTGATTTCTCCTACCACTGTGAAGACAATGAAGCGGTTGTTTTTTTTTCAGTTCAATGCTAATTAAGGGGTCACAGTTTTTACAATTGTTATTGTTTTTGTTGTGTGATGTTGTGGGATTCATAAACACCTGAGTCGAGTGAGGAAATGGAAATGAAGTGTCTTTCCTCAAGAACACTACAGTGAAAATAAAAAGGGAAGTAAAAGGATCGCCCTTTCGCACACCTGCAGGGACCAAACAAGCCTGTGGTATCAGCATGAAAAGTCCTTACAAATTTGGATATGACCATTGTTTTCTCCAGATCGAGCGATTGCGCGATTTGTCTCTCAAATTTCAAAATTCCTCCTTAAATACATTGAACATGAGCTTTCCTTTCCTGAACCTCAAAGTTTCCACTAGTTGAAAAAAAAACAATTCTAAAATATTTTATAAAATTTGCAAATCCTCCTCCTCCCCCCGCTCCCCTCAAATCTATGACAAGGTGGGAATGTCTTCCCGACTCATAAGACCTGGAGAAAACACTGCATGTCTCCTACACTAGCCCAACATCGCAATAGCCCTTCAGTAGTTTGTATCCCTCCCCACATCTCCCCNAGGAGGGGGAAAGGGTGAGGGTAGTAGTGGCCTAGGTTAGCCAGGGTAGCCCAGGATAGAGTATGCCATAAATCACGAGTCAGTTAGTTCTTTTGGTGTCACGTGCCATAGGCTGTGTTCGTGCGGTTCCAAGACTGTTTTTGTGTTTTTTAATCGTCAAAGAGGGCAAGATATAATTATATCTAATTTCTTTCGTCATTATTATAGCTGCCCTGCGGCTTAAGAAACATCGGCCCTGGCTCAGTGTACGATATGTATTCTCATACCTATCGAAGGTGTTAAGTGAACTGACAGGATAAGCGCTTGAGAGCACTGACGCTGTATTAGCTGTATTAGACGCAGAAATTAGCTCCAGATTCGTTCTTCAAAAGGAGGGCAGAAACGAAATAAATTGATATATTATTTCAGGTTGAAACAGGTTGATTTATAATTTCACTGCAGTTAGAGAGTGGAGGAGGTGGTATTGTTGGTGCCCCTTCCTCGCCTCCCCATCAAAACAAACAAACAAACAAAATTACCTCAGACTAAATTGGTAGTACCATGCATTGCCCGAGAACGTTTCTTTCGTCGATCTCGAAATAAAACGAAACTTCGTGTAGTTTGTAGATTATCAGTGCCAGGGGATAAGGGTTCATATAATCAAATTATCACTGATTACCAACCGAAAATGCCGTTGGTCGCCCTTAGCCTTCGTGGCAAGTTAAATAAGAACATCGCCGAATCCTATTTATTTGCTCTTTGTCAGGCCTATTCTTACTCAAATTTTCTCTGCTCTATTCACTGATTAATAGGGATAAAGAAGAACCTGTTCACCCCAACAGCCAAATGTAGAGTGGCCTCACAAAAAAACTCAATGAAAGCAAGGAAATTTCACCGGCTAGTAAAGAAGAGCTGCTAATCAAGGTCTCCGCTTGATTTGTGGTACTTTCACCTATTGCGGTTTAATGTGATGCGGAACAAAAATAACATATTGGTAAAACGAGACACTATTCTATAGCATTTAGTGAAATTCATTATTATCAAGGGCCTCTTTATTCGACAATAATTAACACTGTTGCTGACAAGTGACATACCTTCAGTCACAAGTTTACCACCACTTTTACTTTTCGCTCAGTTTAGAAATGAATCCACACTCACAGAAAGCCACATGAACAGTCTCACCACACACATACCTCCATTCACAAGCCCAGTGCTGGTGTTGCCACGTTACCTATTTTATAGTGCAATGTATCTGATTCCCAAAATCTTTAATTGGGGAAAGCACCTTGGGGTAGATTTACTTTTTTATGAAGAAGGTTTCTGACTTTATGAAACATACAAACAAACTTATTAAATAAACATAAATTGTTCTTGGGAAATAACATGAATGACAAAACGTCTTGGAAAAGTGATTCAGTTGGCCCCCCTGTTCTCAAAACCGGCAAGGTTTGAAGATGGCAATACTCACATAGGCCTACCCAACCCATTTGCTAAAAGGTGGACTCGGCTTCATGGTGTAGACTGGGCCTGAAAATTACGTTTTCAATAAGATTAGTATCATCTTGTTTTAGGTCTTGATATTTGGCTAGAGATGGAAACGGGGGAGGGGGAGGGAGTCGCTGAGCATAGAGCGGTTTGTCCAAAGATGTTAGTCTGCTACCCAAGCAACCAAAGGTCATTCTTTTTAAAGCTTGACAGATTGTCACTCCCCTACCGTAACGGTCTGCATGGATTTTTCCTGCAAGGTCGTGTTCCCAATGTTTTGTTTATTAGCCTAGGCCTGCTAGGTCTAGTCTAACTGGACCTAAATTCTACAATTTTGGAGTCATTACACCCTGGTGAGTGATAATATACATGTATTTTTTGTGCGATCCTGGCCCTGTAACTAATCTGTACTTTTTGGTGCCTTTTCAGCCAACCTGTTTCTAACTACTCAAACTTTTGTTGTAGCTTATCAGGAATTGTGATAATGCCTACGGATTTTTAAAGCCCATACTCTGTGTTACAGTATCATACTGTGAACATCAAATGTGACTCTACGAACGGATTATAATAGCACTTTCGACTAATACCGCATACATGACTATAAGTGACAATCATGTTCAACTATGATTACCCTGTTGAGAAAGCCAGCCTTCGCCCCTGATCAGTGCACAATACACAGAGTGATAAAGTGTGTTTCGCGTGATCAGCTACAGCCTGATTGTCTTGCACCTAATCAGATGAGGTCATCTGTCGCTAAACTAGTCATGCAAGGTCTCTCTGTCTCTGTCTCTCTCTCTCTCTCTCTCTCTCTCTCTCTCTCTCTCTCTCACACACACACACACACACACACACACACACACACACACACACACACACACCAGCAGCAGCAGCAGCAGCAGCAGCGGCAACAAAAAGATCAAGAACAAAACTTTCACATAATTTTGCAGTTAGCAATTGTATTGCTTCGTTCTTTTCAGAAAAATACATTGTTTTTTCACACAGTACGGCTCAATTAAGTATACAGATACCTTGAACAATTCACTGAAAAATACACCATATCTGTACAACACAGTACGCAACCAACCTTGACATGCATGATCTCGCAATGGGTAATTGTGAGCTAGGACCTTGAAAAGTCGAATTTCGACTACTTGGGCCAAATTGAGATTTCTGCGAAATCACATAGTTCATTAATTTATCTTTCATTACATGTAAATTTTATTAATGAAAAATAATGTTTAAATGTTGTATTTTAGTGTTTTCATGAAGCACCCTTCGCTTAAAAGCATGGTTAATAAATACTTTAATCTCAATTTTCTCCAAATCTGGGAAGTTTACAAATATTTTGTTCATATCTTTGGAACTAATAAAGATATTGACCTCAAATAAAGTGCAAACTGTTTAGAGATGAATGGAGATTACTTTACCATAATAACTCAATTTTCATATCTGGAAAGGTGTGAACGGTTTTCATATAGGCCCACACATATTAATCACATTTCATTTCAGTCCGCTGATCACTTGATCACTAGCAATAAAAATTATCATTACGACTACCGTCCTTCAGATTTTAATGGTTCTGAAACATTGTAGGATTTCATAAGTTTGCCCGGTTCATGCTCGATACCATGAAATTTACTGTTGTTAAGTTTGAAAGAAAGGTTACAGGCCTGTAATTTTACTTTCACTTTTGGGTCCTACTACTAAGAGGTTATATATCATCTCCTCTTTTCCATCTTTTGGCATGCCCTACTTCCAGTAATAGGGGCTCCAGGGGGAATTTTGATGCCAAGGGAAACTCTGTCAATTTTACTTTATTTTGCCAGGCACTATTTAGCCCTGGGCTGGAACTGCCAGGTCAAGGGTGTGCTCATGCGGAAGAGGAGGGGTTTGGCATTCACCAGTGAAAAATATAGGCTCTATTTACAAATAGCAACCAAGCTCAAAATTTCAATGGGCTTGCTAGGGTTGGGTCAGTCTTAAAATTTGGGCTACATGATGAGTTTCAATCTGATATGGGTCTGGGTGAAAGCTAAAACTCTGGGTTCAGAGGGAAGCTCAAAATGTTAATAGCCCATAGAGGAAAAAAGAGCCCAACCCCATTACAGGTCTGTAACCTTAAGGTTTAATGTTGTATGTTGTGTGTGTCAGAAAAGGTATGAGTGACTAGATCGTACATCGATCTCATTATTTTCAAGTTCCTGGTCTTACAATAATTAGGTCATGTAAAAGCAGTTTTCAAAATGCTTTGTCTGCTTGTTTTATAGACTAGTTGACGATTGTCTTGACTGTAATAATAATAATAATAATAATAATAANTGTTAATAGCCCATAGAGGAAAAAAGAGCCCAACCCCATTACAGGTCTGTAACCTTAAGGTTTAATGTTGTATGTTGTGTGTGTCAGAAAAGGTATGAGTGACTAGATCGTACATCGATCTGATTATTTTCAAGTTCCTGGTCTTACAATAATTAGGTCATGTAAAAGCAGTTTCAAAATGCTTTGTCTCCTTGTTTTATAGACTAGTTGACGATTGTCTTGACTGTAATAATAATAATAATAATAAAGCGGTTTATAAGTCCAGGCTAATGCCCGATCACGCGACTTCACACTATTATTACTCAAGCATGCCTAATCATTCTAGAACTTTCTCAGCTCTCTGAGGAACATACAGTGCTGCTGCCATTTACAGGAGTTGATCACTAGCGAGCATTCTGACAATATCTTCCATTGCCTTTAGCCAGGTACCCATTTTACAGACGGGTGGACTGAGAAAAATGTGAATGGCATGCTTTCCCAAGGCACTTACAACATGTGCGTGGTCGGGAATCGAAGCCACGGCTTTTAGATACTGAGAAATTGATATGCATTCAATTTGGAAATTACTCTGTTTTCAGTCCGGTAATTATTTCCAGTATACAAGGAGACTAACATACATCGTATTGCATTTTCAAGAAATACTTCTACCACTGCCACAAAGAGCGTTTTGCCGGTATGTCACAGTGTTGCCACTTTCAAGTTTTACAAATTTCGCAAAGTATTTCATGGTTCGCAATTTCTTTTTCTTACTTGTGGGATCAACATTTTGACAATTTATGAAAACTCTTGTCTTTATGAAAACTGTTAAGATTTTATCAGTGCATCGCGATTTCTCACATTCAAATTTCACTTGTATGCGTATATCGAGCTCCGATTTCATGAACTGCAAAAGTGTATAGTCCTTTGCATTTTAGGAATTTTCAAAAATTACGAATTTACGAAATTTACGATTAACAGTTCATCCGTTTTTTCCTACTTTGAAGTTTCAGAGATTTTGTAACCACAGTATTTCATGATTTACAATTTTTTTTTTTTTTTTAAGAATTGTTGATGCATATTTGTAGGAAGACACAACTGGACAATGTACAAAGATTCTGGTTGGAATAAGATTCACATTTTCAGTGATTGTCTGTGCATTGTGAAAGTTTACGAAAACTTTGGTCAATCTGATAATGATAATGATAATGATTTCTCATTCTGTGACTTCTCTTAATCTTTAGCTGGACGTTTTTCACTTCCATTCACTCTCTTCCTGTCTTTCCTTTTCTAAATGCTGTAATATTTCTTTTGATATCTCTTCCTGCATAATTATCAGTCTTTGATCAATTCGAAGACCTGATATTTTTATCTTTAATATATAACAGCAACAGGGTCAATCGGTCGGTGGGTTGGTCTGTCTGTCTGTCTGTCTGTCTGTCTGTCTGTCTGTCTGTCTGTCTGTCTGCCTGTCTGCCTGTCTGTCTGCCTGTCTGTATGTCTGGGCGGGCTACTCTCTTTTCTTTGAAAGAAGATCAATCCTGACTTGACCTGGATTAGTCCAGCTGTACCTGAAAGAAGACGTATGTAACCATTATTACTCTGGAGATTTTCTAGATTACCTGTTCATGCAGAGAGAGGAAGAAAGAAAGAAAGAAAGAAAGAAAGAAAGAAAGAAAGAAAGAAAGAAAGAAAGAAAGGCTGAAAAAGGAAGGAAGGACAGAAAGAAGGAAGAAAGAAAGGAATAGAAAGCAGAAAAAAGACACAAAAAAAAAAGATAAGGAGTAAATCTAGATAGAAAGGAGATTTCAAGAGCAAGGAAAGATGCGTGGATGGAACATAATATGAGAAAGAAATTAATGATTCGAATGAAAGAATAAAGGAAGAAGTAGAGAACAGGGTAAAGATGAAAGAATGTTAGAAAGACGTGTGACAGCTGATGAAAAAAGGGAGAAACACTTAAAACATGAAAATATCTGTATATAATGGTGTCTAATACTTCACCTTTGTACTCGAGAAACCCTAATAATCGTTGAATTATTCTAGTCGCGAGCCCTTCATTTCCTATAAGATAAAAGAAAGTTTACCCAAGAACTCAGACATCTTTCAACTCGACATTTTCATCTAGTGCCTTTAAATTCTAGCTCGGGAGGTCCCACTGCCTAACACTGGCTCTTTGGTGATCTCTAAGACTATAAATTAATATGGAATAAAGAGGGGGGAGCACAGAGGGGGCCAGCCGTAAGCCTTGTCCAGCACACTTGCATTGATGATAAGAATGACAGAACAATAGCTGGTACTGGTTTTCGTTTTTTTCGTTCCATGAGTTGCTTGTAGCTTCGGTGGTCAGCCCATAATGTTATCGTGTTTTATTTTGTAATTTTAATCAATGAAGATAAAACAAGATTAAAAAAAAATAAAGTGAAAAAAATGTCAAATGTCTGAGAGTTAGACGCATGGACAGAGAGTGGACCAGTAAGAATTACTTGGCTGGCACACAGTCAGAATAGCTGGTTTCTATAAGAGAACAGACTTTTATGCATAAGTCTACACTAGGCTGTATAGCCCCCTCCTCTTCCCCCTTCTCCTTGGAGGAACTCCAAAACTACACCATGGGCTCTGATAAGCCAGAATGACCCATCTTCTTACTTGCTAGTTTTTGATGGTTGTAATAGAGTGGTAAGACATAGTGACCCGTCTTGTTACTTGATAGTTTTTGGTGGTTTTAACAGAGTACTAAGCCAGAGTGACTCGACTTGTTACGTGATGGTATTAGTTGAGTGATAAGCCAAAGTGACCCGTCTTGTTACTTGGTACTTTTTATTAGTTTTGGGTGGTTTTAATAGAGTGATAAGCCAGAGTGACTCGTCTTGCTATTTGATAGTTTTTGGTGGTTTTAATAAGAGTGACCCGTCTTGTTACTTGATAGTTTTTGATGGTTTAACAGAGTGCTAAGCCAGAGTGACTCGTCTTGTTACGTGGTGGTTTTGGTTGAGTGATAAACCAGAGTGACTCCTCTTTTCACTTGACAGTTTTTGGTGATTCAGGACTCACGTGTAGTCATGTTTTTGCAAGTAGTTCTCCACGGCTGGTTTGATAACGGGGCCAGTTCCCTCCGGACAGTGTTTCCCCCAGCCGGTAATGACGTGGATGAACCGCTTGTCTCGTTTAAAGTTGCAATCGTTGTATTCTGAAACATAAGTTATCCAAACATAATTGTTGTTGTTGCTGTTGTTGCTGCTGCTGCTGTGGTTGCTTAAATATTATGAAAAGATTTCAGTTGAATTATTTGTGCAAAACATCTCAAAACCCCGTTATTTTGGACTACCGCTTCTCTCATCCGAAGTTGCAATTATACTCTGCAACAAAAGTTTCTCAGATATATTGTTTTGTTTTTGTTTGTTTCTTTAATGAAGTGAAAAAAATACCAGTTGAAAATTTTGGACAAAACACATCAAATCCACTAATTTGGACTACTGCTTTTCTCATTTCAAGTTGCAGTTGTAGTCTGAAAAATAATTTTCCCAGACATACTTTTTTGCCGATTTCAAATGATGTGAAAAGACACCTCTTGGACGATTTGTTTAGAGCACTTCAAAACTCCTTTACTTTTGATTATCGCTTCTCTTATATGAAGTTGCAATCATTGTACTCTAAGACATAGATTACCCGGACACATTCTTTTTTTAAATCATGTGCAAAAATACTGGTTGAACGATTCGGACGACACAGCTCAAACTCTACTACTATACACAGATCGTCCATGCTGTCTCGTACCCTCATAGATCTTCAAGACTTTCACAAAAATGGGGGTCAGAGAAAAGATGGGGTCGCTTGCAACATTAAACTGTGCAACTGACTAATTTAAAGTATGCGAACTTCGTACATCAAGACAAAATATATCAAGAAAGATGTCTCATTGGAAAGAATTTTATCTAGTGTGTGTAAGGTGGAGGGAAAGAAAGAGAGAAATATTTCTTATTGTTGTTGTTACTGTTGTTGTTGTTGTTGTTGTTGTTGTTGCTGTTGTTGTTCTTGTAGTTACCATTTTCAGCTTTTTCCAGAAACAACTTGAACACCGTCATGGCATCCTTCAGGTAGAAGTCGTGAAGGTCGAGCTTTGTGTCAAGAAGTTCCACGTAGCTCTGCCACTTCTGGCGCTGTTGTTGTTGTTGCTGCTGCTGCTGTTGTTGTCGCCGTCGTTTCCTACCATGGCGCTGATGTGATCGTTGATGTTGTTGTTGTTGTTGTTGTTGTTGTTGTTGTTGTTGTTGTTGTTGCTGCTGCTGCTGCTGCTGCTGTCTTTGCAGTTGCTGTATTTGTGATCTCTGTTGTATAGTCTGTTGCTGTGTGTACTGTTGCTGCTGCCACTGGGTTTGTCGCTGCTGTACAATTCGTAGTGACGAAGGTGGTGTGTTGTAGAGCTGTAAGTTCTGTTGCCCTAACCACTGGCTGTTTCGCTCGTCGATAATCTGAATGTGTGAGTCGCGAATAGTGCGCCATGAAGGGGACCTTGTAAAGGCATCATTCTGAACTCCCTCCTCAGATCTCGCGTCAAAGGCTGGAGCTTCTTGTCTTTGTGTTTGGCTTTCAACATCCTGAAAAGTTGATTGCGCATTTGCCGTAAAGTGAAGGGGTTTGGCAGTAAAATATATCAAAACCACAATGATCAATTAGTTTCAGAGGAAAGGTAGATATCTATCTTTTTTTTTTTTTGCGAGAGTAAGAGGAGGACCAGGAGCAAGGAAGGATATCTGCAAGGCACCGTCCTGGGATGTCGATATTTTATACTGTACTTATTGTCTTCCTAAAGTGAACATCGATTCGGCCTATCATATCCTTCCTTTTATCCATATCCTTCTCTTTGCAGTTAGCTCTTAAGCATTCCCTTCCCCCTCCCCCCTTCCCCTCCTCCCACCCCCATTTTACCCTACTTGAATGAGCATCTGCTTGTGCCCGCTTCTCGCTACGCTACATCTATTCGGAGAACTGTTTCCATGACACTGAGTTTAAATCTTCTCATTATACCTAATGGAGCCGAACTGAAGAATGTATTTCCAAAACTCAGTAAATAAACTTAGTTGAAAGTTGAATATTATCTTTTCAGAGATGCACTGCTGTGCTGATTCATTCAAAATAAAGTTCAGCTTGAAATCTGACTGCATTCCTTCAAATTTATACCACTTAATAGTAAGTAAAAATGTATGTGTGAAGAGAAGTTATCTTCACGATATTTCCCTTTATTTCAACAACATTCAGAGACCACATAACGAGTTTTTGGGAGAAAGGAAAATGTCCTTCGATTGGTCTAAGAAGGCATAAAATCTGTCCTTAGGATTGTATGTGCAAAGTGAATCATGTGACTTGAAACCAGATCGCAAAAATAATGAAATACAGCGGTGGATTTATAAAACAAAAATATTTTGTTGCCTTAGCCGATTTTGCTTTTGGGGGCATGCAGTTTGAAAAAAGAAAACCATTTTTAGCCCATTTTAATTTAAACTAAAACTGAAACTGCGGAAAAAATCCTACAGAAGGACACCCATTGTAAACAGCATGTAAAACTGAACACAGTTGTGGCCCCATACCTACAGATTAGTCTTGGCCATTTCGGAATGTTTCTTTCCTTGGAGGAGAAGAAATAATATTAGATGCTAAGGGAAGCATTTATCATTTGGCTCCTGTAACCTCGTAACACAAAATCGAACAGCGATGGTGAGAAAACAGCGCTATAACTACCTCATCGAACATATTCTTCCTCTTACCGGTTACTAAAGTATCGAACTTTAACCCCCTCCCACCCCTCTTCCCCCCTCCTCCCTCAATCCCCTTTTTGCCTCTCTTTAGTTTTTTTTTTTTTTCATCTTTGCCTTGGGTCCATAATAATTCTTTATGTTTTTCATTTCGCGATATAACAGTCCACTATTTTTGTTTCCCCTCTACCAGGACGGAGACTAAAAATATTGGTGGAGAAGAGTGAGGGGTAGAGGGAAGGGATGGAGTTTGGGAGGAGGGGGAAGTAAAGGCAGATGGTGGAGACTGATTTAAGTAGGCTATGAAAGTAACTTTAGAGATGCATAGATTGAAAAGTGAAGCACAACAGAGGTGAGTGAGTAAATGAGTCAGTCAGTGAGTCAGTCAATCAATCAGTCAGTTAGTCAATCAGTCAGAGAATTAGTACATAAGCGAGTCACTCAGTCAGTCCAACGGTTCTTCTTCCACTCACTCTGTCACTTCTAGTCTCTTTTTCATTCCTTCTCAACTCCCTAAATGTCTGTATTTGGCTGCACAGAAAACCAATAACCAAACAGTCAAATGACAATAAGATTCAAGTGACAGACACAATGTTTGTGACAGGTGAGTTGCATTTTTGTAACAGGTGTTCTTAAGGTGACAGGCAAAATGGAATGACCTTCAGATGACAGACAGACGATAACATGACTTTCAAGACATCGAGGCTCTAGACTGTTAGATGATTTATTTTTTTAAAAAGCCCATAGCATACGTGTATCAATGTTACTTACCTGTCTGTACGGAGCTTTGCGCCACTTTCGGTAGCACTGGAAGAAAAGACAAGTAACATCATTTTCTCTCTAATAGACGTTCAAAATCCAGGCTTCCTCGATAGTAACCTCTAACCCATCGTTATATTAAAGAGTAAATATCGTGAAATCACAAATGTCATTCCAAACATTCTTCTCACTACACTGGTTCTGTATGTACTATTTAAACTTTCAAATGATAACACTGAAATCAATCAACCCCATCTAAGGTGTCGATTTTTAGCCAGTCAGCGAGTCCCGCTAGTAACAAATAAAAACCCGACAAACGGAGGAACCAGGCTGAGGACGTATAAGTGGGAACAGCCATCTGATTACACTAGTCTTTTATGCCATGTAATCGTAAGAGTATGTACACTCCTCCGCATCTCCTCTTTTTTTCTTTTCTGCACCTCCAAACTGTAGAATAAAGTAACAGTCTTCTGATGCATTATGCCGGATGCTGTAAGCACGATACCGTAAGCACTAGACCATCATATGACTGACAGCCAGAGACTTGACGAAGCACTGTTTATGTTCTCCTTATCATATTCCTTCCTTATGCAGGTAGCTATAGAAAATTTCTTATAAATCTGCATTCTGGAAATTGGGCAGGGCAGTTTGATGTATAAAATAACTTGATTGTTCATCCAGCTTTAAGGCCACACCATATCACAGATAGACATTCAGGCTCAGTGCATATTTAGTATAATTCAGACGGAAAGATTTCCGCATGTGACACAACTCCAGAGACGTACAGTGGAAGTCTGATAACGCAAGTACCCTTCAGACCCAGCGTTTGAAGATTGTTATCACAAGATTTGTGTTATCCACAGTGCTCTCTCTCTCTCTCTCTCTCTCTCTCTCTCTCTCTCTCTCTCTTTGCTTGGCTCAGAACTGTTTTGCGAAGCCTACAAGTTATTGTGCTCAATAATGTAAAATAATATAAAGATATATTTTATAATATTGTGTAAAGTAACGTTATAAGAAAGACTGTACTCTAATGTACTATCATGCGACGTAGTGCAGTATAATATAATGTAATGTAACGTATGCCACTGTCATTCGTCTATTTAGCTACATTAAAGTACGAGGTGCATAGGATGTCCAGGGGGATGAGTTACTTACGAAATATATTACTGCTACAGCAACAGCAACGGCAACAATACCCACAGCAATAATGGTGTAAAGAACCCAGTCTTCCATGGTGATGAGATTTCTCCTACCACTGTGAAGACAATGATGCGTTTTTTTCAGTTTATTGTTAACTAGGGGGTCACAGTATTGACGACTGTTGTTGTTGTATGATGGCGGTGATGAATATGATGATGACTGTGGTCGCGAAACGGCTGATGCGATGGTGATGACGATGATGGTGGAGGTGGTCGTTGTTATTGTTGTTGTTGTCGTTGTTTTGGTCGTGTTAATGTGGCGACAGAGTTATTATAAAAAGCGAATACTTTTCATCATTTGGGCTACACATAAGACAAATAAAATGTTATCTCTCTCTTTCTTTCTCTCTCTCTCTCTCTCTCTTTCTCTCTCTCTCTCTTTCTCTTTCTCCGTAATGAATGAAGTTTCAGAACAATAAAACCTCAACAGAATCTGACTGTTCACCAATTAAATAACTGGAAATAGCTTTTGGTGTAATTTTGGTGAAAATGACAGATCAAATCAAAAGTAGACTTTTATTTACCCCGCAGGGAAAATACTTTACTATGTTATACAGTATTATACATCTCATTCAGAATACAAACACATAGAACCATACCCAATAGATATTTATATATGTAAAATTACAAATGAAGTACATAACAAAGTCATTGCTGGTCGCCTGCGATGCAGGGCAGAGGTCCCTCCAGCTCTAAAGCCTTGAGTCGAGTGAGGAAATGGAAATAACGTGTCTTTGCTCAAGAACACTACAGTGAAAATGAAAATGAATTAAAAGGATCGCCCTTTCGCACACCTTCAGGGACCAAACAAACCTGTGGTATCAGCATGAAAAGTCCTTATCAGTTTGGATATGACTATTATTTTCTCCAATTCGAGCGATTGTGCGATCCGTCCCTCAAATTAAAAAAAAATTCCTCTACACTGAACACGAGCCCTTCTTTCTTGGATCTCAGAGTTTGCATTACTTAAAAAAAAAAAAAAGCCTAAAATCTTTGTTTACAAAGCCTCCTCCTCCTCCCCCCCCCNCCCCCCCAATCCCTGCTCCCCTCAAAACTATGATAAGGTGGGAATGTCTTCCCCACGTACCTGGAGAAAACACTCCATGTCTCCTACACTAGCCCTACATCCCAATAGCCGTTCAACAGTTTGTATTCCCCTCCACATCCCCCCACCCCCAACAGTGGGCCAGGTGGTGGCCAAAACCCTAAAATTTCATGTTCCTTGATTTTACTTTTTTTGCAACACTTTCATCAAAGACATCACAGTAAGTAGAAAACCACTTAGATTACTTGCTATAATGTGACACTTCGCACCAAAAGTCCTTATTTCCCTCGTTAATGTTACTTGCAAATCCAAGTTTTATTTGATTTAATTTGAAGCTTGTTTTATATTATCTGCTACCCATCAGAAACATTTCGTATGGCAACAAAAGACTTGTTTTTCTGATACAAGTGAATGTTTTCTTCAGGTTATGATGCATGAATATTAAATAATGACATTCTGAGGCTGTTTTCTTTGACTTTATATACATTACCATCGTTGTTTGAAAAAGTAATATTGCACTCAATCATTTTGTAAGGTGCCAGAAATTTCGATGGTGAGTGATGGTATCCAGATATTGATTATTAGACAGCTTTAAGTATCTGTTTGCCAGTATAAATAAAACCAGCTGGCTGCAGCCAGAAGCTCACAAGGGACACATTTTTGGAAACACGATCTGTTTTCCTGGACACGAGGGTATCTTCGCAGAAATTTCATCGTTAAAATTTTATAATACTAGACGTAAGATAGCAGCTGAGGATGTACATAGTCATATGGGGAGGGGGGGGGGGAATTNATTATGAATATTGGATGAAAAAAAATTAAAATTGCGATAATTTACTCAAACCTTTTACTCCCTAAATCGGGGCAAGGACAAATTTGCCCTTACATGTTACTGTATCGAAGACAAGACTTACAATATACATGTAAACAAGTTTTAAAATTAAGTAGGCAAAACAATTCAAAACCAATATTAAACAACCATTGTGAGCTGTTTTCTGATTTCTTTATTTTACGTTATTTAAAAATGAAGAAAATGGAAGAAAACGTTTCCTAAAAAATGCTGTTATTCAACAACCACCAAAAGTGAAGGACATGAAAATCGATCACATTCTCAAACATATAGTGATCTACTTTAGGGTGGCAACTGCCTTATCTGGCGTAAATGATCATCTTGTACATGGATGCACTATAAAAGAGATGAACAATGTCTCAAAAGTTATCCATAAATCCATCAATCAAGAAACTGGTCTGCAATGTGGTCTCTCAATACATAACGACTATGGAATCTGGATTATAAATTGACTAAATTAGCACGAGACACTGAAACAAAAGCTTCCATGGATGGCAAGAAGAAATACATATACAAGATATATTAAAGGACAGGCTTGGGCTTATAATTGATGTACCACGCCCAGGCGGTTTTGATACATCAAATGATGGAAACATAGTGACATGCACGATTTTTTCAGAACTCGGATTTGTAACAGAAATGCATTCTCTGGATTTAAACCTGTTGAAGAGACTTCATATCATTTTGGTCACATTACCGTCTGCTTTGCCCATCGCTCGTATTCTTTCGAAGCCAACACTTTGGAGAAGACACTTTTTCATCAAACACTCATGTTGGTTTTATAAGTAGATTACGTCGGTACACATCGAAGGTTCTATCGTAGTAATCCAGTGGAAAAACACTTGCATTTCTGAAGGCCTTTCAATGCAACTTGCGCATCATCGTCAGCCTTCAAACACTATCCTTGGTGTATAAGCCACAGAGGCTTCATAAGTTTCTGATACACATGGCCATCAAGTAAGTCGCCGCCTATGTCTGCCCATTGACATGTTATTCGAGGGTGCCAAGAGTCACGACACAAAGAGTTTTAAAAGATTTGGGGAGTTTTTCTAGAAAGCATCGAGAGTGAAAACGAACGCGAACTTGATGCGCCAATTACTCATTTCATCTGATCCTTTAATTAGCAGCATGCGCAGAATCACTGGATCGAAGTGAAATAGAGTACTTCTCTTTTATGTACTTCATTTGTTGGAAAATAGTAATATTCATTTCTTTGACCCATAATTAAGGCATTGTCCTTTTTCTCGTTTAGAACATAACTTATTTTGTTTCTAAAAATAGAATTATTGCGATGCAATTTAATGTTGTCAAAAGCAATGATATTCTTTGGTAACTTGTGAAATACCATATTTTAGCATCCATAGCAACCAGAAAATTTCCATAAATTATATTGGTAATTTATGAAGTGTATGGTAACTATAGCCAGTTTATGCCAAAAACATACTAGCACATTGTTACTAGGTGAAAATCACTGTTGCTATGCATTTAGGCGTCCATAGCAACCGGACAACAAAAGAAATATCACCATTAAATTCATTGGTGTCATATTATTCATTGTGCCGAATTTCAAGTTCCGGTCTTAGCTAGTTCCAGAGAAATTACTTTTGGCCGCAAAATCTTGATTCTAGCCCACTGTGCCCCCCCCCCCCNCCCCCCCCCCCCTTTCCATAAAACAACAAAAACACCCCAACTTTTTCCACCAACAGGCAGAAAATCTCGACAGTCAGTGGATCGTGTCCCAAAATTGCATTCATGTCCTCATTCTGTGACTTCCATCCATTTTACAAGGGCAAGGGAACTTGTAACAGTTAAGACCTTTGCCTCCAAATTACTGCCTGATCACTTTCATTTACAAATTTGAAGAAAGAGGAGACTACTTACGTGGTTTTATCTTGTCACTATTCATGTCAGGTTGCGACTTCAATAGCTTTGCGCGCGGTGTCACCTGCTACATGAATACCACAACATGACGAGGAAGAGAATAGAACAAAGCACAGCGCATACTTTGAAAGGCTTCGCATGTAATGCAGGGCAATCTCAACGCACAGTTACCTTTATCTGATCTGAAAACACGGTACTACCTGTAAATTCCTGGTATAGGCTATAAATATCCTATTATGGTAATAGAGAAACTGAAAGTAGGTCATGGCAGGTTCGAAATCCAAGGGAAGGAGATCGATATTGAGTTCTATCAGAAAAAAAAGAGTGCAGCAGTTTATAGAAGCGTATGCCTAGTCAGAAATGACCAACCCCCACTGTGTGGAGGGACTTCTCGCCAGTGCTGTGTGATACAGGGGTGCGCAAGCCTATCTGTGCCCAACGAAATATTGTTAGCACAAGTTTAACAGCAGGACAAAAAATGATGTTCAGGTTTGCATGACAGTATCAATAGAAATTGATCATACCTAGACTAGTCTATATTTTGAATTCTCGTTTAGAACTTGTTCTGCAAAGCTTTAATTAAGTAGCTTTCCATTATGCCCAGCACGATGTTTGGCGAAAAATCACAATAACCATTGAGGAAAGTATGAACTATTCGTAGATGCGTGAGTTGAAATGAGAGGACAGGATGAGATAGGGAGGGGGTAGGGTGAGGGTAGTAGTGGCCTAGGTTAGCCAGTGTAGCCCCAGGGTAGAGTATGGCATAAATCACGAGTCAGTTAGTTCTTTTGGTATCACGTGCCATAGGCTGTTTTCGTGCGATTCCAGGACTATTTTTGTTTTTTTAATCAAGTCAAAGAGGGCAAGATATAATTAAATATCTAATTTCTTTCGTGATATAGCTGCCTTGCGGCTTAAGAAGTTATATCGGCCCTGGCTCAGTGTAGCTAGTAGCATTACACAGACGTACTCTAGCTAGTGTAGAGTTTATCTGCTTGTTGTG
>JAWQUT010000051.1:2432847-2448994 GCA_033807755.1 Ellobium chinense | reverse complement strand
CAGACCAAAAGTCACATGACTTTTCATCCTAGGACAAAAAGTCACATGGACAAAAAGTCACACGGACAAAAAGTCACATCATAGTTTTCCTTGCGTTCAACAGACTTTATCTGTCAACCTAGCCCTCCTCTCTGATATCACTTACACGGGAATCAGGAAGTTGACAAACGTTCAAATACTCGTATCGCAGTCTGTTTGAGTTGACTCTGAACGTCATTTAATACAAATAACACAAGAAGGATATGTTTTTAGTCTGTCTGTCTGTCTGCTTGCCTGCCTGCCTGCCTGCCTGCCTGTCTGTCTGTCTGCTTACCTGCCTGTCTGTCCGTCTAAATGTCTGTCTGTCTGTTTGTCTGCCTGCCTGCTTGCTTGTTTGCCTGCAAGCCTACTTCCCTGTCTGCATGTCTGTCTGTCTGCCTACCTGCCTGCTTGCCTGTCTGCCTGCCTGCCTGCCTGCCTGCCTGCCTGCCTGCCTGCCCGCCTACTTGTCTGCTTGTTGAAAATACATGTATAAAAAAAAAATAAAAAAACAAAAGTTTGTGATGTTTTGCCTGTCTGCTTAAGTATGCCCTTCGACCTCCACATGGTAAGCAGGGGAAACGGAAACGTTCACTGAAATATTAAGTGCTCGGCTAACTGAAGGGATTATGGCAGCTAGAATGTCCAGTCAGCTAACATTATTTCTGTTGAACGCAAGACAAACTATGATGTGACTTTCTGTCCGTGCGACTTTTTGTCCGAACACCAGCTTAGTCATGTTATTGAGTTTATTGTGTATCAGAGCTCAATCTTTCAATATTACAGTGAAACCTCGTGGACTCACATAATAACTAAGTAGGTATGAATTTTAGATTAATGAAGTTATTATCATTAATTCCTTTTTGGGAGGCCTCGATAAAATGGACAACTCAATAATAAGTATACTTTTCCCATGACTACAGGCATACCTTGTAAGAATTTCTGCTGTATTTTGTAACCATTTCGATAAGATACCCACTATCTTATCCATGTCCCTCTGCCATCATATTGCAGTCCTTCCCCCCCCCCCCCNTCCACTTCCACCCCACTTCTTCACCCCAAACCACCTCCCTCATTTCTCTGTCTCTTTCATTCTTCCACACCAACTTTCAGTTAACAGCTAATATCCAAACAGAACATAATATCTACAACAAATAAAATGACATAACAAGCAACACAGGTTAAGATACATTGACTCACACTCATAAAATATTATCATACAAAGTTTAATAATGTTTTCTTTAATAATGAAAAGAGGATAATGAGCTTGTTGGCGATAATGATGAGCAATGGTTATACATAGAGAAATGGTGTAATATGGTATTTATAAACTTAATGACATTACATGCAGTAATATAAGAAAGCTTAACTTTGATGCTATTACTAATCATTAAGAAGCCTATCTGTGTTGATACCATGTCTTTCCCCAAGGCTTCTACTTAGAGGAACTCTATGTGGTAAGTCTACTGGAGATTTGCATTATCCATATCAGTGTAGTGATCTTTCTGAATACCTCTGTGGTTGAGATTTTGGCAGACTAAAGAGCTAACAGAGCAGACAGATAATATATGTAAATATCACACACTATGTTCTTGACAAAGTTCTTTGATCTACAGTATGTGACTTAAACCTTGCAAAACAAGTCTTGTACTGATATAAACCAGTATGAGCTGCGCAAAAAAAAAAAATACTTTGTATGTGAATTGAATGAGTAAAGTTTAATTTTTTATTAATTTAAAAAGAAGAAAAAAATGTATAAATATTATCTTTATAAACCATTTGAATTGACAAGATATTTGTATCCCCCTTGGATTTGATTTTTTTGGCTTAAGTTCTTAATAATTGACCGGCTTGAGACTCATTTCATGTAAGCTGCATAGCATTTTGTTTATATCGAATTTATGCCACAAACTTATGTTTAAGGATATTTAATAAATGGCTCAGAGAAAAACCAAACCAAAACACATACATCAATATATTTATAAGCTGCAGTCAATGTTTAGACATTAATATCATAAAATAACTGAACCCTCATGTATAATCTTAAATTGGCCACATCTTGTGTTTATCATTCATAAACAGATCAATACGTCTTGTGGCTGTGAAAAATGAGGTGACTATTGGTAAACAAGAAACTGTATGTCAGGCTCCAAAGGTGATTTAGACCATCTAATATAGAATTTTTGTTTGTTGTAGAAATTGAAAGTAAACTCACTTCTGTACACACAACTACTGATTTTACAGGTGAATTCAGTAACTGTAGATAAATTGAAGAGTGTTTGTCCAAAACTCAGTACATGCACTTTCGTTGAAAAATGAGTTGGTGGTGTATTCAAACATGTATTTCTGTGTTTATTCTTTCAAAACCTAATAAAGTTCAAAATCTGTACGCCTTCAAATGTTATGTAATTTAACAGTAAATAATAATAATTTGTGTAATGAGCAATTACCTTTATCTTATTCCCCTTTATTTGAGGAATATTCAGGGACCTTTTACAGAGTTTTGGAAAAACGCATTTCAGTTACCTTAATGTTTTTGCTGTTTATTTCAAAATTAATCAGAGACCTCATGCCAAGTTTTGGAAAACTTGATCAGGGCAAATTTGATGTGTTTGTAGTAAAAGATTGTCCTTAACTTACAGCTTTTCTTGATTTTTTTTCAGAATTTTTTTCCACTGCAAGCCACTTCATACAATTATATCCCAGATAAGAATAATGCTAACTCAAAACTTTTTGATCCACCCTAATGAAAGTACAGACACTGAGCTTTCGTATCATACCACTGACTTGATGCAGTCACACATGGACTTCAGCCTTATTTTGAGTGGCTGCAAGACAGAGCACAGGGGTGGGATCTATTGGCATGAGAATGTCCGAGTATGATGAACATCTGTCTTATCACGGAAATATAGTGAAACTCTACATGCTTTCACAGCTGTCTAATCCCAGAACTTCTGTCCCTTTGTGATCTTTCTCTAGATAAGTTTTGATAAAAAAAAAACAACAGTGGAACCTTGTTATTAAGTACTTGTATAACAGGTATACCTCATTAAAGAGTATCAATTTCATATATATGCACAGATTCATCGTTATTCTGTCATTGCATTATTCATGTTGATCTCGATTAATAATGCACCTCTCAGTACTAAATATACTTCTTCCTTGTATCAGGGATGTACCTCCTGCCAAGTATCCAAGATATATGTATTCCCAGATGTATTTGTCATGAAAACCATTTATATGACAGTACCGCTATTCTGAAACAATTTGAAAATTCCAAAGGATTGGAGGGTTAGTTCAGTCCTATGGAAACTATGAAATATCTCTTTGAAGAACAAACTTATGTTGCCTTTTTTTTTAAAATAAAAAGTGTTGTAAAAATTTCAGTGTGGCTCCACATACATAACTCGGATGCTATACCCTGATAATCACCTTCCTGACTGAAATTAGACTTTGACACATTGGACTGCCAACAACATCACGCATACTCTGTCAAAAACCTCAGACCTCTAGTTTTAATACTCTTATGAAGCAATGGAGAAATATTTTGTAATGTAATTCACTAATGGTTTATCAGTTGGAATATTTGATGCACTTGTCCAGGCACTTCATAAAAATGAAGCTATGCACAATCCTGACATGAGCCAGTGTCAGACCTTTGCTCCAAGCAAAGTCAGTGAGCAAAATCTGCTTAAACTCTACAGTTCAGTAAATTCTAAAGCAGCAGACCAAACTCAATTACACATGACACCGCATTCAACAACTGAGATTACTTCAAAGAATTGTTTGCTGCATGCAATTTTATGAACATGACAGGTTTTTTTTCTCCTCATATCAAATTTGCTTATGTAAGCGTTTATTAGAACATGGCATCCAAGTGATGTTGTTCAGACTCAATAATCTGAGGAAAGTGTGTTTCACTGTAGCTCCGCAGATGAGGTGCGTTCTATGTAAATGTGCCAGCATTGCCATGAATCAAGTCATACTCTATCACTTCCTATGCTAAATGTGTAAAAAATTGGCACTGAAAAGAAGTGGATAACTAATAAAGACATGTAAAAGCTAATGCCAGTACCACACGACGCAACTCAAGCTAAGCATCAGATCAGCTGAGGTCGTAGACTGATACAACCGTCTCTGCTCACTGCTCAAATGCAACATCTCAGAGCTCAGGAAAAATGTTGATATTAACAAAAGCTGTGATTATGGAGTTTTGTATGTAGTCTGGAACCTGTTGCAGTAAAAGTGGAGAATGCAATTAATCAAATGTGGCAGAGCAAACCTGATTGTGTCATGCGAGATCAGTCATGTAGCTGATGGAAACAAGCAATGATCATAGACATAATTTCTCATGACATTATACTGCCTATCTTTGCTCAGTGGCAGTTTTGAACGGATATTCATGATGTTGAGTTTGTTTGGACATCTAAAAGAATGAAATGCTAACAGGAGACAATTTTGAAACTGTATGCATTGTCACACACAGTTGTTTTTGCATGATTATGTCAAATACACTTTCTTCAAATTTCATGCATCCAAATATTGTACCTTATTTGATACACTATATTTTCAGTTTGAGGAAAATGGAGAATGTATCTAAAACACACATGTACTTGCAGTGAGAAAAGGTTGTAGAAACCATGATGTCGTGAAATGCATATCTGAGTGTCTTCTGTTCAGTTGTACCTTGTTATATCAAAATTTGTTTAAAGGTGGACATGCATGTCAAAAATAACTTTTCATTTTCCAGCACTTTTTTTCTCTGTATATTATCTATGGTGTCTACCGAACCACTTTTGTGAAGAAAGAGCATCATTTTGTTACCCTGCACATGTGTAATATGACGCAATAAGGAGAGTCAGAGTTACTGGGATTTGGCCCCTACGTTAGGAGTTATTCCACTTCCATGAACAGCAGTGGCCGATGGCAAAAATGATGACGTCACATAAGTTCCAGCAGCTGCTTCAAACACCTGTCTGACAACATATTATTCAGCTTTAATTAAGGTTCTGGTCATTCAGATTCAAAAGTAAAGTTAAATCATGTAAGCCAGGTAAAGTATTCTACAAATTTATTACCTCATCTGCTGCTTACGATTGAATTAAAATATTCATGCAGACGTGTTATCACCTGTCCGCAAAGGGTTGGCTAGACAGCTTGGCCGTGCGGTTTGAATGTATTTGGTGTGAGCTTATGGTCGCCATGTGCACTGTGGGTGTTAAAATTTGGACTTTGCTTAATGTAAATCTGTGGGTTCTCTGGAGCCGGCAGAGGCATTATATCATATTGACAGACACTTGCAAGATTGTTTTATTGGAATAATAGGGTATCGTATGATTTAACATGGTATGTAGGATGATTCAACTCTCCTCTGATTTGAAACATAACGGTCACTTCAGTATTCCATATGGTAATGCTTCAGCTCTTCACATCTCATGTAAATAAAAACAAACAAATATTGTGTTCAGTGGTCCAATTTAAACATGATTATGGCAAACCTTTGGGAGACACAAGATAAGCCCCCATCACAGCCAACAGAATATTTACTACCTGATATTTTTTACTAAATTTTTGGCCCATAAGTGACTAAGGTCCCACAGCGATCTTTTTTTTTTTGAAGAAGCACTGTACAATACATCAGTAGGTGCTGGTAAATGAGTTATTACACACATACAAGCTGTATGCTGAGGAGTAACAAAAACAATAATGCAAAACACACAAACTGAAACAAGATCATTGGTCCCGTTACATTACCTGTATAACTCTTAAAAGATTTCAGCATAATCCTTGTTTATTCCTGACACAGTAAATTGCTGATAACATGGCAAATGACTCACTTCCCTCATAGTATGTCAGTTACTAAGAGCAATGGACCATACTCTTAAACAATGCAAGCCCACTGAGAGGAATGATAAATATAAGCTGTGCTGACAACAGGCCATGTTGTACAAAGGAATCTATTATTGGAGTATACAGGTACACTGCATTTGTGGTCCTAGATATAGTGCATGTCAGAGTATTATCACATACTATATTTCATAATAATAATTTGACAATCTAGTCTCATCCAAATACAAGGTTATGATAATGACTGAAATAAAATCTTAAATGATGGAGTTCCTCAAAAACCATATCAAACTGTTAAGATTCCATTTTACTCACTACATAATGGTCCCTTATTTCCATTGCCCCTTATTATATCATAAGCCTAACAAAGCATATAATATATTGTGTGGCATGTGTACACTGTTAAACACAACTATACAGCAAAGAGTGAAAGATAATCCAGAAGTATTATACATAACTGCTGAAAGCCTACAGTCTTTGCAAGTGCCAGAAATCAAAATGGCAGCAGTTGACGACAGAACTTTTGGAAATCAAGATCAACACACAGAGCTCTGTCCAACATGAAAGCTGCTTTCTCATTTTTTTAATGTACTTTCTTGTTAAAATGACTTTTTCGTCAGATCTGATCTTTAGTTTTCTAACATTCTGACATCTCTGTGAAAGAATTTTGCAAACACAAGGTTTCTGAATGAAACAAGCAAACATGCAATTCCAGATATTGCTAGAGACTCTGTTCCCTTGGTAAATAACCCTGCTGCACATGGATCCAGAGAAATACTGGGGTCTGCTCAGGTCCTGCATGAAGACACCAAAGCACATACTCCACTTGAGACATGATAATCATAGGAAGAACCTATTCTGTACCTTCAAGGACTTAATTAATCTTAGCTTCTCAATGGCATACCAAAAAAGAAGAGAAAAAAAAAAGCCAATTCACTGGATTATTATGTAACTATAATCCAAAAACATAAATATTTCAAGGCACAGTAAAGGAATGGTTGGTGTTTAGAAAACTTAACAACAGGGAATATTCATTTCAAGTTACTTGGCATTAATACCAAGTGAGTGACTTACATGTAAAGTCAGACAGAACTGAGACTGCCTGATGGCATCAGGGGTACATTGACCTGGAAAAGCTGGGAACCCACTAGTGATACAAGACCATATGACCCTTTCTTCATGAACCAGCTTGAAAGTGACCACAGAGACAACTGAGAGCAGATAACTGTAATCAGAATCTTACAAAGTAAACAACAACATATTTACCATTAAATGACCTAACATGTGCTGTGAAGTAATGACCTATCATGTGGGTATTGCGGTATATGACCAATCACACTTCTTTAATGGCATTCAGTCATTATATTATCATTCACTTGAAGTATATAATATGTGTTACTAGGCACACAGATCTGGTTTTAACAGAAAATATGGCAAACATCAGTGGCTATTTTTTTAAATATGAAGAAATGTCTCCTCAAGTTTTTTAGGGCTCGCTGGAGGCACTGCTCATATCCACAAAAGGCAGAGCCCACACACATAACATTAACATATATGAAAGTCCTTTAATATCATAAACAGAAGCAAACTTTACTGTTCTATCTTCATTTTGTAGGAAATAATCTACAGTCATTGTATGCATGATGCTTTTTATTTAGGAAGCTGAACAAATTTCTTTACAACAACACAATTTTATGACAAGTGCAAAAGCAACACGTTGCAGTATACAAAGTTAATAATACAGATTTAGAAATAGAAATAAGAACATCAGCTGATTCTTGCCTGCAATTGTTACTTCCAAGAACTGTTACTGTAAGACTTGCTAAAGTTAATAAAAAAATAGTCACTATAAGGCTATTCAACAAAGGCTTGGCCTTTCAACTTTGTTGCAAAGGGATGATAACTAGCTCCTCGAATCTAATAGTTCCTCTATAGTCTTTCTTCCCTTCCTTACACTTTAACTTGTGTCATCATAAAAATTGCACCATCAATACCATGTTTTGCTTCAATGAATAGCTTGGAAAACCAGAACGTGGGAAGAGACAAACAAAAAAAATGGCATACTGGAGAGCCAATCTGTGTATACATATAGACCCTAGGTGACAAAAAATCTAGTACTATGCACTTCTAGTTAACATAATCATGTAACTTCAGTATTCCTGGACTAGACCAAAGGTTCCATCACGACCTAGGCCCTTATAATGTACAACCCTTTCCATACTGGTATTATGTAATGCTTCATACTCTGCCTTTATTCTCTCATCCTGAGTACTACTCCAATGATGAATGGTTAACTGCTGGATGATTGATTGACATGCTGCATTGATAATGATGTGAATTTGACAAATATACTATAAAGAGCTCCAGAACAGAGGAGAGAAGTGCTCAGAAGAAACCACTAGTGCTATTAAGGATTGAACATGAGGATCTGGAGTCCAGGGCAAATATGATGTTTCCATGATGACAAGGTCTATTGAAAAATAGAAATGGTAGAACTAGGTCATGGTACATTATGCCTCACCAAACATATCAGTAATTTTACCGACACTCCATAGGTCTTGATGCATAATTAAATTACTCTTTGCTATTCTAGTTCTTGAAGGTAAGCTTTATATCTAAGCCTCAAAGAAAAGACATAATAAAATCTCATTAATATCAACATAGGCAAACCATAAATTCCAAATGCTTGAAAATAAAAAATATGAAATTTAAAGGTGATCTATATCCATACAGAGTCTTGGTGTCATGCAACAGTGCGTTATTCATTCCAATGGTATCTATAAGAAATATATGCAATTTTCATCTGTAAAAATTTTCCACTATATGCACTCCTGATCTGAATAAAGAATAGTCCAATTAATCATGCATTAATTTTTTTATATCTGGCCTAAGTTCTGACTCAAGACTGGAGTTTGTGAGTGTGTTGTAACTACACAAATTCAGTTTGTGCTTGATTTATACATGATATGAATGATTCAACATTGCAAAGAAGTTAAAAACTGGAATTGAAGGCAATACCATTGAAAACATTACAAAGTAGTGTTAATGACATCAGCTGACACTAAGAACCTGCACTGATATATAATTCAACCCTTGAAGATCTTTCTTCCCAAAGCTCAGTATAAGAAAAACAAAAAGAAAAGAAAATTTAAAAAAAAAACAAAATCAAGACCTTCATATTCCTTTTCAATCTTTGTATATCAAAAACATTATCACAGAGAGTAACAGATAATTTGAACTGCAAATCAAACATTATTCCACTCTTTTGTCACTGAATGCTCATGAGGCTGATGACTAGTCATCCAGCTGAGATTTTCTGTAGCTAAAACCTAGCTCATACAGAATTTCTGCGGAGTTGTCCAACAAAAGAGACGCTGGATACCAAAGACTCTAGTGAAAATTAAACAGATCAAATATGTGAACACATCAGGAGAAAACAGAAGATTATGTTGCTTATAAGAAACACATAGCTGATTAAAGTGTTGTTAGAAGTCAAATGGCTCCATAATAATAACATTATGTCATGCTCATTCCAGGTTCTCTTAAGTCATTGTCTTTGTTTGGATGATTTGAGTCATTCATATCACTATGATCTTCCATTTATCCCAGTTTTACAAGCTAATCCAAATCTGCCTCACTGTTTTCTTTTCAGCAACAGGTTGAGAGTGCAACATTTCTCTCAAAAACCTAAAAAAAAATGACTTAGATGAAAATGGAATGGGCATCATGATAATAAATTTCATCTGTTGTTAATCTGACATTAAATTAACTTCCATAAGAATACAACTTCTTCCAGGCTTTTTGATATTAGAAACTGTTATGTAAATAATTTATCACCCTCTCTGAATCTGATCTTTCCTGCATTAAACTTCTGAACAAGGAAATTGGATTTATGTTAATTGATCTGAAGTGAATACTTGTTGTCATGGAACAAGGCAGATGCCATTCTGTTTGGGATTCTTCCACAGCTATGAACACACACAAAAATTAAGCTTAGACATAAACAGTTGTCACAGAGATCTGCAATTTGCTAATTAGGGTATATATATGCTCGCTAAAACCCAACTATATCATTCAAAAGTAATGGACAAAGAAAGTCACAAAGTTATTGGTAACAAAACAGCATCAAAGCTTGAGATTGACATTATCTTTTATGTAAGTTTAACCCTCTTCTGAAAAATTCACTCAAATAAGATTGGCAAACTGCTTATGACTGTGACATGCACAAATATCATGAATATCTCCACTTTATTCACTGTCTCTCACTTTTCACAAAGTACATCTACTCATCTACTCTAGTTTACAATGATGCTACTTAAATTTCTTACTGCCATATTTGTTGAGAATAATTCTATCATCTCCTTGACTTTATAAGATTATGGTGTCAAGTCCGTTCTTGCTAAGATCTAGTCATCCAGAATGGTGGCTCGTTTTGATTAAATATGACCATTTTCACCATGCTCGTTGATACTGCGTGTTCGACCGAAGCTCATCCCTGCTTGTGTTGCTCCTTTGTGGGCACCCATTTGGTATCCAATGACACACTGTCCTTTCTTCAACGTCTCATCATCGAAATTGCGTGGATTGTGATCTGCCTCTTTAGCTCCTAACGTGGGGCCAGTGTAGCCAACTTTTGGTGCCTGCAACAAACAATAAAAGAACCCTTTAGAGCACTAGGAGAGACGCCTGAGAATGAGGAAGGAGAAGAGGTGGAGCTAAAAGCTTACCCCATTCTCATTTAAACTCATAATCAGACAGTTATTTCCATTCACCTGTGAGATAGGAGCTAACAATGAAATTTGTTTATAATTTCAAAGCTTAAAGAAAAACAACCGTTACAGCTATCAAACTGGACTTTGCAATGGGTGGCACCATTATTTCTCCTACAGATCCACAGTTTGGTGAGATCTTGTGTGGAAATGTGAGTTTTCACTGTTTCTGGCATGACAGGTCTTGGAATATTTAGGCTGCAGCGCAGAAATGACACTGTGTGCATTATCTGCATAATTTGCCAGCTGTGCATTGGAACGGGTTAAGAAACTAGATAAACAAAGGGAGCTCCAAAAACATCAGGGTTAAGTGAGAAGATAACGGTGTCAGCCAACCAACATCAGACCAGCACTAGTAGCAGATGGGCTCTTTCAGAGATTTTTTGGAGGGGAAAGCAGAGCATGTATGGCTTGGACAACCCTGTCTGCATTATGGCTACTGTAAGTTACCGACTCATAATTATGAGAATAAACGGTCATCATCAGGGTTGTCAGTACTGTTCTGCAGTAAAACATATGAACAGACTAACAAAAATAGGTCCTGCATTTGTGAACACCAATGCAAATTATAATCATATTAATAAAGTGATTTATAAGACTTATATACAGGCTGATTCCCCCTCATACGACTTTACATTACTATTTTCCCAGCAGGCTTTTCGCTCTGGGACTTTCTCCACTCCCTGTGGAGTATACAGTGCTGTGGCTATCTTAATGGAACATTTTATTCACAGAAAGTGATTTTCATGTGTCAAGTGCAACTCACACAATTTGAAAAAATTAGACCCTTGCCCAATAAACTCCCATTCTACAGAACACCTCAACTGTTGCACCCCAGGGTGAGAAAACAGTGAGAAAATAGTTTTATCTAGACACTAATAGCATTAATAAACTGTTTTTCAAATTTGCATGTGTTTTGCCACTGATCCACTTAACCCTTTGATACATCAGACACTCTGATCAGCACAGAAACTTACCTTGCGGCCTAAAGCATAGATGCAGTTGACCACCTGCACCATGTTAATTCTATCATACAAATCCACAGTCTGGAACAAGTCTGTTTTGGATATGCCCAAATTTTCGCAGGCCTCTAAGAAGTTGCTGATGTTCTCCATTTGCAAAAATGGCATTTTGGACGTGTTGACCTTCTTGCTCATGGCACCTGGTTTGATTTTGTTTATTAATCTGGCGATAGAAGGACAGACAAATACATGCTGACATACATCAGTTATTTATATAATGGGGTTTGCAGAAGTCGCTTATTGACTGCATGGGTTAGATAAGTTGTTACAGAAGAAAATATAGAATATATCATAGGTTGCGCTAAGTGCAATGAATGTACATACATTAATAATGAGTAATAATAATCATAATACTATGATTTGACATTATTTTGACCCAAGCAGGCCATGTCACTCAATACCCTTCTAAACTTCCTGGGAACATGCAGTGCTGCATTCAGAAATGTCCTGGTAGATGGACTAAACATTTATCAACCCCAACACATTTAGGATGTAATATCAGGACTCCACCGTTACTTGGCTCAAATCCAATTGATTCATGATGTGCTGTAAAACAAAATAATTAACTTCTCCAAATTAGAGAAGAGGGATGACCCCTTTTCAAGATTATGAACTGGGGTTTACAAAAAAACAAATGTAAACAGTACCTGTATTTGGAGAGGTGTTAGATACATCAATACTTACTTGCATAATATGAGTCCATCTTTTAAAACTGCCTGGAACTTCTCCATTCCCAAAGGCTGACTTGAATCCTGATCCTGTTAAATGATAAAAGTATGTATGAATGGAATACAGGAATGTTTCTCAAACTGTATCAGTTTGTGTGCCTTTGACCCTATGATGCTGGACATAAACTGGAAATTTTCATCATAGTGCTCTGCCTAATTCTCCTAAAAGTGGGATGGATGGCACTTACAGCTCAGAATCTCTGTCACTGCAGACTGATTAATTTAGCTGACCAGGGCTCATGCAGTTAAACCCCTTGAAAAGCTGAGTTACACTGCACATTATCTGTTACTGAATGAGTANNTCAAGGGTGTGCTCAGGCGGAAGAGGAGGGGTTTGGCATTGACCAGTGAAAAATGTAGGGTCTGTTTACAAATAGCAACCAAGCTCAAAATTTCAATGGGCTTGCTAGGGTTGGGTAAGTCTTAAAATTTGGGCCACATAATGAGCTTCAATCTGGTATGGGTCTGGGTGAAAGCTAAAACTTTGGGTTCAGAGGGCAGCTCAAAATGTTAATATAGCCCATAGAGGAAAAAAGGGTCCAACCCTATTACAGGTCTGTAACCATTAACAATCACTAGTTGCATAATATAGCAGACAATGATTAAAATAAATTCTGTAGACCACAAAATGATATTCCTTATGTTCAATTTAAACGGAGTTTCAGTTTAGACAGAAAAACCTTAAAAAGGAAAACCGCTGTAAATGCGCCTTTTTCTTTCCTTCCTGTTCGAAGTACCTTTGGTTTATTCATTTTCATTTTAACTGTTGTCTGCTGTATCTAGCGTATCTAGCTGCAAATCAGAAACGTTTCTGATGTCTCACTGGTTAACCAGTTACAAGTTGTAACATGCTGGGATAGGAACGAATGCCGCTCACTTCTTATGAAATTCTCTGACCTTCTGCTGTTTCACGTAGATATTATTGCCTTGATACTGATCTATTACCAGTCTACATAACAACAGATGGTTTTCTTAAGAAATGAACTTGTCGGCATATAAAGATATGTAATTATACATAATAGAGAGAGAATGTCTTAGGCAAAAAGAAACAAAAACGAAAGAGGAGAAAAAAAATGAATTTCATTTTCATTTCAAGAAGTTTGTGCTTTTCATATTGGGTAGCCAACTGTGAAAGATAATATTCTCGGAATTCAGAGAAATCTCCGAAGTGTGGCAATCCCTGCACAACAGGCAATGCTAGGTCAGCATGTTTCCCCAAGGTCCAGTGGCCGTATGCATGATTCTTACTTTAATTAACATACTGCGTTAATTACAGTGAACACTACTAATGTTTTGAAAGTTTCCCGTGGTTACCGCAGTGCGTTAATTAACGTGAGGATTGGACATACTGCCACGGATCTCAAACTTAAAAGGGATACAACTGTGTGCAAGCGAAGTAGCATTAAACTTACTTTTCGGTTTATCTCCCCTGTCAAGCCATACCCTCGTGGCCTCGTAGCCATGTCTCACCTGAGGAGAAAAGAAATTAATGGTCATTATAGTTGATGGGGTAGCAAACAGACACTTCGTGGAGAGGAGGGTATATCTTGGCTTTCTTTGGAGGCCGTGTGATGGGGGGAACAATTTATTAGTCCTCATATAGATATGATATGTATCATGAAAGTGTAAAAACTGCAAATGAAGATAGTAGAGGTTAACAACCAAATGAGAGGGCATGCTTTTCTTTTTCGTGCGTGACACAGGCTCAGTGCTGCTATGGGGGTAGCTCTCATCAAGTTAGTGGTGGTTGTAGTTGATGCAGAATGCACTAGGAAAGGCCGGCGAGTGCCACGTTGGGGTTTACCCAAAAAGGAGATGGACTGAAAAAAAGGGGTTTATAATATGAATATGAGCTTAATTTGCTGTCTCTTGGGAGGCAAGGTGGAAGGGGTGACATGTCTGGCACTGATGACAGTCCTTTCAAAGTTTGGGCAATGATGCTAGTGTTTTAATGAACCGACGAAAATCATTGACCTTTACTTACAAAAAAAAAAGGCTTCCACATAAACAGCATCTGTTACAGTTCTTAAGATGTGTGAGATGTAATCTTTCATTACAGCGAATTCAGGGCATGAATTCACTCCTCCAAAATCATTATAACAAAAACGATTTACTAGCCAACACATCGCTGCAACCCTGAAGAACACGGCAATCTCTACGGCACACAAACTCGTTGAGCAAGACCATCAATGATACACGTGAAAAAAGACTCTGCGGACGGACATTAATGAGACAGCCCGCGACAGGACAGTGCGATGATGTGGGCGGAGTTTTTCACTCGACAATCCTAAACTTCGCCAGAAGCAAGGCTGCCACTCCTGATGATTTTTCATTACCTTTAGTGAAATTTAAGTAAGTTTTTCTAGTGATCTAGAGCAATGGAAATATCTGGTGAAAAGTTGCCAGCACCAGAGAAAAAAATAACTCGCTACTCTCTAAAGCTACATCTAGAATTTAAAAAAAGAAAAAAAAAATGTATGTTCCATGCATGTAGTGAGATCGAGCTGTTCAGTTTATATTTTCTTCGTCCTTCTTTTGATGTTGTTTATTCATTTTATGTAGGCCTATCAAATAATTCGTCTGCCTCTCTAACTATAATATGCATTTAAATAAATAAAGTATCACTTACAGTCTCAGGCGGTTTAATGAGATTATCTTGTGAAATAATATAGTGAAAAATTGGTCAGGCTACACTCTAGAGAAATGGCAAAAAATCAGAGTGGCAGTCCATGCCGGTAGCGCAGGTTAACGGGGGTCATCACGGCAAGACAAGAAGCAGATTGTGACTATTGTGGATTGTGACTATTGTGGAGGATTCTGACAAAGTTAAATGTCAGATAAGGTTTACACGGGCCCGAGAGAGACGTCAGACATTAGACACCAGTGAAAGAGAAGGAGAGATCACAATGCGACAGAAAGGGGACGCAACACGGTAAGAGATCTGGCTTACAGTCTCCCCTCTATCGCATTAGTGAAATCTAAAACTATTAGTCTTATATTAGCAGAAGAATCCGATGGAGGTAGGAAGGAAGGAAGGAAGGAAGGAAGGAAGGATGGAAGGGAAAAAAAGGAAGGAAGGAAGGAAGGAAGGAAGGAAGGAAGGAACATGAATGAAACAAATGTCTTGTTTCCATGTCCCTTAAAGGAAGACTGTACCGTCCTACAGACCATATTAAATCATACGGTACCCTATTATTCCAATAAAACAGTCTTTCAAGTGTCTGTCATAATGATATGACGCCTCTGCTGGCCCCAGACAACCCATAGGATTACATTATCCAAAGTCCGAATTGTTAAAACCACTGCGCGCGTGGCGGCCATAAGCTTACGTCAAATACGTTCTTGCCACATGGCCCAGCTGTCTAGCCAGTGCTGTGCGGACGGGTGATAGCATGTTGGTATGAATGTTTTAATTCCTCTGTGAACAGTAAATATCCCAAACAAAATCATGCTGAGGCAATAAAAATGCAGAATACTTTTTCTGGCTTACTCTATCAAACTTTACATTTGAATTTGGAATACCAGAACCTTAATTAAAAGCTGAATAATACATTGTCAGGCAGAGGTGTCTGCAGGTGCTGGAACGTAAGTGACGTCAGCGTTTTTGCCGCGGGCTTCTGCTGATCGGGGAAGGGGAATAATTCTGAACTTAAGGGCCAAACCCGGTAACTCTAGCTCTCCTTATTGCGTCATATTACAGTCGCGCACGATAACAGAATGATGCTCTTTCTTCGCAAATTTGACTCGGTGGGCACCATAGATA
>JAWQUT010000051.1:2404089-2417080 GCA_033807755.1 Ellobium chinense | reverse complement strand
TGCCTGCCTGCCTGCCTGCCTGCCTGCCTGCCTGCCTGCCTGCCTGCCTGCCTGCCTGCTTGCCTGGCGCCTATCTGTTTGCCTGCCAACCTGCTTGCGTGCTACAAGCTCAGTATCTCAGAACACAGATGGAATAGGCATGGCAGGCTTTATGAACTATAAACACATCATTAAATAGTCGACAAGGTAAACATAAGAAATTTTCTTTAAACCCATACAGACTTTTTTCCCCTCCTACCGATAACAATCTCTAAAAATTTGAAAAGAATTCATTACCACTATAGATCTGTTGGCAGACTGTACAGAAAATGGCCGTGTGGTTTATGGGTCGTACTCAGAAACTAAAGAATGTCAAGTCTAAAGTTCGTGTGTTCGACTTCCAGTTGTAGTGGAGAAAGACACATTTCCCTTTTCCCCACACGTCTCAGGTGTAAATGAGTGCCTGGCTTTAAAATTGAGGGAACCAGGGCGCTGCATTGCGGCCGACCACCAATGACTTTGTAATGTGCTTCGTTTGTAATATTATGCATTGACATGTTTGATATGTACTGTTCTCTGCGTCTGGATTATGAATGAGCTTACAACATTGTACGGTACAGCAAAGTGTTTCCATAAGGAATAAATAATGGTACTCTTTAGAAAAGAAATCATTTCCTTTTTGGAACTCCAATTTCCGGCAAGTATACAGGGGAAGATAAGAGGTTTGACTGATGCACAAGCATGTACAAAGCACTACCCTTTGAAAACATACGTAATCAATTCCCATGTGTATCTCAAACTCCGGGTGAGTGTACAGGATAGTTAACTTTTAAATGCCTTCAGTCTTTACCAGAGTATATCCACGCAACTACGGATCTCTACCTTATGAAAAGCCTAAACAGCGCACCTCATTCATGAACACATGTCCCCTTCCTCACTTGTCATGCCATTTCATTGACCTCATAACCCTGGGATTCCAGAATTTAAAGGGCCCAACATAGCAAACATACCAGGATTATTTCACCTCTACACACACGCCGTATCACTCTACTTAGGAAAGACATGACCTAAAAAAAAAGACTCTAACAACAATAGCTTTCATTCATATTGCTTTCCACTGATAACTCAATCTATCACAACGAAGTGAAAGGAGATAGGTGTCGTATATTTTCTTTGCGTGTAAAAAAAATCGAACTCAGAAAACAGCATAGGGAAGATATGCCGCCCTTGTATTACACAGTAATCATGGTTGTCAAGTAGCCATTCTTTGGCTTGCAAGTGTAAAATGCAACTTTCGAATCTATACGACAGAGACCTTATGCGAATGGCACTTAGATCTGTAGTATACAGTATAGTATACAATGGAACCTTGATAAAACATATCTCAGTAACTGAGAACTTGCGCATTAACGATGGGATCTCTTACCATTGTAAGAATTACATAAAGTCTGTACGTTAAACGCTACTAAGGTTGCATTCAGCACCGATGCACTAATGTAACTCTTTCCTGTAATACTTTCATCTCCTTATTTAGTAGGATTCACATGCACATATTCATTTTTTAAAAAAATGATTTGGGCTTTGATAACATGTCTTAGTACTTCTCAATAATAAGTATATTCTCTCAAGGCACACAGGTATATTTATTACCGGGATTTGACTGTGCTGTGTACCACAGTACCTCACAAATTTGAATTCCATTGGATCAGTGTATACTTTTGAATTATAGAAAGCTCTTCGAGCTGATGAATCTTTAACAAATTTAACGTTTACTGAACTAAAACCCAGACCACAAGTACAGTATACCACGTAGGCGAGTAATTACACTGGCAATGGGACAGCACACGATACAGATAATAATAAAGATCTACATACAGAAGTCATATGCATAACAACTACATAATGAACGTGCAGTTTTAGCTTCATTCGCTACAATATCTTTATACTGTGTACAAAGTACTGGATCCAGGACCAGAGTATTACACTCACAATACGGGTTTTCAGAATATGAATTCGAATTCGGGAGGTTCGCCTGCATATTATGAATATGCGCGTTACAAACTGACCATAAAATGAAATAAGTCCCGCAGTGATTTTTGACGTAGTCAAAGTCATAATACACTGAATTTTGTTTTCTAACGAACGAATGTGACCTCCGAAATAAGAACATTGCCTGTTGTTCCAGTTCAGTTCAGCTTATGTACATGTCCTTTTATCTGAAGAGTAGTAGTGAAACGAAAACAAACTAACCTGTCAGAAGATTAGTGAAAAGAAAACAAACTAACCTGTCATGTCGTAAGGGGACTAGTGGAAAGAAAACAAACTAAGGCGCCAATGTGTCTGAAGGTTAGTAAGTGATGAGGCTTCGGAAAGATGCACGACATACACGATCGTCGTCACCACTGTAGTTCCAGCTGCTCCTCTTCTCTTCACTTACCACAGACACTGAGGTCTCGAAGTTAATATGGTTCTGAAAAATATAAGTTACTGTATGGTGCGAGGTACACTAAAGATAACTGGCCGGAATCATCATATAGGGGGAAATGTTATCACATTTTTTGGACAGCTTTTAAAAGGATTTCTTTCCTCAGCATTCCACAAACAATTTTATCCGTCTCAGCCATGCTTCAAACTATTTCTGGCACATAACAGGAGGCATGGCTGAATTCAGAAAGCAACTCTCGCCATTTTAGGGTCGTCATTCTATGAACTTTGTCTCAGACTTAATGGAACAAAAAGACATCGCAGATCTCCCAGATATGGTATATATTAATTTATTTACTATTATAATTCCGGACATTTAACTGTAGTGACTCGTAATAGAATCAATAGTCGTGCCTTGCGTTCTTCTGTATTCTAACCCCAGCCAAGCCTTAAAGATCACGAGAAAATGATAAGACGCCGAAAGCAAAACTGAAGAGTGTAAAAAAAAAACATACCACGGTCACTAGCTACCAGTGGATTACGGTTGTCAGGATCCAGGTGCTTGAAGGGCGTTAGAAGGTAACACCATGAATCTCTAATCACAAACATAATTTATTATGATAAATTATGAGTCGATAACTGATACATCTACGCAGTGAAAAAAAACAACAACGTATGTCGTATAATAATATGACATTCAAGTTAATTGTATAATGTACTTCCATGCGCCAACAGTACAATTTAGGACTGTCTCATGACCCTACACTGAGGTAAAAAGCAGACGCTTTACCACACCTTATAAGAAAGGTCGCAATTGGACATGTGCGGGAGAAAGGTCTGACCGGTAGAATAATAGCCATGATACTCGGTGGCTGATTTACTGAGAACATCTGACATTCTGGACGACACTTGCAACAAACGCCAAGGCAGCTGATTTTAAGAATACCGTCTCCTAGGATAAGATTGTGAAAAACTTCCGTGTATGAAACAGCATTCAGTGACGCACTGACATATTTAGATTATCATTCTTACACAAAACTGATGATCATCTATTTTACAACATGAGTCATGAACTAATCATCTTCCTTTCTGGCATGACTCTGCAGCCTCAGTCTGACAAGAGAAAGTAGAAGCCTGGGAGGGCACTGGTTGAAGCATTCCAACAGAAAACAACGGAGTTGTCTTGAGGGATGAAAGTGAAAACGAATATCTGCATGTCATCAACTCCTCACCACTTTTGACCTCACAGTTATTTTGCAGTGGATCCCTGGCCACTCTGACATTGTAGGAAATAAAAAACTGACACACTAGCGAAGAAGGGGAATTAGTTTTTCCACGACCGGTTAAACCAGTGAAACACAGTGGAAACAAATAATCAAAAGCAACGTGAAAGAGGAATGGTTGGGCTTTGCGGAACGACAGGCAGAATTGTCCACATCCCAAAGGACAGTATTAATAACATAACGATCAGAGATCAGTCAACAGTCTTCCACCTGAGAACACAGCATATTCCCCTGAATATACAACAGGATCCAACCCCACAAACCCACAATATGCCAGCTCTGTCCTCATCCATACGGAACTGTACTCTACCACCTATTTGAATGTACAGCTCTCAGTGACATTTGGGGGCAGCTTCTCCCACCATCCCCCCAACAAGCACAATACACAGTTCAGTTCCTCAGAGAAGCTGCCGCTGAGATAATGCAAGTCAACATCATTACATGGCACAGAGCCGACGAGCAAAAGCTCAAGAGAGCTGGATCGATAACAACAACAACAACAACAACAACAACAACAACAACAACAACAACAACAACAACAATTACAGAAAACTGTATCGTTTTTGAAGACGTATAATGTGGTGTTCCACACAAATAAAATTTGGAAAGAAAAATACATAATTTCCAGTAATAATGATAAATCTCTATGTTTTAGAATTCGCACATGAATTTCGATACTTCAGGGCTTGCGCAGTAACGATGGGATCTCATGCCATCGTAAGAATTATATTAGTGCATCGGTGCCGAATGCATCCTTAGTAGCTTTCAACACGCAGTTAATTCAATTCTTACGATGGTCAGAGATCCGATTATTAATGCGCAATCTCTCAACTATCATCAGGCTCGGCTTACAGGTCTAAACAAAATGATACCAAAATCTGCAATTGACCTGGTTTATGGAATACGACCTCTACGTCACCACAAACGATATACACAAAGCTTTTACAGGAGAAAGGTCGCAGCCTAGCGGGAAGCCCATTCTCACGTTTGTTGGTGACTCAAATAATAATCTTTTTAGACGATCTGATATCATGCGAATGTTTCCGCTTTTCAAATCATCACTGCCACAGAATGGAAAGGATATCATTATAAAGCAGTTGTCCCTCTGGTAATACACTGGCAGTTGAACGTTGGTAACTTGACGATAAAAGTGACAGGATATGAACACTACATTAACTTAACAAACAACACTATTGCCAGTGTAAACAAGATAGATCTTCGTCATTTCTAAGTTATTTCCAACATCTGGGACTGACTAATCATGTGGCAAGCCCTACAACGGAGCAAAGAACGGTTTGAACACCATTTTTTAACTTTAGAGGTGCCCAAAAATGGATAAGCTCTTTAATCTCTAGCCGGACTTTAAAAATTAAAAATAGAATCCTTATCGTAAACTGAAAAGCTACCGATTATCGTCAACACGCCAACAAAGAACGGAAGAGACGCGTTAAGGACGAAATATTTTGGTGATGCTAAAAAAAAAGGGGGGCATCGGATGACAAACCATTCAATGTGAGGTATAGAGGGAACACAAATGGCGTGTGTAAAAATTGCCAGGACTACTGGATTTGACTAAAGGGAAAATAAAAAAACGCTGTCTTTTCTTATACGTTCTGCTCCCCGTCGGCAGGATTGTACCTCGAGAAACTTGTTGAAGCTCACTTGCGTTTTGAGGATTTAAAATAGAAAGTTCATCTATAAATTCTTGAATGATTCTTTACAAAACTGTGTCAGGAAAATTATTCAGAAGAATATTCAGTTTGGTCGCGAGACAGAGAAGAAAAGAGGGTCTTAGTTGAGGGGATGAGAGCTGGACATGCAAAAAGGGCGGGGTGGTGGTGGTTGGAGGAGGGGGTAATGATTATTGACAGGGAAGTGATAAGGTGACAATGAATTTTGAAAACACGATCAAGCGTCAGGGAGGCGGGGGGCGGGTGTTGGAAATCAGTGAGGATGGGGGGAGACGAGAGGAGGGGTATGCCTAGGCTGAAGACTGAAGACTTCGTGGGGAGACAAAGGCTCCCAAACCTCCTTAAAACAAATATACTGTGGTCTAATTTACAGAAGCACCCAACATTCTTGCTCTTGACTGTCATTTCCCAGAGTTTGGCTTCACTCAAGCTTGTCGACGGATTTGCCCTCTGCCCCATCCAACTCTTCGTGAGAAATACGGAGTTCTTATTTTTTGACAAAAGGTTTATTATATGCAAATGGTGACCCGTAAAGGCGTCTCATAGCCAGCTAGTCAACTGTTGACACCTTTGGTATGATGACGACTCCAAGTGTAAATATCCCCATACACGACATTTCCGAGAGCCAAGCAAATTTCTGGGTCTCTGGTGTCGCCAAACAGGCTTGCCGAAGAGCCAAATCTCCACAGGCTGTCAGGTGCATCCTGCGCAAACCTTCATGATGCCTTAAAAAAAAAAAAACCCACCGAAAAGCTACTAAATTTCCTGTACGTGGGAATGAATGTAACTCATTGTTGGGCAATTCCACCTGAATACCACGTCACTTACAGAAATTTCTAAAAAAGCTTTAATGTTAATGCAACCAGGTTCATGAATAGTATGGCAGTATGCATGAATGTGAATTAGTCTGAGTATTGTATTGTAATGAGTTATGTACTACTATGTTTAGACTACTTGATTATTTATTATTTACTCTCATGTACCACAGCCAAGGCAATTTTCCTTTCTAAGGATAATAAAGTCATTCTTATCTTATCTTAGCTTATCTTAAATAATATCACGTTAACTCTTGTTACAAACAGTCAAAACTGACTGAGGTGAAGTCAAAGCTTTTGAGAAATGTACACGTACATCAATGATCAGCTGGGATTACCCTGTTGTATCTCAACAATATTAGACTAACCAGGTGGTTTATAAATCGTTTTCTGTATGATTCTTCTACGTCTTCTGCAGTTTCTAAAATGTTTCCGACCTGTCTGGTATCTTCAAAGCGGAGCTACTAAGGAAATATTCCCCTAAACCTTCATAACTTCGACCAAACGTGTCTCTCCTGATGCTCATAGGTTGTCTAGTTCTTTCAATCTTGACAGGCTGGTCTAACCTGAGAAATCCAACATTTTTGTCGCAACATTTAATTTTGTTGAAAGATTCCAAAACGTAACCCTGGGCAAAAAGTAATCTAGTAGCCGGGTCCCGAAACACCTATTAGCCGCCGGGACCCGAGATTACTTTTGAAAAACTCGGGTTTAGTAATCGTGTAACCGCCAGAGGAGACCCGGGTTGTGTAATCGTATTCTCACCAAGAGACACTGGATGAAGCCGGCAAAACGTCGACGTTCAAGGTCCGCCTAGGGTATAAACGATGAGAATAGGTATGTTGGGACACTTCACTACTCTGAATTCTTTATATTGCTGCGCTATTTTTCGAAAATTTCACGAGTACAGGATTTCATATGCTTAAAAACTTTGAATAGCGTACTATTTCACTATTTTCTAAAATCTGAAAAATCCGACATTCGCTAGTTTGTCATAAGTGTAAGCTGAACGTCTCTTCTAGGAATGACTTGATAAAGTATTACCTAATGACGAAATGTTAACTTGACAGTGTTCTCTGAGTTCTTCCCAAAACACACAGAATTAGTTTTAATTAATCTGATATCCGCCAGTTTGTCATAAGATTATGTACGAATTATCTTGTAGGGAGACCTTACAAGGCGTTACTCCAACACGAAGTGTTCCACTTAAAAGTGTTTTCTGAGGTCTCCCTGGAATATTTTTTTCTAACTCTTTTAATCTGACATCCGCTAATTTATCATGCGAGTAAGAAGGAAGATTCCGGTTTGAAGACGTGACAGAGCGTTCCCCCACTACGGAGTGTTCCACCGTAAAGTGCTCTCAAAGTTCTTCCTTCAAAGCATAATTTATGTCTTCTTTACTCTATTAAATGTGTTATGAGTAAATAGACAGACTCTTATAGGAAAATTTACTATACCACGAAGTGTTCCAGTAAAGGGTACTTTTTTTAGTTCTTGTTTTTTTTTGGTCCTTAACTTTTTCAATCTGAAATCCACTAGTTTGTCACAGGATTAAGTAGGAAGACTCGTGTAGGAATTCATATCACGAAGTGTTCAGTTAGACAGTGATCTCCTGAGTATTTCCTTAAACACATTTGACTAGTACCTTTTTAAAATCTGATATCCGTTAATTTATCACAAGATTAATTAGAAAGATACGGGTAGGAATATTTGATAAGAAATTATCTCACCATGAAATGTTCTATTAGACAGTCATCTCTGAGTATTTCCTTAAATACATACAATAGTGCCCTTTTTTTAAACAAAAAATCTGATATCAGTTGGTGTGCTGAAGGACTGTTTTGAAAACCTCTTAAGGAAGATTTGAGAAAATGTGACATCACCACGAAATGTTCCAATAACTAAACTACTCTAACATTCTCTATACACATTCTACTCTTAATCTGACATCCGCTAGTTCGTCAGTGGATGACACCAAGTGTTGCAAAGGATGACACCGCCGCCGTCATGACCATTAAATCACTGCACAGGACGAGGCACAATCCACTTGCAGGTCTTGATGAAGGGCACTTGAAATACACACGAGAGTGGTCTGAGGCCGTGCCGTAAATTTTCATGGCCGTAGGCAGATTGGACCATGGGCAGTGACACACGTTTAATGATAAGAAGATCACAAGAGTATATTTATGTATCTATGGGGGGCTGGAACGGGAGAATGGATAGTCACGGTGCAAAAGGGTCAACAGATTTCGAAGCCTGTATAGTCTCTGGTGAAAGGCTGAGAACAGTGGACTCCGCTTTATTGCAACTACGAGCTCAATGAAATAGTCATCTCCACCGTAAAGCAACTTCTCGTGAGCTTGGAGAGAAGTTTCCATTGCACTGATCTGCCATTATCCAGTGATTTGTACATTAACAAAATGCAGTTGAAAACTGTGATTACACAGGGGTTGCGATTAAACTTTTCACCATTATACACAGCTAACTGCGGTTAAGTTTGAGGGACACCTTATAGAACTATTCTACGCTATCAATTTTCCACTTAATATCTTTATCTACATAAATCAACAAATACAATTAAGCGAATTGTACCTATAAGCACATTCTTATCATCTCACTATCCCTTCCTCGACCTGCCCCCTCCCCGCCCCTAAAAGGCTCAACACCTGCTCGGTTTCCCCGCCCCTGACTCTTGACACTTGACCCCAATTTTAAATATGCAACACAAGCAAAACCGGCCAGAGACGGCGACAGGATGGTTAACCAAGCCTTATGCCCGTGACCTTGGGCGGATCACTGCCGTCACCAGATGACGTAAAACGGAACGAGACAAATGGGAACAAATCTAACTTGCATTTAATTAAACGTAAGTAATTAAAATACATTTCACTAATTAAATTACGGACAGGTAAAAGCAAAAGGAAATGGATCTGAATAAATAAGGACGTTGGGGAGGGCAAGGGACACATAATTGTTAAAAAAAAAGGAAACTGGGATACTGNGGGGGGGGGGGGGGGGGGTGAGCGGGGCATTCTATTGTGATGATGGACAATTTATTAAAATATGGACACATGGACGGAAGCATGGATGGATGGATGGAAGGATTGTGTATTCTGCGGACGCTTGAAGATGGATGGACGCGTGGATGGACGAACGGACGGATGGGTGGACAGACGGAGGGACAGATGGATGGATGGATGGATGGATGGATGGATGGATGGATGGATGGATGGATGGATGTACAGTTGTGATTTTGTTTTTTGTCCTTTGGCTCAAGAGCACGAAATACAGTAGAGCTTTGATATTAAGTAATTATTTATTAAGTATACCGTAATAGTAAGTATGGATTTCATGAACGCGGATTGATTATTATTCTAAATTTCATCATTAAGGCAGACCTCGATAATTAAGAACACCTCAATATTAAGTACAGTTTCTCCATGCACAAAGGCATATTTTATATCGAGAATCTACAACGCATGAACTTTCTCATTCGGTCCGAGCCATTATCTTGGGCAATTCACTTCCTGTTTCTTGCCTAAAAACAGTCGCGTGGAAATGAAAGTTCACTGGATTATCTCATGTCAGTTCCAAGAGCAAAAACATCCATCCCTATCTCTTTATTAATGTTCATTTATCAGTAGTGTTCTTTGGATTGTGCACATCATTTTTTTTTTTTTTGCAAAAGTCCGTTTGATGAGTAATGCTGTCAAAACTGTTTGCATTTCCGTTCCTGGTTAGCGTATTCTCGAGTACTCGTTGTATCAGAAACACACTTCAATCCCCGTGGAAAAAAAAAAAACGCATCTCCTGGTACTCCATTACTCCATTTTGAGATTAACTCGCATTTTGTCTCCACTGGTTCCGTTATTTGCTCAGGCTGTATGACTTGTGGATTTTGTACTGGGTCTTGTAACGGAAGTATTTGTTATCTTTAGGTTTCGCTTATTCAACATGTCGTGAATCATAGGTCATCGAAAGTGTGTTCAACTCAATTCAGATTCCCAGTGTCCTTGCTATTAAGCGGAATCTTTCCAGTTAATTCTGCCTAAGTCCATCAGTGAATCTAGAATACTGTGACATGATAGTCAGTTCTCAGAAAGCTGACATGAGAGCCTTACTCCATCTTTGCATTCCCCTGCCATCAACAGCACACCAAAAACTGAGTTCCAGCCAACCTGATACAATATGGCCGCAGTTTTCTGCCATTCTAGACCCAGATATTGCTTTCTGGAAGAACTACTTATGTGGACCCTGGACATGAGAAAGGAAGGAAAAAATCAAGGCTGAGCCTAGTCACGAAGTTGTAAGACAGACGCCCGTGAATCGAAAGCAAATCTACACCTACAAGCCTGTAACCAGCATAACAGTGCAGGTGAGAGAGAGTGTGAGATCACCCATTCACCACCACGAAATCATAATAGGGTGGACAGCGGCCAGGGGGTCCGAAGCATTACAGGTGCTTTGAAGTACCGTAGGCTTAGTGCTATCAAAGGAAGCAAGGTCTGGGATTTCAAGGCATAGTACTATAACGGCAAGCCCTACTTGCTGCCCTAGTCTCTACGATCACCTTTGAGGTCAACTGACTGACTGGAAACAATCGGAAATCAAATCCCTGTCCCCGCCCAATAACAATACTCGGGTGTCTCACAACAAAACCGGTCGGATTTATTCTTTCCCCCTCCGCCCCTGCCCCTTCTTCAGTGTTTTACTTGCAGCGTGGCCGTGCGGTTTGTGAGTCCAACCGAAACTGAAGACTCTCAAGTCTTGACTCGCGAGCTGGACGGTTAGCGTTGTAGTGTCCGTGGGAAAGACACGTCACTTTCATTTCCTCACTCGACTCATGAGTACCTGGCTTTAAAGCTGGGGGGACTAGGAGCTGCACCGCTGATGACCGGCAATGACTTTGTTATGTATTTCATTTGTAATATTATGTATTTACATGTATGATGTCGTGTATTGTTCTATGTCTCTATATTATGTATTATGAATGAAATGCATAACATTGTATAACACTGTAAATCAAATTCCCGACGGGGGTAAATAAAAGTCGTATTTTCGTATATTTTTCCAGTGTTAATCAGGCAATCTGAAAAGGGTGAGGGGGTGGCTCTGTATAGATTCCCTTTGGCAACACCACCTCCTTCGCGGCCTTACAACCTGTCCTAAACGACATACCCATATTATCAAAGTACCAATGTACCAACAAAACTTTTCCTCGACCCCTTTCCCCTTACCGGTGAAAGTTTTTGGCATCGCAAACGCCACACCACTACATTGGAGCACGGAACGACCAAAAGTGTAGGCCTACTTTTTAACAAAAATGCGTGTCTACCGTACACGTATCCTTAGAGAAGATAAAAATCAGGACCAAAAATACGGCATTCAGTATCCGTGTCTACGTACTAAGCTTGTCTGTATTAAATATGCTCCGCTACATCCATTCCATTGCGCGACATTATGGTTTCAAAGGTTTTATTAGGCCATAAGCAAACATAATCCATTACAATACAATATTACATTAGTACAATCCACTGCCAAAACATAAACGTGTTCCTCATGCACACTATTGCCACTCATCTACCACTTTCTCATCTAGCTGACACCCAGACTTTCGAGAGTTAAACTGACACACAAACAAACTATTACTATCAACTGATCTTATCTAGCCTCCCCCTCTCCCATTTCAAATCTCGGGAACGCACTATTCCTCTACAAAATAACCAAACTTGCATATGGCGGCCACATAAAGAAATGCAAATTCACGTGGCCGCTTTAGACGGGTCATCGTCAAATATGACAAACAATATTCTTACTATCTGGGTCAGCTAGCTCAGTTTTCCTCGCAGTTACATGTAAGCAGGGTTGGGTAGGTCTAAGATCATATGAACGCAGTTCGTGAACAAAGCTCGATAGCTATGGTTTGGACGAGCTGAGCTAGATCTGAACTGTGGATATTTTGAGTGCTCGATCTGAACTTTAATTTTCTACCTAGATTTTAGTTCAGTTCACATCCACTTCGAAAATCAGAACCGAATGTAAATTCCTGAAATGGGGACTGATCTGATCTGAAAACCAGTCGATTTTCATAGAAATAAGCTAAACTTGATTTTAGAGCTTTTCCCCTTTAGTGAACTGACCTTTTTGGTGAACTTACCCAACCCTGCACGTAAATTTGTTATGGAACAGCCAAATGCCACAAGTGACGCCAACTACGCCACTCGTCGTGGGATCAGCTGACCGCAATTGAACGGTGAGGGTATAACTGCCGCATAACTATGCCAAGTATAACCTGACACAAAGGTTGAAGGCCAAGCTGACGCGTTGTTGTACCATGTCGCTGCCAAAATTAATGGTCAGCCCGTTCAATGGCCTCACATACCATCAGCCTGAAATGTACTATACTCCACCAACAACACAGATAGACGGGAAGGGTTTCTCCTACCAATTTATTTCTCTCTCTCTCTCTCTCTCTCTCTCTCTCTCTCTCCTCTCTCTCTTTTCTCTCCCATCTATTCCCTGCCCCCAACACTCTCTCACCAGAAGGTTTCCACCACCCCATAAACTGACTCTCATGNACATAGATAGACGGGAAGGGTCTCTCCTACCAATTTATTTCTCTCTCTCTCTCTCTCTCTCTCTCTCTCTCTCTCTCTCCTCTCTCTCTCTCTCTTTTCTCTCCCATCTATTCCCTGCCCCAACACTCTCTCACCAGAAGGTTTCCACCACCCTATAAACTGACTCCTATGAGTGATACATCTATGATATATCTACATATCATAAGACTCCCCCCCCCCCC
>JAWQUT010000051.1:2366177-2384965 GCA_033807755.1 Ellobium chinense | reverse complement strand
GGGGGAAACACAGTTTTCTTGTACTCTAGCCAGCTCCATATGATGCTCCCTTCTACAATTCAAAACCCAGTGGAAAGACTCAGCCTGCTTACTGTCCTATTGTTATCTGATTGTGGATAGTAATAATCAAACACAGCACCTAAACTTGGGTTGGTGGTAACATCTTGATCTATTTCGCATTCTTTCATTTCCTCACTTTTCATCTCTCCAGTCCCTATCTAGATCTGTGTTTGATACAGTATTAGGCTACTAGTAGTGGTTCACACTGTGTTTTCTTCTACCTCATCAACTTCTTGCAATACCAGATATTTAGTGAATCCACGCCAACATGTGAGGATATTTGTGTCAACCTCTTTCATGATATGTGTACTGTCCACAGGTTCATGTACTTACGAATATAATGAACTCTGTAGCACTGATTAGGATACTCGATGAATTTCAAAGGTTTTCTTCTTCATGTGTTTGTACAGTCCCAAAAGGTTTACCAATATGGTTTCAAAAACACTAACTTTTTTTATGAAAAGCCTGAGCATAAGATTTGATACTATACTGTTATGTAGTTAAGCTGCCCCCTCAGAAAATTGCGGTCGCAAGTTATTGCAGATTTCGCGTTTTTGAGGCCTAGTTCCAAATTCGCAAATTTAGGTATTTTCTGTAATTTTGGTGCAAATTTTGCTGATTTTGGCCAAACAGTGCACCTTTTCTGCCAGTGTCGCAACACTGCGTGAACAGGAACAAAGAAAATGTGTTCCATTTCAACATTTTTGCAGCATTTCAGTATTAAACAATACGAGTTGTGGTAATATAACGAAGTTAAGAAGCTATTTTGCAAAGTTTGGTGTAATTTTTACCACTTTTTGCATGCGAATTTTGCAACTCTTGGTGTAACTTTTGGGGATTTAAAATGCAATTTCCTACAGGGACCGGTTAGGCATGGCTGTAGCCGCTGGCCATATTTTTGGAAAACAGGATCAATCTTAGGGTCTTTGTTCAACATGGAAGGGACGCTGCTCTGCCATTTATTCTACTTTGTTTTCTGGCTTTTCAGATCTGATTTTCAGTTTTCGAAACATTTTTGAAATTTTACCATTCCTATGTAAAAGCGCATACTGGCAGACTATGGAGCCTTTACAATTAAGGCTATTCCAAAGACTTTTAATCCATACTTGACAATTAAATAACACTACACAGCAACCACATATTTCACAGAGACTCAAAATGTCAATTCAACCACAGGAGGCTCAAAACAAATGACTGCATACAGTCTATCAAGACACTACACAGAGTTAAAATTTTTATAGTTGTTTATTTGCACTGTTTTCATTGGTTTTTGTTTTAATCTTCTCCTAAAAGAATTCAAATAAAAACATGACACTTAGATTGAAATCACAGAAAATGTGGAAAGAAGACTTAAATGCAAAATAATAATTAATAATGCGTTTAACAATATGCACATCAAGTAAACTACAATGTAAAGAAACAAGTAAACAGACAAACAAACAGAAATCTTTAAAAAGTAACTGATATACATTGTTAAGACTGAGCAAGACTACCTAATTTTACTCAAGAAACTGTCTAAAATATAAGGGGTCCATAAAAAGCACAAGAAACTAACTGGCAACCTATGATTTGCAACCATGGTATCTTGCAAAAAGTATTTCTGAATATTTTGCTCTCTACCATCAGAATTTTAAATGAATGCAGTCATAACTTTTAGGCAGTTCTGAAATCATTATTTCCTTTGACTGTTCTAAAGTGCCTTGTTCAGTAAAAGATAAATCGGTTATTCTGGAATGCAAACATCAAAATACAAAGGCTGGATACATTCTAACTTCCCTCAAATTCAATGAATAATGAGCATAATATTGGGATACAATTTCATGTACATGTATATTATACTACAATAGCTGTTCTTTATCACGTGCTTATAATAAATGTCATTCATTTGGTTTCAGTGAAACAGTGATTACAATCAATCCAAAAGTAAGTACATACAGTATAAAGCCTAGTCTGTATTAAAAAAAAAACAAACAAAACTACTGCAGGTCTTTGGTTCTATTCATCCGTAATCTTATTCTTTTCTTTGAACTACACATGGATGCACTCTACTTCCTGGCAACATACACAATATTGGTCAACATAGCCTTCCATGAATATATTTGACATCAAATATCATTGAAACTGATAAATGAATATTACCCTGTAACACTTGGCTAAAACTGACTAAAAACACTTAATATCCTATGACATTTCCTGGTCCCCTAGACAAATAGCTGGGAAGAATGCCACAGCTCAGCGTCAGAAAATTTCTGTATTGCAATCACAGTGAAAGTAATGTGCTGGCTGAAGATTCCACTTTGTGAGAAGATCAAGATTTTTGTCAAAATAACTACTAACTTAGAATAGAAGATGACTAGACAACTCCCTGGGCCTTTGACCTCGTGGCATAAAGATATAATCCTCCAACATACTTTTATGCCACTAGGCAAACTTATCTCTTTTCTAACTACTAAAATATATTTTCCATGGCAAAATCAATAACAAGGTCTTCCAGCAAATCTCGTATCATTATGGCATTCATGTTTTATCTAACAACAAGTAATTTGGCATTTTTCTCACAGGTGGCACCAGTTCCATGTGGAATCTTCCTGACAATCCCGTTTCGCTACCTGTCGCATTCATGACAACAACAAACAACAGTTCTACTGAGTTAACTACAAGCGCAGCATAAGTCTGTCTGAACCCTTAAGACAACTCTGAGAGAGAAATTAAAACTGTTTTATTTTCTACATGGTTTGTATGATCATCTACAGCGATATCAACCTTGCAGAAATAAGAGATGCTACTAAGAAATTCATTATTACAAAAAAAAAATTCCTAGCTCTACTTTGAAAAAGTGCATATATACCCAACTTCTCCATGTAAGAATTTCATCCTGTAAAATTTTGTCCTCAGTAAACTTTGGGAGAAAAAAAGGGCTCTGCACTTGACCCACCACCTCACACAATTTTGAATACACAGAATTACATGTATAAAATCTAACACAAAACCTATACTTTTTCTTGTCTTTAATTTAAAAGCATTCAATTCTCCACTCTTGCTGGAGTGCTATGAACCTAGAGAATATTATGCATAACAACCTAAAACCTTGCATTAAAATTAATTTCACTACCTCAAGTGACATTTGAGACCAGCTCTATGAAATACACTTATTAACAACCCAGTTCAAAAAAGCATTCTTTGCTCTATATTAAATAACACTACTTCATCAACAGAATCTGGCCAAGCCTTGTACACCATAAATATTTTTTTTAAAAAAAGTTTTTAAATACCTTTTTCAACAGAAACACAACAAACAAACAAAAATCACAGAGGTACAACAATTAAAAAGAAATGCAAAAAGTAAAAAAAATCTCTGTATATGATGATGTGAAGGTTCTAGAACTATACTCGGAAAGGAATGAAACATCTAAATCGGGCAAACCTAGAGGGAAACTACTATGACTGCAGTTACAACAAATAATAATGAAATGATTCTAAGAAATCACATTTTGATAACCAAGTCTCCTGCTACATCTAATACTTCCCAATGTCCAGACCAAGGATGATCTTAATCATATCATTATAATGAAGACAATGCTCACCTAATACAGGTGTATTCCATGACAACATCACCCACAGTCATGGAATTTGACAAAGTACAGTTTTACTGGGTTATATGATAGCCTTAATTTTTGAATTAATTTTGTTCTGGCAACACATCTATGAAAACAGACAAACTTTTCACTGGTAAGTTAGAAGACACAATAAAGACCGAAGATTGTATTTTAATTCAAACAGAACAGGAGGTGGACAACTTCATCTCTCTATTCCTCCAACTGCTGTTTGTTATGGAACAAATAACTCTTGAAATATGGCAACATTCCTTGAGAATAAAAAAACATATACTGCCATGCATTGTATTGTGTTCATATATTTTTCCTATGTTTCTACATAGTTCTGGCAATACAAAATATAAGGAGAAGAAGATGCCCCAAAACTGTTGGCTCACATCATATTCAAAACTGCTACTTCTCCTATCACCTAGTGCCAAATCCCAAACCAACCTGTCAAACATTTCAGAACACCAAAATAATTGTAACTGAAGAATATTCTGATCAAGAATAACTGAAGAGTATAGAACACAACAATGCCACAGCAAAATATGATACAAATGGGAATGGGTATGATGACAGATTCAAGCAATTTAAATACACAACACAAAGTGGCAAAATTAATGCAAAAGAAAAGATTGCACTTTTATCCTTATATAAACATCAAAAAACCACCAATTATGCATAAAATTTATATTAAATCCAATTACTTATGAACATAATGACAAAAAAAATTATCTACTCAAAAAAACTCATGACTCTCCTGTGCACAAGCAATCAACAAAAGCTATACTGGTTTATGATTCTTGAATTACATTTTCATATAAAATGAGCTACATACTGAAATCATTAGTATTGAGCATGCCGATTACTATATATTGCTCAATGAAATTTTACACAAGCTGTACAGATGTTGGTTTGTTAGAATGAAACCACATTATCAAGAGAAATATTCCATGGCGAAAAAGCACTACCAACTGTTTATAATGTAACAAAACAGCACTCTTTCACATAAAAAAATGCCGTGAGGATAATGCAGTTTCCATCCAAGTCAACACTTCATCCTTCACCAAAATCTCACAGGATTAATATTGAAGCAAATCAGCTGAAAATCTTGAAGATCAAAACAATTCATGAATCACTGATAAATAAAGCAGATTATACATCAGGGTCTTGAATGCAGCAAATTACACATATGGGTATTGAATGCAGCAAATTAATACATCAGAGTCTTAATACGTCAGAGTCTGTATGAAGCAAAGAATAACATTAGCTTCAATGAAGCAAATTATACATCAGGGTCTTCAATGCAGCAAATTATACATCAGGGTCTTAAATGTAGCCAATTACATATCAGGATCTTGAATGCAACAATTTCAAAATCAAGGTCTTGAATGCAGCAAATTATACATAACTTGGAAGCAGAGCAAATTATATACTTGGTCTTTAGGGAGCTCATAACTGATTATATTCAGTTATGCACCAGAGATGAGAATATTCTCAGGACAAATCCAGAAGCAGTTGATGCTTACCATATCAGATCAGGAAAACAGTATAAAAAGTGGAAATTAACATAATTCTGTGGGGTGGTGGGGAGGGGGAGGTAGGTGGCATCGGCAGCAGGAAATGGCATTTTCAAAAGAAGAGAATTTACCTGAGAAGAAGGATTGAGAGACAAAAGAGAAGTGAAGAACAAATGCATTTTGAATAGGATCTACACCCTAGGAAAGAATTGTGATATCCAAAAAATAAGAAGAGGAGAACTGGCTTGCCTTCTAAGATGAAATTCAAGCATATAATCAACTTTCTTGCTCCCTTTCATTTCATTCTGACACTGCAGTTTAGCGCAAAATGTAGTTCAGACTGTATCAAATGTCAGTGCAAAAGAATCTTCCATTAAGAAAAGAAATAAAAACACAATACCTGAACTGTTTTGGTGAACATATTGTGACCACATCAAGACTTACAGAGATCGTCTTTCAAACATATAGAAAACCAACTTCAGTGGATCCTACATAAATATCCTGCGAAATCTGAGAAAAAGGAAAGCGGATAAAACCTGCATAAAGCACTGACAAACTTTAAAAGCAGAAAATCAAGAAAAATCCTGAACAAGAGAGAAACTACAAATTAAATGCTGAAGAGAACGACAGAAAAGTTTTGTGCCCATGTAATACCAATTTATCATCATCAGGCAAAAACTCTTCCCCTGAGTAAGAGAGAAAAATTAACCATTATAATAATCATTACACTGTAAAAAATTTCCCATTAATAACTCAATGGAACTGGTATGGTAATTTTGGTTTGGTTGCCTGTATTGGACATGAGGAAGAATTTGAGAGCCTTCTTGTCTTTTACATGTTCTTTAAGACAGGACACAGGCAGGCATTGAGAAAATAGATGCGAACTTCATGTGCAGTCCTACATAACTTGTCATAATAGTTTCTTTTGATTTCTAGCATGTCAACTCTGTGAAGGTTACACTATACAGTATGCCATAAACTACCAGTGACAAAATCTTTCTTTGACATTGTATGCTGAATGTTGGATTTCTTCATGTCCATGGTTGCTTCAGTGTGTTTTTCATTAATAGGCATATTGGATATCATTATCCAGGGCACTTCAACAATTTTTTTTCAGAAAGCATGTGCTTTCACTGCCATTTCCACATAAAGGGTTGTGGGCATGAAGTCCACTTAGCATCCTGCAGACTCCCTCTGTGGGGAAGGATCCTGCTTGAACATCCATACACAAACAGCAAAGTTTGACTGTCTGGTATTATATCCTTGACATCTACGCTAACATAAAACATGGTGAGACTGTATCAAAAGATAATCACATTATGTTCACAATTCTAACAGCTGCGGATATATTTAAGGGTCAAGTGACAGTCACAGTCCATCCATTGCTTTGTTAATCAGTCTCAAAGACAGCAGGGATTCCCTTTGGTACACAGCATGATAAAGGATAACTGTATTCTCTGAAACTCTGATCTTCGGCGATTACACTCAAGAAATATTACAATGATGTAAAGAGAGGTGAAACTGTTAAATACCACCGATTCCTCGCTTCCACCTTTGGTATGTCCAAAGGTCTATTTGGATTGTGGCCAGGAAGGATTTGCATCATTTAAAATCTTTTTAGGACAACCAAGCCCAGGTTTAAGTGGCAACCCAATGTTCAAACTGTAACAGTCTTTTCATGCTGTGTGAACATAGATATCACAGCAGACTTTAAAGAGATAATTCATATACAGCCTGATTCCTCCATGTATATAATAGTCCCTCATTGGATCGACTCTCAGTCCACCGACAGTTGGTAACGTATCACAGTCATTGCTGTTGGCACAAACAAGCAATGGACAGTCCATAATGTCGCGTCAAGCTGACCTTTGAATGAAACATGCCATGTTTTCATGGGAAGAAGAGATTATTATATGCTGTCACAACCAAGGTTATAGCATTTTTGTACATAAAGATAGTGTAAGAGAAAATGACGAATCTTTACAAGGGATTTCCAGGTCCTGTATTTTTCAGTGATGATTTTGTACCAAAACAATAATCCAAAAGCAAAAAATAAGATTGTATATGTGACTGGTGAGAAATTAAAAACAGTTTTATTTAACATTAAACATGAATGAATATGATGCAATTATCAAATATCAACTTCATGGAGTGGAAAATTTATCAAAGATATCCTTGATATGCAAAGATAGAAGTAGACATAATGGTCTCAGATGGCCTATGTTAACTTTCACAAAATAAGAAAGTTTCTTGAAATAATGAGTTGTCTGAAATGGAGCTACTCTATACTAGCTATTCAAAGTCAACAAGCAAATTGTGCACATTCCATGTATTATTGAATTAAACATAGACCATACACTGCGTAAAAAGGCATACCAACTAATGAAGCCCACAAAAAAATATTTTTCTGACAGCCCATAAAGCAAACAAAACATACCACAGGATGAAACAGCTCTACACTACATATCCAAGAAATTGAGGAGTAACCAAACATGATTTCAACAAGCACAAATATTTTATTTTTACAAGGAAGACTCAACTAAATGTAAAGTTACTTCATCCCTTTTGCACGATAGGGTGGAGCTGTCAGCTGCCAAAAACTGGCTACATACGCCCCTCTGATGTCACAATTTTACTTTGTACTTTATCTCTTCTTTACCAATGGACGGGAAATGCTACAATAATTAACTCTAGTGCACTCATACACATGTAACATAATGGCCGTCTTATACCAGACATAAACAATTCTTGACACATCAACACAGTTGTAATACAGTAATTTCAGTTAATATTGAATTTCACTTGGGTTTGAGATTGCATACGAATCTACATATGCAGTGGTCATATTTCTGAGTATCAATTACAAATTTTATTTTTTCAAAATACAAGGATTTCAGTGCAACCAATACCCTGAATGAGTTTTCATCACATCTTGTGACAATGAGTAGATAGGAATAGAATAGGAAACACTATAGTGTGTAAACTTGGCAAGTGGTTTAAGCTAAAACCCCAACATCTCCTTTAAATATCATCCACATTAATGTACAGGGGTGAATATCTCACATTATGCAGTGTGATATAAAACCTTATGCATCGACACGAATGATATGTATATACTTACAAATCTGAGATGTACAGCAACTACCCACACCACCACCAGCAATTTAAAACATGATTCTGCATGACTAAAAAAGTGGTAATCGTCATGATCGTCTTTATCATAAGGAGATCATTATGAATACTATTGTCAATCAAAGCTCTTTAATTTTCAATAACCACATCACTGCTCTTTTCGGCAAGTTTACCTACATAATTACCATCCATGAAAACCTAAAGACAGTTATGAGCATATATTAGATAAGGTGAAGCAGGAAATCATAAAGAATAATGAAATAAAAAACAAGGAAAAAAACTTTCTTAAATGGATCAAAATACAGTTTCCTGACAGCCACACATGAACACAAAATATTAAGAGTTTTGGAGTTTCATATCTACAAAATAAACTGTCTAGAATGACAGATGTTACTGAAGATAAGGGATTTCACAGATACAGATGTCTTCCTTAATATCATATCCATGACAAACATACTGTGTTGGCAAATCCTAAGCACAATAAATTATCCTTTCTGGTCACGGTAGATTGAGAAATATTCCACACTCAAACTTTTTCAAATGCCTAGCTCCTCTTTTCAGTGCATTTAATTTTGTTAAAAACTCCACACATAAGCCTTCAAAATCAAAACTAAATGCCAAACCTAGGCTTAAAAGTACCATAATTTAAGAAGAAAAAAAAGAAAAATGGGCGCCAAAGTATTTTCACTTCACTCTCTTCAATGGTCCCACATGTAATATAAAGACTGGTCATATTCTTCTGCTGCTCTTGCTATATCACCTTTCTAAACTGTTGTTATACTGTATCATAGAACATGCCCAGTTCTCTCTCTCCAAGTACACTTTATAAACCTGAATATACAAAGCAAACAGATCAAGCTCACATTTTACATCAACAGCTGCAACACACTTCACCAGTCTTAGTCCATGGACTGGCTTTATCAGATGTAATCAGGCATACAGATACACACACTTTAAAATACTTCAGCTGCGTTTTTTGTTTAATTTCATGCTTGACAGCTGTATCGGTATCAGCTTTCATTCCTGGTATAAAAAGGCAACAACTATTCCTCTGTCATCAATCAAGCATTTCACAATTTTCACAAGATAACTAAGCTGTACATTAAATAATCAGATCTCAGCAACCCTCTGTTCATTAAATCAGTACATACAAAATCCATCCCCCATCAAAAGCATTCACATAACAAAATGAAAATGAAAACTCAGCTGCACTGCCCTAAATCGTTTATCCCTCTCATGCATAAAGATAATAAAAGTCATAAATTTCATGACTGTAGCCCAAGTCAGTTTCCTTGTTATGTAAATATATTTTAAAAAAAGGTGGTGTGTACTTGCAAAACTGAGGTCAGGAAAAAAATTTTCAGTCTGATAAGAAAATGGGTTTATCAAGAGGAAACAAAAAGCACTGCAGATGTAGCTTTTCATGATTCTATCCAAGATGGTTTGTCTGCGTTGGGCCGCTTGAGCTGAATGTTAAACTGCTTGAGAGTTGCCTCCAATGCTGATGCGTTGCCACTGAAGTAGGCGGAGATTGCGTTGTGAAACAGAAGAAGCTGCTTATGCATCACCTTAACCTGTAAGTGAGCAGATTAAACTTAATTAATACTAGAAAATACAGTGATATATTACAAAGATATAGTAGTTCATTCATTAAATACCACCATTTAAAAAATTTGACTGAGCATATTTTTTTTAAACTACAAAAAAATTCTGAATTTGCCTTGTATTTGTCATATATGGGTAACAGCTCCTACCACTGCCTTTTAGGTTTACAGGTGGTGAGCGAACTAAAGGCAATTGTCCAGTGACTGCATACTAATAGAACCACTATGTAAAGCTGCAAAAAAACCCTCACTGGGATTTAACCAGATATACACATATGTGTTTCTGTGGGTTAATGTCCTAACTTCACTAATAGTTAATTTTCAAAGGAAGGCTGCAGACTAGACCACCTTCTTCAAGGTAAACCAAGCTTTGTCCTTCAAAATCTTGTATATGAAAACGGAGACCTGTTGGTGCCAGGGAAGGAATTCCTAAGCCAATGAGGGAATTTTGTACAATTATTACATGAAACTGGTGGATACATGAATATATGGTGTTTTCTTCACGCCACAAGATCATACTATTCGCCCCTTAATTTCAAAATCTCCTCAAAAAACAGATTGAATGCCTACCAATCTCAATAACCTCATCCCTTCTTGGCACTCTAAACTTTACAATACTTTGTGAAAATCTAAACATCTCTAAACAAATCCCCCTAAGATTTATAACAATGGGGGATCCAGGAATGTCTTCCCCAACTCACAAGACCAGGAGAAAACACTGGATTATAGTCTAGTACACACGAATCAGTCTATGCTCAAATAAGTAGAATGTTACTGTAGCCTGCAGCCTACTTTCTTTCTTCACTACAAGCCTATTTGGGCTTTTGTCATTCAGCTCCAATGCCTTGTAATGGTATTTGAAATTTTTACAGCTGGCAGCATGTGATAAACGTCCATCCCGCACATCACGTCTCGGGAAGAGAAACCTGTCCCTGATGTCAGCTTAGATCCGGGCCTTAGCATCCTTTGCTGAACTGATCACAAGGAAACTTCTTCCTCTCACCTAACCTTTCTACATCCTTAGCAATGGCACTGGTCTGTTACTTTTTATAGATTTCTGTAAAACTGGCAAACATCAGAGTTCTCTGACTTGGAAACTTCACGAAAATCAAACAGTTAACACATAGATCTAGGCCTAAACATCTCATTATGTTTCATCAAGCATCAGTACCTGCAGACATTGTGTAAAATACAAACAATCTGAACATCTTCCCTACACAAAAGGCTGTTTCCCAAGGAGACCTGTCCTCAAAGATGTGCATGGAACAAGCTTTGCAAAGGATATATTTACCGACAGCTCAGAATGATATGCCAAATCAAAATCAGCAATTTGCTGGAAATTTTCAGCACCCACATGGGAATGTGGGAAAACTACAATTATGCTGGAAATTCTTGCAAAACACAGATGGGTAGGCATCTCTGAGAAAAGACCTGCAGTTGGATGAATCAGGGGAATTAAATGTCCAAGACAGTTCCTAAATGAAAGATTGTAAGACAGCTAGGCCTGAGAGCATGGATGCCACTCACTTTTCGTAAAATTCTCTGAAACTTTTGCGGCTTCATGGAAAATCATGTGGACTTGGTGCCTCGAACCTGAAACTTCTACTTTCAAAGAGCCAAATCATGTTTGATCCTTAAAAAAAACCTATCCTAGACAATAAAGAAATAAAGCTATCTCTTTAGAAAATGAAGACGCATAAATTTACTACATTATTATACAGTAGAGAAATCGAAAGTAGACTTGCCAACCCCTAATTATTATGGATCATGCAGCTGATAAGGCTGTTGGATAAAACTCATCACACAGTTTGATTCAACGAATTAGTCATTCAAACATGTTCTTCGTCAATATCAGAATTCGACTGTAAATACGAAGGCTAAGACAGGCTGCTTCATAGTCATAATCTTGTTTCTCGAAGTGATTGGGTTGTAACTTGCTAAGTGAAAGCTTCATTTGGAAATCCCCTAGATACTACTAGGATGTCCTTAAAAGATACTGCTGCTTAGATATCTTGCTTTTCAATTAATATAATGATTCAGACTATCTCCGCAAATCAACGTAGATCTACGTGTCCTGCAAAGTAGCCAGCCTAACCCACACACCACCCCAGGAAGACGAGCAAGAGCAACGGGCTATTAGCCAGTTCTAGTGCTGCTAAAACTAGGTCTACAAGTAAAGCAATTTCCGCAAAAGAAAGCGTGCACTGAAAAACATAACGCCGAATCTGTGAGCCTCGAGTGGTTTCCATACTGCAAATGAGTTTTCAAACCAAAATAACCGCTTCCACGACAGTTCGAAATTTACGAAACGTATTTACTGAGGCCGGAAGTGACCTTTCATTGAGTTTAACCTGTCTACCCGTACGCCGGCCGTACTGAAACGCCTATGTCTATTATGAATGCTGATCTATCCACACGGCAGCCGTATCAAAACTTCCTATAAAAATTCGGATCTCGGGAATTTACATCTTCCGAGAGTCATCACGGGTTCTCGGAAGGACCTCAGATGGCATTCTCGGAGCAGCCGATATTCTCAGATTTCCGAGAATTCTCGGAAGAGTGGCATCCCTGGAGACATAAAGCAAAGATCGGAGGATGAAGATTTTCCATACACTTACTCTGTTTTCATCAAGAAACTTGATCTTGATCTGAACATCACCTCTTAATCTTTCAAACTTCACTTTGTGTTCTTCAAACTTTCTCTTGCTCTCCTGAAGTCTGGCCTGTGTTGCTGCCTCTCGTGGTCCACTCTCCACAGCCTCGTAGTCTGTTCTGTATGCATCATACTCTAACCTGGAAATTTTGGATTAAAGTAAATTTGAAGACTATGAATATTGTCACATTAAAACAAACATGGTATTCATTCAGGAAAAACCAAGGATTTCCACATACAGAAAAAATATCAAGTTTTAAATCATAAGTTTCTTTATTCAGACAGTACTTGACCAGACATAAGTATGCATATAAGACCAATGGCAGGTCACTGCATTAAACAGCAAGCATTCATACAAAACATCTACATGTATCTCTGCAAACATGAAAGAAAGAGAAAAAAAAGAAAGCAAGAAAGAAAGAAAGAAAGAAAGAAAGAAAGAAAGAAAAGGAAGAAAGAAAGAAGAGCCATCCACTGAGTCTACTTGAACTTGAAGGAAAGAGTTTCTACAAGATCAAAAAGGCTGCGGCACAGCAGTAGGTATCCATTCAAGCACCATAATACTGTTAGTGTTACCTTGCACTTTCATAGTTCTTGACTGTCAGAAGGGTATCCTCAATAGTCTTGTTACACAGTGTGTTGACCGATGAGATAAAGAAATTCAGAGCTCCTGTTGTGGTAAAAGTAAATGGAAATATTAAGTAGATCAAATATGTGGCGAAGATACAGAATTTATGAAACTATACTCTTCTACTACTCAATTACTTTTAAGAACCACAATGCATCTAATCAAATTGGAGCCAAGAGCTGTAATGGGAATAGGTAAGGACTGTGAATTATGTATATTAAATATCACAAATACAAGCAAGACCACAACAGCTGATACTCAAAATCCATTGCAAATGGTTCATCATTTATAACTATCCTGACTATAATGGATGACATTAAAAACTTGTACCTTAGCGCATGACCATTTAAATACTTACAAAGAGTACTATTTCTATAAGTCATCGGTGGCAGGCTCTTTTCCAATAAGTCTACAACCAAAACCAACTGATCTTACCTAACAAGATCTCCCCATTTTTAACAAGTGTTCGCTGTGTTTCACAGTTGTAAATAAATTCCTCTTGGAGTTCTGGTGACTTCTGTGCCAGTTCTGAGAAACTCTCCCCCAGTGCTTTCTGTGTCTGTACAACATTATAGAAATGTGAGGACATGGCACGGGCTAGCCGCAGGATATTTGCATACTTTCTCTGAGTGTCTCTGAGGGATTCTATATTAGTCTCCAGTTCATGGTCCACAGTTTTGGACCCTTTGCCAAATCTTTCGGAGATAAACTGCTTTGTGGTTTTAAATGTGCTGACACTCCACTCTTTGATGGTTTCTATCTTGCTCTGGGCAACAAGGCTCATGGATTTAGGGACAAAGTCACCATTGGGACTATGACCTGCACTGTTGCTCCCAGAGTTCCCTGAGTTTGACAGAGGAACGTTGCTTGTGGCTGGAAGCAAATTATAAAATAATAAAATTAAAGTCAGTATTAGTGAGAAAGCATTCATGAATCATGGGAAACAGTTCTTGACTGGCAAATGTTGACTGATAATAATATTGCCAGAAATCTAGATGTGAAAGAGATAATATTTCTAACCAGGGATGTATAATTAAAGAAAAAAAAAATGGCACAATTAATACTTTTTTTTTCCATTACAATAATGATCACTAGAAAAAGGTATGTGCATGAAAAAACAAAAAAAAGACAACAACAGCATAACTGATTTCTATTACGAAAGTAAGTTCTTGCTGTTCTCTAAAAGGATATCAATACCATGTCTTTCTAAAATCATTCTTTACTTCATCATTGGAATAGGAAAACTTTGCATAAACGGTGTTTGTGAATATAAACTGAGTTCTTATTCATTATTTTCATCAGTAAAGATACACTTCTGGTCCTCTCCTTTCAGCAATTTCTGTCCAAATATCCTGATTAACAGTGGCACTCATTTATTAAAGAATATAGCCCACCAGCAACATAGCTATAAACTGCAGATAACCTTCATTCAAACTCTTATAAAGTGCAGATTTTAAATTATTACATAAATGAATCATTCGTTGTAACAATATCAACCTGACAATGAATAATATAATACATAGAATCTTTCACTTCCTTATTGTCAGCTCTAACAAATAGCTTAAAATATTACACAGATGGTGTCTTTCTCTACAAAGTTAATAGAGTGTGTTGTTCTAGCTTTAGTGAATCATTAGTGTGTTGGAAAACAGGATTTGTAAATATCAAGGCACTGAAAATAGTTTAAATAAAAGTCCTAACTAATCCCATCCTATATTCTGAAGTGAAGATGTCAAAGTTGATCCAGTACTTTGTGACTGCTTATGGTCTCCCTTAAGAATTAATGAAATGATTCCCAGTGCAGGCATACAATGCTCAAAAGACAATATACAAGAGAGGAGGAAGAATTATTCAACAACAAAGCAGTAGTACTAGTATGGAAAAGATCAGAGAAGTTGTTATAATATAAACAAAGCCTTTGGCCACATGGCAACGGGCTTCTTTTTATTTCTTTAAAACCCCAATGGTTTACATACAAACAGAAAGAAAATTTCAATCCTCTTTGATTCAAACTTACAATCATCCTGGCTTGTGTTTATATGTGTTGAACCAACTGGTAGATGAAAGTGTGCAAGGTGTTATAAGCAAGACCTTCATTAGTGCTTCCTCCAGCTCATATGACTTGAAGACAATACCTCCTCCTCTCCCCCTTGTCATTAAGTTGAGGGAGGATTGGAATATTTTTAGAGGGATTTTAGATTTTCCTCAAGTCACGCAAACTTTACAGCGTGGGAGAAGAAAAGGGGATCAGCACACATTCCATCTATTTTAAGGGGAGAATTTTGAAATTTAAAGGGTGAATTATACAGTTTGGAGAAAACACTGCTTCAAGCATTCATGTCTGAATGCAATCATGTTAGTGAAAGGTTCAATATCAGGAAATACTTTAGCAGCATACCCGTCTATGCATGGCATATTAGCTCTATCTATACTACATTACTAGGAGGCTTTGCTTCTTAATAATAAAATCCACTGTATTCAAATTCTACTAAACAAAGAAAGAAACAGTGAAGAAAAAAAAATGTAACTCAGAAGTCTGATGAGAAAACTTTGAATTGCAAGCAGATACTACATTAACAGGAGAACATCTTACCTCCTGACCTGCAGAAAATGTGGTAATTATTCAAGAATACTAGACACAAGATAGTCTTAACAACAGCCATTTTTCTGTCAGGTTTCTTTGTCTACTTACATTCTTGTTAGAAACATAATTATCAGTTTTTACTAAGATATACTGAGTAAATTACAGAATGTCACTCTCAGTTGTCTAAATATAAGGCAACACATCTAAAGAATTAAGATCATTTGCAAATGACAATTTCAGACTCTGCATTTCATAAAAAAAGTAAAGACCAACTGGGATATTTATACTTTACAACAAACAATAACTTTTTCTGGGTTCCACGACATGCAGGAAAGGAATGCAGCTACAGTTCATTATAAGAGGACAATCTATCACCACAATTCCAAATAATCTCTACAATATATTGCAGAACTGTCACATTAAAAATCACTTCATTTGTCACCAATGCACACACAATATTGCCTTGCTCATGCCAAACCCAAAGGTCTTCACAAGAAAATATATATATAATTTTCACTTTTCAAGCCTTAGTTTGACTGAGCAATGATGATAGACGATAATGTAAGGAAGAGACTGTGTGTAAAATGATTGACATATGGTACTTTTAAACTTCTCTTCATTCCATACGCATAATAAGTAAATTTCCTGCATGTAGTAGTAGTAATGAATACTTTCCAAGTTCAAGATTTTAATTTTTTTGACTGATCAATCAACTTTGGTACATACTAAATGCAGAATCAGAAGAGTCTGATTTAATTGATACCATTTGGGAAAAAGTTGGGAGTCAAGACATAGCAATTTGGAACGACTGCTGTGTTCACAAATGGTACCAATTTATGTGAATGAAAGCAGGTTATAGGAACACACCAGGAGGGACAGTGTAGGAGCGGGTTAGTCTAGTCTCGGAGGATCGAGAGCCATAAATACCCCCAGCTCCACTCATCGATGTAGTCCCAGTGCTTGCTCCGGCTGAAAAGGGTCCGACTTTCTCAGCAAAAGTGGCTGACACTGAATTTGGGGTACCACCTTGGACGTTGGAAGTAACCTCATTGAGACTTGGTCCATCATCTAGCATCTCCTGCAAGTCTCTCTCAAAATTGTCATCATCAGGTGGTACAGGGCTGGACCCGGAGTGTTTGTTCACCTCTGTCATGATTTGTCTGACAAATAATAGAAATCATAACACAGTTAACACTTATTCCAGCACTTCTTCATCATAGGAGTAAAATATAAATCAGCTAACAAAACAAGGCAAAATGCTCTGCCCATCAATAACGGGTCTGTCATTCCTCAGAGGAACAAATGCTCAATTAATCTAGCGCTTATGGGGATCCTTTCTTCTTCCATTCTATTCTAACTTATGGTGCATTAGACGAGTGGTAGATACTGCCCTTTCCAAGTCAGTACCTGTACATTTTGCATAGAAAATTGCTCACTAAAGTGCGAAACAGTGTATATTTTTCTCTTCAAAGTGGTGATCTTAACTCTAGACTAGTAGTGCAAGGCACTTTGGGTCCAGCCTTCCACTGCCTGCATAACCCATTGTTACTGATAATATAAACTGTTCCACCTATTGTCTGTCAGCCAACCATAATAGGGCTGCAAAATTCATCCTCCACATCATATATAAAATGGTGTTGGCATGCAAATTTATTCCACCATTGGGCGTAGGGAATGAACTTATTAAGGCAAGAACTGGTTCTGACATTGTGTCAAAAGGGTTAAGATTTCAAAATATGCAGTTGTTACTTCATACTTTGTCACCAGCTTTCATACAATGTATGTAAAACATTAGTGATTAGTGTATGACTGAGGTATTTTATTATTTTAAGTTTAACACCACTCTGGCTCTGAGAGACAGTCTTTTCCCTTACTTCCACCCCTTCCCTTACTTTCATTTATAATTCTTGAGACACAGATAAATCTCTGAAGTGATGTGCTGATCGACTGCACCATAAATAATGAAAAAGTAAGGATCCCCTTGATAGTGATAGCACTTCTATGCTCCTCCACCTAAGTAAAACACACGGAAACATCTCAGATATATTTCCAATAATTCTAGGCTTTCTTTAAGCTCTGACTGACTCACATTAATGCTCATCCTTGGGATGCCAACGCCCAGCTACAACGCAAAGTATTCTAATAAATCTAATATTTGCACATATTAAGTAACACCCAGCTGAATTAAAAATATAAACATCTCAGAATATCAGCACATCTTCTTATGTGTCTAGATCTAGATCTAAATTGAGCAGAGAATCTACTGTACAGTATCATTCAAACTTGCAGTAAAAACAGAAAGTGAGAAAGCACCAACACTAACAGGGGGCAACAGCAACCAATCTGACACTAACAATCACTGTGCCATGTTTGAATAAGACTGGAACTTACTAGATCTAGATGTGCATCTAGATCTAATCTAGACTATTTGAAAAGACAAAAGACCTGGTCAGGACTGAAAATCTTTGTTCTCAACACTCCTCTCTCCAATGTGAAAGACTCGTGGGGAGTGCTAATTAGTAATAATAATCTGCTTACTGGTCTGAGTCAGGTGATGACCATAGTACACAAATTTAGGCAATATATTAGATCTAGTCTAGTTCTAATGTAGCAATATTATCGTATTATGTTTAAATAGCGCTGATCATGTTGATACTTGCAGTACTAAAGCGAAGGCTTACTGAGATCACCAATAAAAATTTAGCGTCCCTTCAAATTTATTGATTACGTATCGATAACAGGTCATTTCATCAGTTGGGCTTGACTTGTCCTTATCAGCATTGAGTCTACAATCAGAAATGCTTGGATGAGTTTAAAATAGCATTTTTAGTTTATATCAGGAGTGCTGCCATTTGACTGCACTAAGGTGCGCTAATATTTTCCTTGCATTTCAGCAAGGTTGATGTTTTGTTTACCAAATTTTCTGTCGTTTCTATCGACGTGGAGATGACGTCATGGCACCGGAAAAGAAATTAGGTGGGCCTAAATACTAATAGCAAACACGAACGTCC
>JAWQUT010000051.1:2329784-2365411 GCA_033807755.1 Ellobium chinense | reverse complement strand
TTCTTCTTCTTCTTCTTCTTCCTACACGTCAAAAGAGATTCTGATGAGTGTTCTGTATGACAGCTCTAAAGCGCAGCTTGAGTATCCCCACATTATAATAATAACAACACTAATAATAATTCTTGGAAATAACAATAACTATCATCATCATAATAAACAACATCGATTTTTACGTTTATTGTGTGAACATCTCTGCATTAGGAAACTGCGGAATATTTTGTTTGGTTACGTTTGCATTTAGACGAGGCGGACAAAAAAGGTTTTTAGTGAACAAGATAAAAAGTATTGATATTAATAATGTCAATTAAATCTCTTTAAATATCCAAAAGACACTCGTCAAATACACAAATAATTATATATAATACTATTATGTAAATTTAAATCAAATGTAATAGCTTGTAGGATAAAACAAATATATAAGAAAATAACTTTGATTTCATCTAGTTCAGACTTTACCTCTAACCTTGACCTTGACAGAGTTATGTGCCCTTTCTAGTTTCGGTTTTTACTTCGGCATGGAACGGTGTGTTCTTCAGTTTCAATGCCTATGCGATTGGTGAAATATTCTGGGACCCAAATCGTCATCTAAGTTTAGTCTACACTTATTGATAATTGAAGGTGAGAGATAAATTTGGTGGATTCTCCTAAGTGTGCTTTGAGTAAGGTCAGCAGTGTTTTCTCCATGACTCAGACGTCTCAGAGACATTTCCCCCTTGTCATAATCAAATGATAAAGTCTAAAGTTGAGGGGGATTTGTAAATTTTTAGAGGGCCCTTAGGTTTTTCTCAGGTAGATCTAAGCTAACTTTGGAGTGCAGGAAAGGAGGGAGGTTGTTGAGCGTTGAGTGTATTTTTGGTGGATTTTGATATTTAAGGGGCAATCCACGCAATAGGCGTACTTCGGAAATCGCTCAAGGGAAATAATACACCTGAAAATTTGACTCCTTTAGAGTTATACCCCCTTTTCCGAGCCCACGCCCTTTAGAAGTCGGCCATTTTTGTTTACTGAATCGTTCTTTGTCGACTCTACGTCGAGCGTTTTGAACTTGGACCTCTGTTTACTGTGATAAAGTTGGCCGAGTCTGCGATACCGGCATGTCTTCCCGTACTGCTCTTAACAATAATGCATGGTATACCAAATCTGTTTTCATTGTACTAAGAGAAAATAGTTTGGTTTTTGACGTGAAATTCGTATGAAGGGTCTGGTGTAATCACAGTCCCAGCTGACCAAAATCTCTGTTTCGAAACTTGAATACATTCTCATTTCCATCTTCATCGTCCCTGCATTTTGGGTTTTGTTTGTTTTCTGCTGAATGTTGTCATTGTGTTTTGTGTGTCTCAGAACTGGGTATGATAAGACTGCATCAATCTGAATATTTTTTATGTTCCTGGTCTTCCAGTGATAACATCGAACAAGTTTGATGCTTAAAGTTAAAATGGCGATCTAAAAAGAGTTCTCTGTGCGCTTGATAGACGACGATGAAAGGACTAGATTTAAATTTTTATTTCTAGGATTAGGCATTTTAAGAGTTTACGATAACTCTTAATCTGTAATTAAAACTTTTATCGGTGTGTCACTACAGAATGTTGTCATTTCCAACTTTCACAGATTTTGTAAAGTACGGTGTGTCATGATTTAAATTTTTATTTCTAGGATTAGATGTTTCAAGAGCTTACGAAAACTCTTGTTAAAATTTTATCGGTGTCAGAATGTTGCCATTTCCATGTTTCAAAGATTTTGTAAAGTACGGTGTGTCATGATTTAAATTTATATTTCTAGGATTAGACATTTCAAGAGTTTACGAAAACTCTTAATCTCTGATTAAACATTTTATCGGTGTCAGAATGTTGCCATTTCCAAGTTTCAAAGTATGGTGTGTAACAATTTAATTTTTTTTTTTTAAAGACTAGGCATTTCAAAAGTTTACGATAACTCTTAATCTATGGGATACATTTTATCGGTGTGTCAGAATATTTACAAGTTTAAGTGATTTTGAAAAGTACGGTGTGTAACGATTTAATTTTTTTTTTCTAGGATTAGGCTTTTCAAGAGTTTACGATAACTCCTAATCTATGATTAAACATTTAATCGGTGTGTCAGAATATTGCCATTTACAAGCCTGAGTGATTTTGAAAAGTACGGTGTGTAGCGATTTAATTTTTGTTCGAGGATTAGGCATTTCAAGAGTTTACGATAACTCTTAATCTATGATTAAACATTTTATCGGTGTGTCAGAATATTTACAAGTTTAAGTGATTTTGATTTAATTTTTTTTTCTAGGATTAGGCTTTTCAAGAGGTTACGATAACTCTTAATCTATGATTAAACATTTAATCGGTGTGTCAGAATATTGCCATTTACAAGTTTTAAGTGATTTTGAAAAGTACGGTGTGTAACGATTTAATTTTTTTTTCTAGGATTAGGCTTTTCAAGAGTTTACGATAACTCTTAATCTATGATTAAACATTTAATCGGTGTGTCAGAATATTGCCATTTACAAGTTTAAGTGATTTTGAAAAGTACGGTGTGTAACGATTTGATTTTTTTTTTCTAGGATTAGGCTTTTCAAGAGTTTACGATAACTCTTAATCTATGATTAAACATTTAATCGGTGTGTCAGATTATTGCCATTTACAAGCCTCAGTGATTTTGAAAAGTACGGTGTGTAACGATTTAATTTTTGTTCGAGGATTAGGCATTTCAAGAGTTTACGATNGTTGAGGGGGATTTGTAAATTTTTAGAGGGCCCTTAGGTTTTTCTCAGGTAGATCTAAGCTAACTTTGGAGTGCAGGAAAGGAGGGAGGTTGTTGAGCGTTGAGTGTATTTTTGGTGGATTTTGATATTTAAGGGGCAATCCACGCAATTGCACAATCTGAAGTAAATTCTGAAGAAACTCTTTGAGGTGAGGGGCAGGGTCTGGACTCTAAATAGTCTATATATAAGGGTCATTGGATAGTCTATAGACTAGTCTAGATATAGCAATGACTCACCCAGGGTGCAGTTTTTTCCCTGACCCAAACCACTGACATAATTATGTGTTAGACCAGATGTAGACTAGACTAGTTATAAACAGGAATCACAGGATAAAACTTTCAGACTTCAGCTGTGACAAAAAAGTGCTGTAACTTACAGTGTTACTTTTAGATCTTGCATCAGAGGGGTTACAAAACAAAAGGTGAAAGTACTGAAAGGTGACAAATGTAAAATAATCTTAAAAGCAAGGAGAGACACAAATATTCTGTGTAAAAAAAAAATGAAATTAGATCTAGATAGATCTAACCTTTGAAGGAGAGGAGAGATTCAAGTTTTAGTATTCTCTGTGCCTAAGGAGTGACATTACGTGTGACAAATGTAAGGAGTATGAAATGCCTGTGAGCCCTTCCTGCTTGCTTTTTCCATATTCAAATGGAGAGGGTTGTCCTCAGGTTGCCAAGAGATCATGAATATAAGTCTAGCTGAAGTCCAGCTCTGTAAGATGATGCAAAGTCTTCTTTGTAAATAAATCGGGAATAGTCTCATTTAAAAAAAAAAGTCAACAGGCCAAAGCTTGTGTGTTAAATGTAACAGGACGAAGCTTGAGTTCAGACATTTATTCTTACGGCTGATTTAAAAGAAAAGGGAAAAAAAACCATCACTTTGGCTTGGCTCTTGTTGAATTATACCATGGTTCTCTTACACTAACACATTAATATTAACAGTACCACCACTGCACAGTATGCACATATTGATCCATGAAACTAAATCATGCCCTGTGGTTGACCAATATCGCAAGAATATTAAAAACTTCATAAATTGTACAAACATAGGGACAGTTGCAATAAATCAACTGTATTTACTGTTTCTTGTGACAGGTAAATTTAAGAATTGAACATATATTATATTCTCTTTTAATTTCCTGTATTAATGTGTATGGTCCATTAACTCTTGTCATGATTGCAAAGGTCTCTACAGTGAAGATTCTGTACCTGACTGAAATCTGCCGCTTACATAATTAGCATATTAAATTTATGAAATGATCCCAATTTTATCTTTATTTACCCAGCCAGAGACTAATGGGCTGCTTAATGAAGACAGAGATTTCAGCAATCTGCATATTATATTATTAATCATTGTATCTATATCTCATGATATCTTTCTGTTTTACAAAGTTATATTCTTTGTCTCTTTCAGTTGGATTACTTTTTTGCTACACAGATCACTTGTGGCTCACTTCCTGTGAAGGACCACAACAATGGCCAATAGTCTTGCGAATGAAGCTCATCAGCGAAGTGTAAGTTTTCCTCTTGGTGGATTAGCCTTGTGAATCTCTTCCTGACTGGTCTCTGTGGAGATCTACAGCAAGGTCTTTATGCTTTGGATGTATCTAAGGCATTATATGTGTTTTTTTTCCTCACAGAAAATATTGAGATTGCACTTCTCTTCTGAACAGTCTAGACAGCTAATGTTTTTGCTCTGCACAGGTATAGAGCTGCAATCTTATGTAAGTTGCTTGTTTGAAAATTTCCACATGCCCATTTGATTATGATATTATTACAACTATATATCTTTGCCGCAGTATTCAGGATCAGACTTATGTCACTGATGTAACTTACTATGGATACAATTTTGAATTATTACGCTATCGACATAAATTAGTAACATTTGATGATCCATCACTTCTGCATCTACAGAACGAATCTTGATCTTGACCCACATCTTATCAGGTTCATAATATTTTTTTTTTTCCAGCTGAAAGATTTCCTGACCCTGTATAACACTATAACAGAATACTGTTTTAAAAAATGTATCTCAAACTTTAATGAACGCTCTGTATCTGGAAAAGAGGTAAGTATGACATTTATTCCTTCCATTTCCTGTAAAGTAAATGAAACCTAACAATGAAACTTGTTCATTCACCTCTCAGAGCCCATGCAAACTGGCATCAATTTTTGTGTCACCCAGTAAAATTACATTTGGACCTCATGATGCCTCATTTCATTCAATCCCCTTCAATTGGAGTGAAATGTGATAGAAAAAAGAAAACACAGGACCAGAACTTTAACAAAAATATCAGGATTATTCCAGTACATGAAGCTTGAAGTTGAATGGCCTTACTGTATTTATTTATTCTTTAAAATTTTCTTTGCAAGATTACTTCAGCATGTCGATATTTGCAATGTGCAGCAAAAGTGATATTATTATAAGCACCACTGTGCACAAGCAGAGGGCAATATGTTCACCTGTGTTATCTGATGCTCTTGATTGCAAGTTAGACTCATTACTAGAGGCACATACGTGTTCATTATACCAGCTCCACTATCTTAAGAAAAAGATCATTCTTGGCTGGTGTACTTTTGGTTGGTGTCCGGCAATTTCATGAAAGTGGGAGTCTGCACATATTTTTGGTGTCATTGCAGCTCTCTGATTTTAACTTGCACAGAGCCTTGAAGGAAGTGATGTTCTTTGCTCCCAGTTCTGGATTTAGAAATCATAAAGCAAGCATGTCACTGTACACAGTGTGTCTGGCTGTGATAGCTCTTTGCACTGATTCACGTGTTTTGACTGCACCTAAGCCATTATATGCAGGGATTTTGGGGTGTTTCAACGGAGGCGGGATGTGGAGATAGAGAGGAGCAATTGCCAGAAAGCGCCAGAGCTGACTATGACATCATTTTTAGTCAAAGTTCTTACTTTTTCTTTAGCAGTCTTAATCTGTAATTGTCAGTATTACTCCTGTTACGACAATTCCTCTTAGCTGTATGAGCAGTTGGAGAATGTGCTAGGACCACAGGTGAACCCTAGGCTTACACATGAAAGTTAGAGAACAATATTCAGGCAGTAGATATTTAAGATTTAATTTTCAGTAAAGGTAGCATCCTTATGGTCTAGTGATAGCACATTCAATTTGTAAGCTGTAAGGGTCTGGGTGCGATCCCCAGATGGGGCAGGAAATTTTTGAGTGTGTATTTTTTTTTTTAAAAACAATTTTTCTCAGTACTGATCTCTCATAGTCTAGTAACTTGGTAAAACTCCTACCAGCACATTTTCTTGATAATATCAGACTGGGCTGACATTTCTCACCTGAATGTTAATATAGATGTAAACAGATGCCTTATCAATTGGCTACACTTACATGTGTGTATGTATGTATGTGTATGTATGTATAATCCTTGCCTTTTAATCATGATTACTACCATTAACCACCTGTTCTTGTGGTCTCCAGACAACCTGTGTTGACATCTGCACAGATAATTATGTTCAGTACAACCAGAGGTTCATGTTCAACTTTGTGGACCATCAGGAGAGACGTAAGCGAGAACAAGAAAGTGAAGCAGCACAGGCAGCAGCCAAGGAAGCAGCAGCAGCACAGGCAGCTCAGCTGGAGCAGCTGACACCAGAGCAACAAGAGCAGCTACAGAAGACAGCCCAGCTGTTGGAAGGCTTAACTGCAACAGGTTCAGGTGCAGCAGCGAATCTGAATCTGAATCAGAATGTGAGCAACAATCCTGGACCAAGTGGGAACAGTGGACAATATTCTTCTTCGGTGTCACCACCAATTGGTAATACACCAGCATCATCTGATAGTCATGTTCAGAATGTTATACCCCAGTCAAAAGACAAGACAATCTTGTGATATTGAAAATCTTTAGTAGTTTTAACTGATTTAGCTGGAAGTTTTTGAGGTTTTGATTAATGTTGAGGATCTTCTCTGATCAGTCCAGTAATTGTATGCAATGGGATGCATCCAAGTCCTGTCAATTTAATATTTTGCCACCCTATAGGGCTGTGATTTACAATGTATAAACTGCCAACTAATGATATATGCACCAGAGGCACAGTTTTACAGAAGATGCAAGAACAGTTTTGTGTTGCACACCACTTAACTAATTTACCAGTGTCCACAGTTGGCTATCTTTGAAACTACAGTCGAGCACAGAAAACTCGAACACACTAATCTCGAATTCACGGAAATGTCGAACGCTGTTATCGGCCCCTGTTAAATGCCTATAATTTCTTTGGATTATTAACACGATTTTCTCGAACTCTCAACACGCATTGCTCGAACGATTTCATCATCATCTACCCGATCTCAACGCGGCGAAATGACCGATAAAGCCTTTCTTTGTCTGGCGTTGCTCGTCCCAGTGTTAGTGATAAGGAAAAGGTGTGCGGGAGTGCCGTGGTAATGGGCAAGGGATCAAGACAATGCTTTGTGTGGCTCTATTGAATCAGCGGGAGGGGGGTCGTATAGTGATTGAGCATGCAGAGCGACCTGGCGGGTGGTGGACTAGGTCAACACACCCTGCGATAAATTGCGTCGAACATGACGCGATGCACACAGAGTGACATGGCGGGGCGATAGATAATAGCAGACTGGCAATAGTGCCGCTCCTAATTTCTTACATTTCCTCAAATAACGTCGAACACATCAGGATTACACTTATGCACCGAAGTTCGATCTACTCTGACGAAATCAGGTGATTTTCGTCTTCTGTTAATTAAATTCAGTTTGTTTGTCATAATTTAATGTGGAACGTCGGAAACAGGGAAGGGTGGTAATTCTAATTATGTTAAGATCAGAGCAGATTAAGTGTCGTGTGGTTATCTCCCCTTACCAGTCCCTCTAGTCCATGGCCGACTCCATGGTAATTGTGAAAATATTGCCGTCACGGGAATCTCGAATTGCGAAAATCTCGAACACTTTTTTCGATCCCGGAGAAATTCGAGTTTTCCGTACTCGACTGTATAAAAGCTATGACTACTATCAGAGAATATTCTAGATAAAGAGAAAGAGCACATTTCAACTTTAGTCAAAGACCCCCTCCCCCCTCCCTTTTAAAAAAAAAAAAAGCATCTGACCTAATCTGATGCATGGTCATTTTTGATAACACAGCAGAACAATGGCCATGCCCAGCTGTAGTTTCAGTAGGTGAAATGTTTATTACATTTGTTCTTACATCATTCAAAAAAAGCCATAAGAGAGCCTAGGCAGCAAGAAATGCTGTGTTGTGAAAGACTTGGTAAAAGGCTTGAGACGCAAGAAAATGAATCAAGGAATGCTGTGCTGACAGAGGTGAAAGAACAAGGGAGTGTGTTACTGGGATGTGAGTATGGTCAAGATGTCAGAATGTTGAGCTTGAAGGAGGTAGGATGTGGGGTGAGCATTGTATTTAAAGTAGGACACGCACGTCAAAAATAATTTTCCGTTTTTCAATACTTTTTCTCTCTAAAAATTGTCTATGGTGCCCACCGAGTCAATTTTGCAAAGAAAGAGCATCGTTTTGTTACCGTGCGCGTATGTAATATGACGCAATAAAGAGGGCTAGAGTTACCGGGTTTGGCTATTGCGTCCAGAATTATTCCCCTTCCCCGATCAGCAGAGGCCTGTGGCAAAAACGCTGACGTCACTTACGTTCCAGCAGGTACAGACACCTCTACCTGACAATGTATTATTCAGCTTTTAATTAAGATTGTGGTATTCCAAATTCAAACGTAAAGTTTGGTAGTGTAAGCCAGAAAAAGTATTCTGCATTTTTATTGCCTCAGCATGATTTTATTTGGCATATCTACTGTTCACAGAGGAATTAAAACATTCATACCAATATGCTATCACCCGTCCGCAGAGCACTGGCTAGACAGCTTGGCCATGTGGTAAGAATGTATTTGACGTAAGCTTATGGCCGCCACGCGCGCAGTGGTTGTAACAATTCGGGCTTTGGATAATGTAACCCTGTGGGTTGTCTGGGGCCAGCAGGGGCGTTATATCATTATGACAGACACTTGAAAGACCGTTTTATTGGAATAGTAGGGTATCGTATGATTTAATATGGTCTGTAGGACGGTGCAGTCTTCCTTTAAGCCAGCACTCCCACTAAATCAGTTTGCTGTAGGCGATAGAAGGATGTTCAGGATCCAGGGCAGCATTGTGTTCTTGTGACTGTGTAAATAAGTGGTGGAAAAGATTGGAACTCCAGGACTCAGCACCTGCAGTATTGGAGTTAGGACGAGGGGGGACTGAGACAGAAGGAAAAGTGTGAAGATGCTAAGAGAAGACAGATTCAACTCTCCGTCACTCTCCAAGAACATTATGCACTGCCATGACTGTATCTCTTTATTTGTTGTGAAAATTATCTTAGAAATCTAAATATCATCATCATTATTATTGTTGACATTATTCCTATCATCATTACTACATCTGTGTCACCATCATCATATGTTGTAGTGGAGAGTAGAATTATTATCATCACTGTACCGAAATTCCTAAAATAAAGAAGGCAATACATTTTGAGAAATGATGTAGTGGTTTATTGACTTCCTTGCAGTTTACTTGCAATAAAGTCATTGCAGTGTCCAATGGAACGAGACAATCTCTTCATATGATAACAATCTCAAATATTGAAGAATTTTAAGCCATAACATCAGCCATAGCTTTAGCACCAAATCCAGTATAACTTTCGATGATGTTCAGTACAGCATAGCATGATAATAAATGATAAGCGTTTCACAATTAATTGTCAAGTTTCTCACAACCAGAACAGATAAAAGAAAGCAGAGATAGTTTTTCAACTTCTCAACATTGGCTGTGAGGTTATAGTATATTTTAACCTTCTGTGATTGAATTCCATCCTTCTCAGCCTACTACACCAGCAATCAGATCAAAAGTTATTGATCAGTATATACATTGTGTATGAGCCGTGGCATTTGGTGGCGTTGGAATCAACATCATTATCATTAAAACTGTGTGAGGACAAGCACACACTGGTTAATTCAATTTTTTGTGATAAATTGTAGATTTGGCCTAAAAAATATTTTGAAGATAACAATGTTTTATCCCAACAAGTTCACAGTTCGGTTTTTTTTTATTGTTTTTTGTGAATTATTTATGAAATAACTGAAGTAAGAAACAAGAACCTTATAAATAATGCAGAAAACGGTTTCTTAAAGTTGGAAGTTTGATATGAAGCTAAGGCTAGCATGATGCTAAGTTCCCTCATAATTGCTGTCAGTAACTGGAAGAACCTGCAAATCTGCTGGCACATTAGTGGAAGATAGTGAATTTCATGTGGAGCAAGAGCCATACATTTGAACAGATATATTAACATTTAAATACCCATCAGTGGCATTGAATATATTCTTGTGCAACCAGATTGAAACATTTATGTAAAATTATAAATTGAAACATTTATGTAAAATTATAAATTGAAACATGTTCAGTCACAATCATACACCATTAAGCAAATGCAAATTCATAAATCTTATGCAAAATAAATTGAATGTATTATCACATTTAATCTTGCTAGCTAAAATAAGCAATTTATACATCTATCAAAACCTCATATAAAATGCCTCACAATGTTTCATGGAGAAAGGCAAAGCATTTGGCATACTTAACAGCTGAGAGCAAAAGGCTAAATATTCTGATGATCTAGCACAAAAGTTTGCATGAGCTTTCAGTTATGAAATTACCCCAAAATTTACAATGCTTCAGTTTCTGAATGGAACTGCATATTAACTATACCTGAATATTGGATAGCTGTTGATTTCAAAGTCATATAAAATTAAGGGCAGCTCTGTTTTTCAAGAGCTGATCACATTATCAGCCTATTTAAGTTGTGCAAAAACCATAATTCCTTTCTGATAATTATTATTTACAACATTCATTGTAAGCCTTACAAATTACGTAAAATATATACTAAGGTCCATTAGGAATAAGAAAGAACACAATGCATTCAATTCCTCAGCGAATCATCATTTTACCAGCTTTGCAAAGCAGAGTTATTGTAACCTATATTGGGAACAAAGGGCCAAAAAATTCTTTCAACAAAGTTTGTCAGCACTAAGGTCTCATAATAAAACGGTAAATACTTTGTCTTTCTCTGCATTATTAAAAATCTAACTTGCCATATTCATATTATACACTGATATATCATGAAACATATAGCAGGCAGTATTGCACACATGAACACACATACCTACATGTGCACAGACACACTTTGATAGAGGCCAGCTTGACAAAAGTCATTATAATGTTTTTCATATCACTGAATAAAACAAAATACAAAAGAAGATTCATTCAAAGCTATTTATATAGCTCAATAACATAACATTATCATCATACAAACTGGTTTTTATATGACAACTTATTAGTGAGCCTTAATAGTTACATTGTTCCAATTTCTCTTTTTCTATTCATTTAGAGTTTTCAGTCACTTTCCTTTCAATATTTTTTTGAGGTGTCACTCCCTGTGCAATCATTTATCCAGCTGATCTTTTGATCTCTCTCAAGTTTAAGTGTCAGCTTCGGTCCACCTTGTGGATGGACACACTGAAAACCTGCAGGCAACAGTTGAGTTCACTGGGAGGACTGGTCTACGGGTGTAGCCATTGAAAGCGAATGAAGAAGAAGAAGAAGATCTAAGGTAGACCAAATCTTAAACAAATTTCAGAAGCAATTTCATCCCAATTTTTTTAACATTTTGTCTCCGGTTAGTTCCATCACTTTGGTTGTTTTTTTTTGTCAGTTCCACCAAGATTTGAAGATTGGAGCAAGTCACCAAAAACCATAAAGTCCATATCAGCTTACCCTGTCTGGTTGTCTACAGTTTGTCCAAAGATTTTTTTAAATTTAGATTTCTGTAGTAAATTTTTGGGCATTTACTACCTTTCAACGCACTATTGTTTGCTCATAAAGTATCCATTTAAAAAAAACAAAAAAACTACTGCAACAGTAACCTCAAAATGGAATTTTAAAATTCATATCCATATCATCCTCACTCAATTCAAAACCACTGTCAGCTTATTTTTGTATCTGAAGTAGCCTGCCAAATTCTTCAGCATCACTACTTTGCACCACGGACTTTTGTTGATCATTATGGCTGATGCCATTAAGAATACGAATATTGAAGGTCTGTGTGTGGCATATGTTAATGATGGTATTTTCAAAATAACTTGATGATTTCAATTATTTTGTCTCATATTACATTCCACATATGAATTCATTATGACGATGTCACAACCGCACGCTTTCCGTGATCACATCTGGCACCTGCTTAGGCTTCCGTTTGACTGAGAGGCGTCTGAGCACGTTGCCCCTACGAATTTCATTCACAAGGTTGTCCACAATCTTGGCATCTCCAACCGTTGCCACTCCAGGCAGCTTCCTTGCACCTGGAAAGGTTGCTGGGTCTTTGCTGGCACCTGCAAGAAATTTGGGAAGATTGTGGATTGAAGATTTATTCAGTGGTTTCATTTTCAACGGCAGATGCAACTATATTCAGAAAATCAATCCTGGTGTGAAAAAAAAAAGCCTTACAAGCACAAAGCCTATTATAATTGAAAGATAAAAATCAGATTACTTATTCTTGAAAATTTTTTGGGCATTTTAATATTATATTTCAATTTTTTTTTTTAAAATTAAAATGGTGGATGGGAGTTCATACATAATCCACGTGGACTACATCTTGAATTTACAGAATTGTAACTTGGGTGATGAAAGGTTGCGAACAAAAATACTAATGGTGACTTTGGAATGTTTGGATCACATTTACCAACTCACTCCCTCTACTCCCACTTCCCTATCGACCCGCGCCCTATCCCCTTAAAAAGACCAGCATTTTTTTTATCTGAAATAAAGCTGTGGACGAAATTTGACAAATTAATCAGCAAAACTATGCTCAAGTTGTACATCCTGTGCAATCAAATCACATACTTTTCCTCTTTTCCAAGAGTTCTTCATGAGCTTTTTTCCTCATCTCTGCTTTTTCTGCTTGCTTACGCCAGGATTCCAGCTCCTAAAAGACAAAAATAACATACACTTCATGAAAAGAACCTTTATTTGGAAACTGAAGGTTTTGAAGAGACAGTGAATTTGTAATATGGACAAGAGCAGACACCTTGACCATTCCCCCAAAATGCATTTAAAACAAAAATGATAATTTTTTCTGCTTTGGTTGACTAATATATTAGAGCTCCTATTTATCCAACTAAAATAATACAAAATTATTTATGTAAATTGCCAAGAGCTGTACTCATTTAGTCTAGTTAGGATTGTTCTGGTTCACATATCCAATACCAGACAAATATGTTAGGAGATATCTGTGAAAGCTGCACATTGACATACAATATAAAGAAAAGCCAACCTAATGCCAAGCATTTCTTAGTCCCTTCCGCCCCACATTTTTTTCCGTGGCATCAGCCACAGTGTACCTTGTAAATCAGCCTCTGCATCAGTGGCTTCTGCCCTTACACTCCTGGACACTCAACAAAAGCTTATTTACCAAACTTAGTGTGTTATTTTGAATCCTTTGTGAGTTTTCTTTTGTGTCCTGCAAAGGGGCAGACACGTCGCTTTTCCTTAACATCATGTTTAAATTTTGTAATAAACAACTTGAAGTGTATTACTTTAGCAACATTCCTAAGCACTGCCTATCAGCTGCTCATTATAATGCATGATGATTTTCACATCAAAGCTGATGTTGAGTCAGTCTTACCTGTTGACATGCCTTTACTCTGTCGCAAAATTCTCGGAATGCTCCAAGGAACTCTTCAAGGTTGAAGGTGTTCTGGTTCTCACAGTAATGCTCTGCTAGCTTAGTGCTCTGTTTTGTAAGACGTTCCAAAGTCTCATCCACATCAGACAAATCTCCATCAGCCTCCTGTTAATGTCAGTTTAGAAGAAAAGCTAGAAGTTCTTCCAACAAATGATATCCAATTTTGCATTCAAATCAGTACCCACTATGACATTTTCAGAGCACAGTCTTGTCAGAATGACTACTTTACAACAAGTCCAGAAAATAAAGACTTCATGATCACTGCCATTTGGATATTTATATACTCACGATCAAAGATAAGTACAGTATACACGTCAATCATAACCCATAGCAAAAAACCAACGTGACAAAAGGAGATAAAACCGTGGAATTTATTTTCAATTAAGTTCACAGAAAAAGAACTTCTGGAACTTGGATCTGGGGTGTGAAATCCCACATTTTGTGGAAGAGGGTCAAAACACAAAATCAGAACCAGCGTCCATGAGTGAGTCCCAACTAAAAGATGACGAATCTTGGTTGCGAACCTTCTCCTTTGCATTTACAGCTGTAAAGGTCAAGTCACACTTGAAATTAGTAGCTTGTGTGTCCTCCTGTGGTACTGATCACAGCGGTGCATCTGCTCTGCTACGAGTTAATCTGCGTTACTAATTGCAGCTGTGGAATGTTGTTCCATGTCTGTGTCAACGTTTGAATTAGTTGATGCTGGTTTTATGGTGACAGAAACATAGCTTCAACTTCACGTCCAATGAATTCCCAGACACACAAGATACTGGTTTCAAGTGTGACGACTTTTACAGCTTTGAATGCGAGGGAGAAGGCTCACAACCAAGATTTGTCATCGTTTAGTTGGGACTCACTCATGGACGCTGATTCTGATTTTGTGTTTTGACCCTCCTTCACAAAATGTGGGATTTCAGACCCCAGATCCAAGTCCCAGAAGTTCTTTTTGCGTGAACTTAATTGAAAATAAACCCCACATTTGGAAAAAGCAGTTTTCATCTCCTTTCGTCACGCTGGCTTTTTGCTATGGGTTATGATTGATCGTGAGTATATACTGTATATATATTTGGAATTTTTTACCTACTGTGAGAAAGATTGCTAAGAACAGGTCTTAAGTCCCTTGTTCAGGCTCATCTCTCCAGTATAATTTCCAAGAAATTTTGATTGATGATAATTCACACAGCTCATGTCAGCCATGAAAAATGATCAAAATTAATTTTCCAGAGCCCCAGCTTGTAATCACGTCTTCCCTACTGTGCAATTCCTTCACAGTTGGACTTCCTGTCCTGTCATTATTTAAACATCTGTCTGTATCTTTTTGCTTTTCATATCACCAAATGCCTATTTATATCTCTTCACCATGCTTTTTTTATTTAAAAATTCTTACTCCAGCTCATCATCTTTTATAATTAAAATACGCAGTGGTGATACTAAAGATGACACAACTTGGTGATTTTGTATTTTGCAACCTGATGATTATAAAGGAGCTCCATAGAGTCTTTCAGTTATTGAGTCATATCAGATCTAATCAAAACTATGACTTCAAAATCATTCGTTAAAGGGGCGGGGGAAAAGGGGTTACAGACAAATGAGTTATCAAATACAGTAACTAAAAGAATTTTTCAAATCAAAATGTAGATACAAGCAGAAATAAATGTTAGGGTAAGTCGAGAAATTTCAACATTGCCGGCCCACTTTTTTAAGTGACTTATGGCCCTTTCAAGAATTGCATCAGATCTTGTAAGACAATCACCATGCACTGCATAGGTTACTGTTTTTTTGCCTCTATTATCCCTCTCAAAAGTCAGAGTGAAGCCGCAGTTTCATAAAAAACCTGTAATTATGCTCACCTCAAGGAAATCCCCAAACTGTGCCTTGATGTCTGGATCTGGATTTGATGCCATCTGAGTTTGTAATTTCTTTACAGTGTTTTTGATGTGGTTGAATTCTGTCTTTACAGTTTCCAAAGAAAATCTGACGGGAAATGAAAAAACCAAAATAAAGATTTAAGACTTACATTATCAAAATATTAAGAAAGGAAAAGGTCTCAGATAAAATGTTGAGCTAAAGAACCAGTATGCCCATTTGTCAAAGACGTTCCTTCCACGGCATATCAAGGTCAACTCGTACATTTCTGTAACAAGAACAAAGAAGCTTCTTTTTCTAGGCGCACTATAACAATCTGCATACAGCTGTGTATGGCTGACATTCAAATGATAATAAGATAAATCTCTCTGTACATGTCAAAAGAATCTTACCTAGTGATTAATGAAGCTCTCTAAAGGAACAGGTACCTGCCAAAGTCTTTCACAAAGAAATTTACATATGAAATTATTTACTGGAGCTGAAGTAAAGAACAATCACAAAAAAAGAGATGCAGTCTCTCTCCTGTCACTCTAACTCCTCACCTGGATGCCTTGTGGAGATCATCCAGCAGTTCTTCAACAAACTCCAGAGAATCCTTATCTTTCGCCTCTGCCTCCTCCACCAGTACATGTAGGAGAGACAGCTTGGGATCATTAGATTTTGTCAGGACAAGTTTGTTTAGTGAGGTGATTCGGAAACCAACAGCCTCTCCTGCATTGCTGCCCTGTTGTGATGATGGAAAAGACTGATGAGAACTGGTTAAAGAGACAGGGGTAGATATTTGCTTCATAGCCTGAAAAATCCACATTATTAAATTCCAAAAACTTGAAACAACATACATTTTCCATCCCCTGACCATTTCTGAGAAAACACTGTTGGAATGTCAAGATTTTCACCTTGTGTATGCCCATGTTTACATGTTCAGCCTGCTATAACCATACCACAGAGATATTTACTACTCTGTAATTTAATCTGAAGATTGTTTCACAACATCTACATATTAGCCTAGTATATAACTGACTCATTTTTCCATTGCTCATGTTTAATCACACAATGCAATGATATAATGATATGCACGTCAACAAACCTTATTGATGAAATTTCCTGCATGCAGAACAAGACGTAAAAACTTCTTCAGTGCCTTGTTGTCATACAGACGTCGACAAATAGTTAACAGCAACATCAAGTTGGTTCTCACACTTGAAAGCTGGCTCTGGAAGTCAGACTGAAAAGGGAAACATTCATTAATGAATGAATGAATAAATAAATGAATGAATGAATGAATCAATCAATCAATCAATCAATCAATCAATCAATCAATCAATCAATCAATCAATTAACCAGTCAATCAGGACAAGGATAAACCAAATGTAAGAAAGAGCAGTAAGGGCTGCATAATATTCCACAACAAGCAGAAAACAAGACAGGTGCAACTACAGGGCAACATCTAAAGTTGCCTCTCCACACAATGGGGAATTTTTTCCTGATTTTGGTGCCCGTTTATGAAATAGTTTGAATTTACCAGTACACATTATCAAACATATACTGGTACAGCAGCTACTTAATGTTTGGCAGAAAAACTTGCCTCCATCTGAACATTCGCCAGGATCTTTTTTTTTTCTTTTTAAATAATGTAGCTTTACAATTTTGCCTACAATCATATTTTTCCATCTCTGCATGCAGAAAGGATTAAAAGACAATCAAGCACAAAGATTGCAACTGTTGGACAAGTTTTTCTTGACAGATGTCTTTCAAACAGTGAGAGGTAACACTATAACAACCTGATATCATCAAAACTGTAAGTTAAACACATTATTGGGGATGCCCACGCAAAGATCTTCTCTCTCTTATATAATAATATATATAACAATATGATATTTGCGTAGGCACCCCTAATTATGCGAACTACTTTTTCAAATTGCAACATAAACTGTAACAGTTCATTTCACTAATGCTTGCACTGTCACGTAATTGAAAATACACTAAAGCTTTATTTACTTTTCATAAAACCGCCTTTCTCCTGATCTGTGGCTTTCTTGCAGCAGCTCTGAGATTTGCTAGCTGCAGGAGTCCTGCCATAAATTTTCTCTGTAAACGAAAGTTCATTAATACAAATGCTAAGGACAGTTACCTTCAGCAGCATGAGATCCAACCTCAACTGATAGTATGGAAGAGATATTAATTTCAGGAAGAATTTTTCAGCATTCCCCAGTTTTTCAAGGTCACCATCATAGTTCTGAATCAGCTCAATCTGTAAAGAAATCATAAAATGTAACTTTCCAAATTACTAAAGCAAGTGGCTAAAAATTTAACTTTTAGGCCATTTCTGTTCCTACATAAATATAATATGCAGAGTGGTCTATCAGTCATTCTCAGATTAATTAGCAAGCTGGGGTTACAGTTTTCATTCATGAAAAATATTTGTTATGAAAACAAAGTCAACTCACTCAACTGCAATTTAAATGATCATAACTTCCACTTAACTGCAACACTTTCCACATTATAAATGTCCTACATGTATTTCTATGAAAAGGTCATTACAATTACACCCTCTTTTAATTACCGCTTTTCCATATTCCCAAAAACTTGTGCTTAAGAGGACTTGAATACAGTACTGTTGGCATAATCTTTTATGTCCTCACATTCCCATTTCTGATATGGATCATAGTCTAGTCTACTTATCTCAACATTACTATTTCAACAGTCTGCCTGGTTTGAGGCAATTTTTTAATCCAAACGCACTCCTCCTTTATTACTACTTAATATTTCTTCTCTTTTTGATATGTTATTCCCTTTTCTTCTTTGAAACTGACTTCCTGATGCATGATGAGCCAGCAACACTTAATTATACCTTGTTGCCATTTAAACCCCTCCTCCACTCCTTGTATAACACATTACAGTACTTCCTTTTCACTCTGAGTCCAGGGTGATATAGATTTGGGTGGGGGAGGAGATACATGTATTTGGACAAAGAAGAAAAAGCCGTTGTTTTTATACTGGTAATTTCCCTTATCAACTTTGTCTCTTCCACTTCTATTCTTTCATTTCTAGATTATCTTTACAACATACTGAGAAATACTTCATATTCATGCCTAAAAATATTAAAACTGACAATAATGAATGATGTGTTTGTAAGTTTATACATGAAATCTTAACATTACCTCATCTGGCTGCGGCAATATCTTAATGAGCCCCTTCAGCTTCTCCACACCAATGTTCCGTGCTTCACCCTTCCTGATGAGATCAACTATGGCAGCGTTGTTTTTCCGGAACTGCTTGAGGTAGATGTTTATATTCATGCTGCGTTTAGCATCTAGAAGAGTTATCTGAGAATGTGAACAAAAAGTTTCTTAATTTCAGTTCCACCTCAGGTTCTACATGCAGGTTATCTTCATCTCACAATTGGTTACCAAACAAATAAAGATAAAATTGCTCATAATATATAGTAATTATACGGTGGATGAAGTAGATATGTTATCACTGACCACAGAAACTTAAATGTGCTTCAACTTTTAACTCTTGATACCAAGTTCCAAAACTTTAAACAAAGACTGAAAGATACCCATAGCGATGTTTACTTAAGCAGACACATTACAAGTACATAAGATTATATTCTCCAGAGATACAGCATACATGAAGATGGTAATATGGCAGATTTGACAAAACCAAAGAAAAGCCTTCATGAAAAGTGAAAGGATAATATAAAGCAGTCTGCGGCAATATCATTTGATTGATGGGGATAGGCCAACTGTAAAACAGTAAAAGAAGAAAGCAGCTGTTAATTTGAAGGGATTTTACTGTTCTTTAGAGTTCAGCACTAAAAACACAGTTGAAAGTAAACTATAATTCAGAGGCAAGGAATGATAAAAAAAAAATTCAGCTCAGAGTTAGGCTATTGACAGATGGGGTGCTACCAAGCTAAAGGGTGCATAATATGATTTGATGGTGACAAGATGTGACTGTGAACTGTTCAAAACCTCACAGGGGTAAATGCCAATGTGTCAAAGCAAAAGCTTAAGCAAAATGTCATGTCAAAATATAAACAAAAGTATTATAAAGAAACTCTTTAAAGATCAGTCAACTATGTTTCATCCTAAGAAAAGCAACTGCTCATCAGGAAGATTAGCTGGAAGAAAACTCAACTTGAAATAATGTCAACTGCAACAAATTGTTCAATAATGTCTGCCTTTAACTCTTTAAGACTATATTCCAAGAAACATTTCCACCTCCTTCAACCCTTAGCCAGAATCCCTCCATCCTTTTCATTCACTGACTAACTTTTTGCCATTCCAATTCATCTCTCATGTATCTTTCCAGAAGGACATGAAAGGAAATTGAAAAGTTTAGATTCAACAAAAAGCAGCTGCATCTCCCACTTGTGATCATACTCACTCCCTAAATCCAGTTAGATAAAAAAACAAAAGACGACCAGTATGAGAACTTTCTCTTCACAGTATGGATTTATATTTCTGTTGACTTCTTTTCTGAATGACTTTTTCCATCTGATAATTTTCATAGGAAAACAACAGTTAACAAATTCCTATTTGACTGTTATGTTTTTTTCACTCAAATTTAGCATCATAAGCAAGATTGGTCAAGGTGAGGACATAAATGACATAAGATGTGATGGTTATCTTCACTTCATATATGTGAAACGCTGAATTAAAGGCATAGCTTTGCAGGTCTGCATAAAAGCTTCTAAAAATACACTCACTATGGCTGGTTTGGTCTCTCGTTGCTATATGACAAAACAAGATAACACAGACATAAACATGATATTGTCAACATAACAAATATAACTGTGCTGATGGAAGATAATTAATACAACAGTTAGTAACATAAACAAGCATAGCATGTGTTCTGCCTTGACTGCATGTTCATAGCACATGAACTCCAGTCCTAACATGGCTGCTTTACTGAAAACAATACATCTTAAGCACTCTGGAACAGTCTGCTAACATAGTCCACCGCTTTTTGTTTCCCATAACAACCACTGACAGATATTTCACTATGGCAAAACTGAACATGAAAAACTGCATATTACAGTCTTTGATGATTTGCAACATGGCAAGCTGTATTGATTCTGAAGAAAGTGAATGCATGCTGCTTACTATCAGCATGATATAATATGACTTATTGGCAGATTGTTTCCATATCTAAACTATTCACACAAACATGGATAATGACAATTTAATTGCATTAGTCAGCATAATGAAATACATGTATAAGATTAGATAGTTATATCTATAAAAATATGCAAATGTTTGGTAGCTTATTAGTTCACCTAGTCCTGCTCAGACTGATTTCAGCTACCATACACTAGCTTTGCTTCTCTTTCCTACACATAGCAAACATAAGAACCAAAGGCAAAAGAACATGTTCAAGCTGTTAACCCCTTCACTGCCAGGGATCACAAATAAACTTTTCAAATTAAAGCACAAAACATTAAAAGAACTTCAAATCTTCATAAATGTAATCAATTTATTATGGAATTGACATAACCGTGTCAATAATCAAGTAAAATGTGGCAATAATAGAGTTTCTTCTGTTTCATTTCTTATAAGACCAAAATATTACAGGTCATAGAATTTCTCTGGCATAAGACAGTGAAGGGATTAAAGTTATAGATTTATCAGCATCATTTTTTCATGTACATGGGCTTACAGTCACTAAACTACAACATCCAGACAGTTCATAGCTTCTGTATTCTATCATAGCTTCTGTATTCTATCACAGCCTCTGCTTCTATTTACTCAAACTGTGTAAAATTTCTCTAGCAGAACTCAATCAGCTGAACCATTCTACTAAGTCCTCAAATGAAACTGCTAAGCCTGTAAATTTCTCATAGAATGATGAAATGATGGCTTCTTATAAAGATTCAGAAAGGTGTCCACAGGTGAGCTACGGATGGTAGCCCGGGGTGTGTATATTCATTTTGCTCTTAAGTGCGCTTCCTAAGATAAGTCTGAGGATGGAAGGACAAATTAATGTGAAAAAAGTCTGGGGTGGGAAATAAAGTGAGTCTATGCAACTCTTCAGCATGGCCCCTCCCATGCTAAATCTGGACACCCTTCTTGCAACCTGAGATGATGTGGCACTAATCATGATGCTGCTAAATAATGCAGTTACTGCAGTGTTTTACCTCTGAAGGAGAAGCATGAAGCCTGAGAATTTTCTCCTCTGTTTTAGTTTCCTCCTTAGGGGTGACTTTCTGAGCAAAGAGCTCTTCCAACTTGTTGTACTCCACTTTGATGGAATCTGCCATTTTGCTCACATCTCCCCATATGCTGTTTTCTAGGAAAAGGAAGTGAGAACCAAAACATGTCACTATGTAATTATTGATATTTCAAAATCTTGATATCTGTATGAACAGTTTCTATGGTGTGAATAATCATACTGATGATTTAGATGGATTTTAAAGACCTCGTTTAGCTATATTTTAATTCTTTCAGTCAATATTGCCTGCTAAAATTCAGTCCCAAAACATCCACGATATCTGCTCAAGACACCATTTAATTGTTGCAATCTGGTAATTGTAATGTAGCTTTAAATGCAGATGCATGGCCAGCAATGAGCCATAAGACAAACAAGGGAGATTACTACTAACTTTCACTGGAAAACATTCTGTCATATTCATAGTGCAATCTTTCATTTCTCTTCAAAGTCTGGTTATTTCCACTGGCCTAGGAATTCAAGGTAGGCCAAACAAATTTATGAAGGGTTAACTGAATGGATTAACTGAAAGTTAATGTAAAGAAAAGGAACAAAGATGCATTGCACTTCAGAAATGAAGTGAGCGAAGAAATGAATGTAATGGTGAATAACCATGCAAATCAACCGACAAACTTACTTTTAACTTGTATAGCTGGTACCTTGTTCCATGTGAAATGTTTCATTTTACAGGCAGGATCTGGTGTTTTGATTGGATCAACAACAGGGACGGGAGAAGTGGGAGAGAGCCCTGACCCAGGCACTCCCAAACCAGGTGCTGGCGGTGGTGGGGGAGGGGCCCCAGGCATGCCAGGTGGTGGGGGTGGACCAGGGGCTGGGGGAGGGGGAGGAGCCATGGGGGCTGGAGGAGGTGGAGGGGGTGGAGCTCCAGGTGGTGGTGGTGGAGGTGGAGCGGGTGGAGATGCTGGCGATGCAGGGGATGCTAGATCTGATTCAGAGTCCCGTCTCTTGCCAGACACTCCTCCTGACCTTCTTAGTATTCTAGATCCACCTGAGCTTGGAGGATTGCTTTCCTATGATGGAAATAGCACCAAAAAAAAAAAATTAAGTTACATGGTGAAACAATTTCTTTTTGCATGCTCAAGTGTGAGTAGTCGGGAAGTGTGTTAGAGTCATGGGTGAACACTAGGCTTACGGGTGAAAGTCAGGGAATATATTCAGGCAGTAGGTATTTAAGAATTAAACTGCTGTGAAGTTAATGTCCCTGTGGCACAGCGGTAGTACATTTAGACTTGCAAGCTGAGAGACCCTGGGTTTGATTCTTGGTAGGGGCATGAAGTTTTCTGATGTCAGGTTTTTATCCACCTATCTTCTCAAAACAGATCATTCACTGTTATTTGGTGGCACACTTCCCTAGATAATGTGGAACAGCTAAGAAAAATTATATCAGACTGGGCTCACATTCCTCCCCCTTAATGATAATGATAATGATTAGAGAATGCAGTAACATGTGCCTCGCCACACCATTACACAAGGCAACAACAACAACAAAAAAAGACAAAGCAATCAATTAAAATCTTAGAAATTGAAATACACATGAGGCCAAAAAATAGCCACCCAATGCCAGAAAATAGAGTCTATGCAAGAGAAAAGTTTCTCTTCCCTTGATCACTACTGGATTAGTCCACCTGAAGGAAGTAATCTGATGATCAGAAAAACTGCCTGTCTATTGAGCCTATTTTGTCAAGATAAAAGAATTTATTAATGCATTTGATAAAATTCAGCTTTAGATCAGGCAGCTTTCAACACTACCACTGTAAAGCATCTGAGAAGAGAGAACAGGAAGGATGGTGGAGGCTTGATTTCTTCTACATCTTTGGTGTGAGTGTAAGAAAAGTGAAAGAACTCAGTGGTGTAGGAAGAGGGCACAATACCAAAGATATGAATACACTTCACGTCATACACTTCACGTCATACACTTCACGTCATACACTTCACGTCATACACGTCACGTCATACACGTCACGTCATACACTTCACGTCATACACTTCACGTCATACACTTCACGTCATACACTTCACGTCAAAACAAAAAAACACCAAAAAAATGTGATCACAATAGGAGAGTGGCATAAACAAAAAGTGATAGTAGGTCTACCTGAGTTTGAACAGACACATCTACAAGCCTCCTCTGAGCCTTGGCCTCTTCCATTAATTTGTCGGCTTTTCTGGCCCCTTCCACCGCCTGCTGGGTTAGTTTCTCCACAAGGATCCATGTGCTTTCACTGGAATACAATACACATATGCACTGCATTATTTATTTCTTATCTGGGTTTGATACTCATCAATACTACCACATCCATGACCAATAAAATATATTAAAATCGAGGTTCTATTTCTGATTGTGCGACAGGGTTGCCGTTTTGCCAATAATTATTAATTTTATAATTAATTGACTGATATTTTTTCATATTTTTATGCCTCATTACTTTATAAATTAAATAATACTTCAAATACAAGGGGAATATGGGCATATATGATAACATTAATTTGCGAGGATATCGGGCCGTCGCAAAATTTTCAGATAATTTTTAGGTCAGCTGCTGGCAACCCTGGTGTGAAACTTTCCCTCAGGAAGATTGTGATAACTTCCATTAAGTAAACAAAGAGGAGAGAGTCTAAAAAGATGCATGAGATAAGTGTGATGCTCATTCAATATCATTATCATCATCATCATCATCATCATCATCATCATCATCATCATCATCATCATCAATACTTATGAGGAAGAGCATTCCTTTCAGATTTTGCTTCACATGGACAGAAAGAGGGTCAATAGCAACAGCTGTAACACTGAAACATGACTACAACAAAAATTTGATGATATATGTATTTCATGGTCCACAACCTTCTTCCTTAATCACAATAGTTAGCAATACCATCATCACCACCTTCAATGTGCACCCACCCTAATCCATTGCCCATCTCGACTTAAAACCTCAAAATTCAAAGTAGAATAACATGGGCAAATTGTATAGGCAATAACAAGTATGACAAGAACAACAACACCAGCAACAAAAAGTAGTAATGACTAAAGGCACAACAGCAACAAAAACATCGGCAACATCAACAACAAGAAGGTCATGTCAAACCTTTGGGGACTGTTTGGGTCAATCTGATAGAGGTTGAATAAGATGGACAAAAGAGACAAGCCAAGGCTTGAGTCGCTGACCTGGGGAGACAGAGGAAATCATATCAGGTTCCATGTTCATGTCAGAGATTTGGAGGCACTCACTCTCTCACTCTCTCTCTCTCTCTCTCTCTCTCTCTCTCTCTCTCTCTCTCTCCTCCCCACTCCCCCTTGCTTGCTCTCTGTTTCTCTTATTCACGCACATACACAGCTCCCTACTCTTATGTTCCTTCCCTCACTCATTCATTCATTCATTGAGATATCAATCGATGAGCAAGCTCAGTTACCTGTTCTGCCTTCTTTCCTTTTCTGCACTTTCCCTTAGGGTTAAAGTAAATGACCTCCTACTGTGCATGACCACTGACCAGTATATGTATCAGGTGTAAAGTAATCTAGCATTGTATTTTCTCTAATAGCTTAAAGTATCCATTTAATGCTCCCTTTAACACTAAATCATTCTTGACCATATTATATTTCCCAGCTGTCTTTCCATCCCTACTCTACTGTCTTGGTTTGACCCAAAGAAACAAGTGTCAAGTCATTGTATGATCAGACCTATAACACGTCAAAGGTAATCCTATCCGATACATGACGGTTTCTGTTGAGGTCAGTGACCTATCAGTCGCCAGTCTATTTTACTGTTTGGGTTTTTTTTCTGGTATTTTCTCATATAAACACAAATGTTGCACTCCTTCCCTTTCTCACGGTTAGCCTTGTCCATCTCATACTCCGCCCCGAAGAACATGTTCAAGCACTCATGCAGATTTGTTCATTTTTCAAACGCTTTTGGCAAGAAAGAAAAGACATCACAGAAGACTCATCATTTCAACTTCAGAGACTTCACATCATCCTCTTCTCTTTATCTTTCTTTCTTTTTCTCCATTCTCTCTCTCTCTATCTCTTTCTCTCTCCCTCTTTCCTTCATCACTTTCATCGCGACTCCTTACACTGCCATACATATGTAAACACATAATCACACCTCAATTTTTTTTATCCCCTCCTCCTCCTCCTCCTCTCCCTCTCAGTGCCCCACAGCTTTTGAACAGATTAAATTTAGTGAATACATCGCTCATATCCAGCCTAAGCTAAAGGTAAAACTCGCTACTTATTCCGTCCTCTTTCCGCCCTCATTTTATTTTGCGCCAGTGAATGAAAAATATAACTACTGCACATTTGCTTGAAACCAAAGCCAGAGGCACGAAGAAACTTAACAAATTTCTAACATCTGAAAGCACTCAGCGCAAATATTTTGCAAAGGCACAAAGGAAAGAAAGTGAGTCTCTTAGACTATCCCAGGGAATGGGACGGGCTGGTTTTCGTGACGCATAACACAGGGGTTATCTACTACAAACTCACCGGAAGTGTGAGGAAAGGTACGCGAGAGAATCAGTAAATGATTACCTTGATGCATCCAGCCTTTAAGGTCCCACTCTAAGCCTTCTTTCTGTATTTCTTAATCTCATCTCATCTCATCTCATCTCATCTCTCTCTCTCTCTCTCTCTCTCTCTCTCTCTCTCAATATAAACATATAATATATCCATCTCCCGTCTTCCCGCCCCCTTCCGCACCTTGTTATAAATGGCCTTGAACAGATCATAATGACTGTTGATGTCTATCGACTCTCGAGTGGCGTCCACCATGGCGTCAGTGTCCGCGGACAGTTCTTCCTCGAAGACGTCCAGCTGAACGTGGAGGTCGCCATCTTTCTCGTCTCGTAAACAGTTGATGACATCGAGAATGTTCAGAGCTGCCCGACAGAAACTGGCGTGAAACGGGTATAGAGGGCGTAGTACCTCGGACAGTGGGGACGGGGAAGGAAGGAAAGAAATGGGGGAAGGAAGAAGGGAGGAAATAGAGAGAGGAAGGAGGGAAGGAAGAGACGAAGGCAAAATTCTGGAACACTCCTAAGATGTGCTTCGATTTGTGTTTGAGGCAGGGTTGGGCAGAACTGAGATCATACGAATGCAGTTCGTGATGTTAAGCTCAGTTCATGTGAACTTGATCTGGATTTAATAGCTCTTTTGGACGAACTAATCTGGATCTGAACTGTAGCTATGTTTGGTGCTTGACCTGAACTTTAATTTTCTACCTAAATTTCAGGTTAGTTCACATCTGCCTCCAAAATCATAACAAAAAGCCGATTTCAAAAACAAAGCGGAAGCGATCTAATCTGATCTGGAAACTACTTAATTTTCATAAAACTGAACTAAACTTGATCTTTGGGTTCTTTTCTCATGGTCAACTGAACTTTATCTGAATTACTGTTTGGATGAACTGGCCCAACCCTGATTTGAGCAGGATTAATGAAGAGAAACTCTGTATGAATCTTCCATGGACAATATCCAAGGACCCTCCTAAGGGTGCTTCTTCTTTAGTCTGAACCCTAATCCGGTTTCCTAATCAAACAAATACATCTTGGGATAGTCCAAGAATTTTGACGGGAAAGAAAAGAGTACCTGCCTTTCTGTCAGAGGATTCGCAGGAAGAAAGGATGTTATGCGCGTCTTTTATTAGAAGGTCGAATAATTAACGGGAGTAAAAGGAGTAAAAGGTGTAAAAGGTTCAAAGTATAGAATAAGTAAATGATTGCTGAAAGCAGGAGCCACGTATACCCACGGACAGATGGTAGGAGCGATGAAAGGAGGAAGAGCCCGTCAGGTAGTTCAAAGTGAGTGTGCGATCTGATTCCCGAAAGACATTCAAACTTTCAATATCTTCTTTCTTCTCTTCCACTCCACACCTCCCCCTCAAAAAAACCCCATTCAACTTCCTTGTAACTTAGACCCACTTGCCATTGGCAACACAGCACCACGTAATTTGAAATTCTAACTGCTCAACAGGATGTAAATTTCAAAGACATAAAAGCGCTCCAAGTACATAAAGATAATAGATGTCAGGGTTTAAGCTCTTCATTTTAAGATATATGTACTTGTCATATGCAGTCTTAGGCCACATCCACCATGCACTGGTCCTAAAACCAGGAGACAAAACTTCCCTGATAAAAAAAGCCAGAGATAATACATGCATTTTTTATTTAGTGGGTGCACCAGAAGCAATTTTATATCCTGACAATAGGGATTCTGGGAATGAAATCGAATGATGATAGTACAATAGATTTACAATCTAGCTAGCTTGTTCAAAATTAAAGGCTTTGCAACTACACACAGACATTTTTCAACGACACGAAAGGGGCAAGTACCTTACTTGATTATTCCTCTAGATAATGAGAATGTTTGATTTTGTGTAATGTACGACAAAATAATGAATTGTATCATTTTAGAATTAACCTCCTTTGATCGAATGACCGAAACAAACAATGTGCTGGTAGATTTACTTACATCAGAAATTCAGATATTAACACCACCTTCCAAGTAACTTTTAACAAACACTAGTCTAGTAAGATGGGTGATCACAGGAGCAATGAGAATTAACGATTCGAATATTTAAGTACATGGCAGGAAACGCGTAAAGAGAACAATAAAACAGGCTGCTAGGCATATAACAAGATTCACCACATCTCACAGAAGCTAGATATAGGCCTATGCTGACTGTCATGCTTAAAAAAGGAAGAGAAAAATACTTTACCTAATTGATAAAACAGGTTCATTATCAATGCAGAATTATGAAGACGTGAGTATACAATCCAAATATGGCTATAGTAAGCAACGAAATAATGCTAAAAACTCCGGTCCGCGCCATCCTCGTGATCACAATGACAAGGAAACATCACTCTCAGAGCAAATGAGAAGCAGAATGAAGCGACACAAAACAAGATCCAAAGTGGTCATTCCTTCAGAGCTTCCGCCAACTCAACCCAGGCTAAAAACTAATGACATAAACGATTCACTGGGTCAAGAAAGTCGTGGAAAATCCGCCATCACTCACGACAGAAGTGAGAAAGACATACTTGCGAAGTGGAAAGAACGCGACCTTGAGGACGTAAATTAGGCAACGCTTAAAGACTCAGGCAAACAGAAACCAAAGCCAAGGGCCAACACCCGATGTGACAGCATGAGACCTTTTTGGCGGATCTGTGGATTCTGAAAGTCGCCTTTTTGGCTACGATGAGCTAGTTTACACGGAAAAGAGGATGGAAAGGACGTCAGTCATTTTGGGGACTTTCTGGTTTGGGATAATTATAGATCATTATATTTCCAAAATAGACGTATTGAATGATCACTCGAAGTTGCGCAAGGATATTAAATTTCAGAAAATTCTGCAATACACTGAAAATCTGAGCGTCCTCCAGCTAGCTACGAGCTCAGAACCAAGTCCATGACGTGTGATGCGTAACTATATGCTAACAATTTTTTTTAAACTAATAAAATAAATGGCCTGATATATTTGCGAGGGGAAAGAAGCTGTCGGATTGGAGCTGCAATTCCTGTTGGAAAGCCCCCAAAAAACAAAATGATGAAGAGCTTTGACGGAAACTTTGACATTCTGCAGCTTGTCTTGATAAATTTAGTTCATAGTGTGGTGTTTGCGTCTAGAGAGTAAAAGTAATCAAATCCATAACACAATCGTTGCAGTTTCCCACATAGTTCACAACGTAAAGTATCTGTACTTAAACGTATATCTGAAGCGCAGGGAAACTTGAATTACTCTCATAGCCTATGCCATAAAATCAGGGTCGACGAATGGGTGTCCCACAAGAAAATATATTATTATACGGTCAGCAACGAATATCAAAAAAAGGGAAAAATCAAACACACTTGTGTTAATGAAGGTCCCATCAAGATCAATGACCATTCAGATAATTCCGGGGACAAGAGGATTCACTGACAGAGGGCAGTCACAGGAGACAGTGCTCAAGGAGACGAGGGCATTTCGATGAAAAAGAAATTTCCTGGAAGGACCTGTCAAAACTATGCCAACAGGTTCCGAGCACTGCTGTTACATCGCCACAGAGAAGAACAACCAAGTGAGAAACGTGATATAAATTATGACCCAGTGCCCCGGACAGTGAAGAAGGTTTTTTGAAAAAAAAAATAACACAAACAGTTCTGCACTTCAAGTGAAGTTATTTCAGGCTGAGGTAACCTGTACCTCTAGCGGCGATGACGTGAGCGGAAGTCCCTACACTTTAATAACCCTAGTCCCATCGAGAAGGGATCTCTAGCCTTGATATCATCGAGATGGGGTTCCTAACCCTAATGTCTATCGAGAAGGGTGCCTAACCCTACTGCCCATGTAAGTAATCGCTGTTAAAAATAAAGTGGGCCGATATCATTGCTTACTCCAACTTAAGCAAGTTACAAGACTCCGCATTTCAGTATTTTACTTTTTTTGGAAACACCTCAGCGACTGATCGATCTTAACTAATTTGAAGGAAAACAAACGTTCACAACTTTTCGCCGAAGCTCTCCTTACCATCTGCAACTCGAGCAAGCTTTAGCCATAAAGCAGAAGCGGCGCGGGAGGCTTTGGTGGCCACTTTATAGTAAAAGCTGTAGAGCGATCCATGGGTCTTGCTCTCCATAACATTGTTTTACATTTTCTGTGGAGTTTCTCTCAAGTCTAGACGTCTAGATCTACCTACAGAACGGAAGTTAACGAAAGCCGCGCCCCCAATCGCGCATTCACTAAGAGTGAGAAAAAGTGTGTTGACTCTATGATGAGTGCGCAGCGAATCTCTCAGTAGAAAAACAGGGAAGAAGGGAAAGTGAGAAGAGAAGCCATGAAAGAGGTAGGGGCCTGGAAGAAATGACCGAGGTACTGACAGTAATAATAGTACATGTACTAGGGACCAATGTCCAAAAATACAGCAGACAACGGTTAAAACCAAAATTACCTCTAAAATGAATGGAAACAAAACAAGAATGTCCCGTTGATTTTACTCTTCTTAGGCTTCTCTGTTGAAACCGAAACTTTCTCGGTAAACCGAACATAAGTCTTTGGTCTCAGAGATTTCGTTTTAACCGTTGTCTTCTGTATATATCAAGGATGATTCAGATTAAGTAAAACCATTCTTGACACGAAAGATGGACAGAAAAGCAAGAGAGAAACAGGTAAAGGAAATAAGTGAGCAACTGAGGACGAAGGAAGAAAAATCTAGAATTTCTAAATAAAGAAAGATGGCACAAAGAAGTAAAAAGAAAGGTGAAGTCTGGAAAGAAAGAAAACATTAAGCAAGACACAAAGTGAGAGAAAAGAAAAAAAAAATAACGTCTTGAGAGAAAGAACAAAAGATGGTACTGTAAAAAAAAGAAAGAAAGATGACATCATGAGAGAAGACAACTATCATCAAGAATGAGTGAAAGATGACATTTTTTTTTTAAAAATGAAAAGATGGCATCAGAAAAGAGACAAAATAAAATGAAGTCTAATTCTTATGGAAATGGAACAAAACAATTTAGAAACAAAGAAACTGAAGCCTAGAGAAGCCAAGACAAAGATAATCCAGACAGAGTGACCACTGACCAACGAATTCACTGCGGATCCGAACCCGATCCCTGATGTTTTCGCTGGCTACGATGATTGAGTTGATGAGCGCCATTACTGTAGTCGTGTAAGTGGTCAAGTCAGAGTTGCGAAGCTCGGTGACCAACAGGCTAAATCGATACCGCTGTTTCCTCCATTGCTGTGAGATGAGAGAGAGAGAAAAAAACAATAGCATGGTCAGGATGGGTGAAGTCAGGATTTATCCGATTTAGGGAAGAAGTGCAAAATTTCAAGGGGGTGGGGGGCGATGGGGAGGAGAAAATGAGTAGTGAGATGAGGATAAAGGAACAAAGAAAGAGTATCTAAGACTCATTCGAAATTATGAGGACTATCCCATATTTTCTGCGAATGGGCTGTGACAATATCCATAATATACACGCAGGATGACTGCCTTGCCCGCTTATTCGAGTCACGAGTATATCTTTGTGTTTCCAGATGCTGTCCAAGCGAAACCCATTTGTTATTCGTGTGTTCCCCTCATATGTAAAGCCCATATGGGACCCACGTCTTGCTGTCATCAGAATCAACATAGGAACCATATGGACGTATTGGCATGGAGGGGAGAGGGTCACTGGTAAAGGACATATCCGGGGATTATAATACTTATTTCAGTATGTGGCGGCAGCAGAGATATTGATTGTGAAGGACAAGAGGGGATGGGGGTGTGGGAAAGGGGGGTGAAAGAGAGAAAGCGAGAGAGAGAGAGAGAGAGAGAGAGAGAGACAGAGAGAGAGAGAGAGAGAGGAGGGGGGGAAAGAAATAAAGAAAGGGAATCCTGGTAGTCAAGATGGCGGAGATGGTCAGCTTCAGAAATCGTCTGTCCAAACCTGGTGTCTGGGAGAGAAGGGGTAGAGAGGCAAACGATAACAAATCTGGTTTGATAAAATAAAATGATGCGACTTGGAGAGGGACGGGAGCGACAAATTGTTATTGGCAACAGACAATTTATCTCCGAAGTAAAAGAAAATATATTAGAAGGAGTCTCTGAGATATATTATATTGCTTCCCTCTCCCAGGAGGCCGTCTGGCAATCGACGTCCCTGGAGATGAGATAAGATCGGAGGACTGCAGCAGCATCCAAAATATCCCCCAGAATAGCCTATCCTAGCTTGAGCCATCTCCGGCCCATTAGCCTCTGGGGCTTCATGGATGCTATCAAGTTTCAGTGATAACACAGATAATATACTGATAACAAGAGTGAGCAAAACTGCGCTGAGGACAAGAGGCTCTACAGGCCACCCTGCCTCACCTTCAAAATAGGAACATAAGAGACATGGACATGACGTGTAGGCTGGTGAAAATTTGACATCGTAGCTGAATGATTTAGGTCTATAACCGTGCATTTTTCATGAACAAAGCACAGCTTTTTTATAATATGTGGGCTTAATGATGATTTGAAGTGAACATGAAAGGGAACCACGCTAGGTGACTTCAAAAAAACGTGATTTTGAGACCAAAAAGTTTTCCTCTATTTGATCTTTGTTACTTAAAGGATCACAACAATAAAAATCCCAAGAGTATGCCTTTTTATCTCTATTTATTACGGAATATTAAAACAGCGTTTCACACAAATCATTAAAGGTTAGACTAGTCTAGTCTATATTCTGAATGTTTCACTCTTTTATTCATGCTGGCCTATCTACAGGATTCCATGGTTTAGGAAGCCTCATGCAATCAGTTGTTGGTGCCATTACCGAACCACTTTTAACTGGAAAATCCTGATATTGTAATCAACTCGGCCTGATAAAGAGCGCTATAATTCAGATAAACTTCACTGCCTGGCAACCTATCAACATGAGAAAGCCTTAGCCTACATTTGAACACGTTTAATACGAATTCATTGGACGTTGCGAGGTCTCGCTGGTTTGTATAACCATCTATATCTATTTTGCAATATCCAAAGGACTTATTTAATCGAACTACCGCTGTGGGACTTGCAAAATGTTTCGGAAGAACAGTTTTTCCTCATTAAGAGTGTTCGTACTAAGCGTGTTCGAGCATAAGAAACAAAAAAGCCATCTCTTGCTGCTCCAACTGTGGTTTCCGTTGCGCAATTTGAAAGAAAATTATCCTTTTCCTGTTGCTGAGGGAGTTGCTGTGGCCGTTTCTAGATCTACAATTTTGTTTTAAACGATTATTTTCGCATGCTCTTTTTGTTTTTCTGCAAACCCACACCTTGCAATTATAGCAGAAAACAAAATTCAGGATGGACAAGTCTGAAGCCACACACGAGTAGTCCAGTCCCATAATAATAAGAGAAAACATCTGACCACGACCAAAATTTGCAATCTGAAGTAAATGGTGAATAATATAAAAGTCGCCCTTAAAAGTCACCAGTGGTCCATTTGAAATACAAAAGTTTCGAAACAAAAAAACGACTGTGAAAATACTTAGACAGTTTGGGCAGGCACTAGTCTACTCATTCATGTACTCCCTTTAACATCTTTATTTACTCACCAGCCTTATTCCCCATCAGGCGATGGATTCTTTTCCAAATCAAATAAATACGTCTTCGTTTAACTTTATATATCACCAAGTATTGGTACTAGGACAAGGAGTGCTCTGGACTTTCGACCCGATCTAACAACACCCCCAGTTTGGGAAATTTTTCCACCCCATCCCATCTGGCAATAATGACAGTGACATTTCAGAAATTTAAATCTGAAGCTTGTGCATACTGCGCCATCATTCCTTGACCACAATGAAAGTGCAGGCCTACATAATAACATCATCTCTTGTTGTCGTAGGATGCTCTCACGGCTATCAAACAAATAGAAGTTGTGCAATAATTTGTCACTGTCATTGAGTTCAACCAAAATAGACGTGATCTCAAGTGGAGGCACTTGTGTGAGTAAAGAAACCGAAGGGTGCAGCTGAATGAATGAGCGTAAATATAGCATAAGACTTGATCTAGTCAAGGTTGTGAGCAGGATCGTAACAACCCCGTCACACCCCTCCTTCCGCCAGAATTTCGGTCACCGTTTCTCACTACCCAAATTACTAAGGGACATTTTGAATGTAATTTGCTGGGAGACGCCCTGCATCAGTTGTCTACCATAGTGTAGGATCTCGTCATGTGATGATCCTGCTCTCGAAATCGTATCTGAAAAGTCATTCATAAGGGCTGAGAGTGCGGGGGTTTNGAATCTCCGAACACGCCAAGTCAAACTACTTTACCCAATTTACAGGATGTTACAATGGGATGATAAAAACAGACAGCAGAACAATAAACAAGAGATTTAACATACAGCAGAACAATAAACAAGAGATTTAACAGAGAGCTCTTCTTTTAAAGATCGGATTTCTTACGGAACGTTATGGCAGAGGTAAGCAAACGAATAGCCTATGGCCTTACCTGGTGCTATGTTACCTATTGCACAATACGAAGTAGACGCCAAATTCATATTTAATTCTAGTTCATAATATGAATGCAATATGATAGAAGCATCAGAAAATGATATACTGCTCATGCCTATAATATATCTCTGCCATAAAGATTCAAAAGAGATACAAACTTGAACATAAAATCTCTCTATTAAGTCATGAATTATGTATACAAGATGTAAGTTTGTAGATTAAACATTGTCGTGGTCATACCTTGTAACGTTCCAAGGCATCCAGTGTTAGGTAGAATCCGTCACTGGAATAGAGACACAGGGCTGAGAGGAGCTCGAAGATCTGCATCTTCACCATCAAGTTGTCGGTCTCCATGGCTGAATAGAATAGAATAGAATAGAATAGAATAGAATAGAATAGAATAGAATAGAATAGAACAGAATAGATTGGAATAGAACTGACGATCAATTCATGCAGTAATAATAACCGGAGAATCATTACGCTTTCCTTACTCACCAGAAGGTAAAAGACATCCAAGAGAAGTAATCATTTTCACAAGATAACTCTTCTTGGCACATTTCGACAAGTATAACCTGGACTCCCTATGACACAATAATATGATGACAAACAGATAGATGGAAAAGGTGACATGGTGGGTGGATCGGTTGGTTTGTAGGCCCATGTCTATCTGTTAGTCAGTCGGTTGTTTCCTTATTTATTTACGCTTGTCCATTCCTTGAACTCACACAGCAAGCTGATGGTCAAGAAAAGTGGAAAGATAGGTATTTTGCCACTTCTCTGCGTACTTCTATATTCCCCCCCCCCCCCCCCCCCCCCTTCTAATNCACTATTTTTCAGACAGGTAGGTCTACAGTTCTGCGGTCATTACTCGAGTCGATGGGAGGAGACATTTGTTACATGATAATGGCAAATGGCAAACCGCACAGGGTCAGTCTGAAATTTTCCTGACATTACCCACACCACCTATTAGCCTCATACTGCCACTGCAGTAGTGCATCTGGTGGAGTTGTTAGCCATCTCAATAGGGACGCAGATCAATGGGAGACTCCTACCTCCCCCACTCCCCCC
>JAWQUT010000051.1:2304976-2317628 GCA_033807755.1 Ellobium chinense | reverse complement strand
ACACACACACACCTCCTTACCTTTCTAAAATGTCACCCAATTTTGAACTTACTATCTGACAGATCTGGGGTCTGACAGATTTATTTTTTTTTAACGTACAGGAGTGATGCAAATGTGATCGATGAATTCTACAGACTATCGGAAATTAAAGCTGGGTGGAAAACAGATTTTAGGAAAGCTTCGGAAGATTACAGCTTCAGAGGCAAAGCTGAGGTAATGGACTGAATATAGCAGACATGTTTGCTAATACTGCGATCCTCAAAGTACCTCTATCTCTCTCTCTCTCTCTCTCTCTCTCTCTCTCTCTCTCTCTCTCTCTCTCTCTCATGTCTCATTTTCTTATAAAAATCTCTACTCTATTTTCCTCATCTTCATCAAGCTATGCCTCGTCAGACCTCTCCCCCTCTCCCTCCAAAATCTGAGCAAAGCCACTCCTTGCTCTTTCGTAACCCACTACCCAAGCTAATAATGCACAACACATCAAACTGGTCTCTTCCTAACCATTAGCTTCGTGAGCCCCCTTGACTTCGTTGGTAATCCCAGTCCAAAGAGTGTAGAAGCGTCCAAGCGTACTGATCCCGCTACTAGATCTAAGGCCAAGTAAAAACATGGGAGGCCATTAAAACCTTTGAACATAATCGAAAAATACATAAAAGAGCATCTTTCCCCTCGAGGCTATGCAATCAAACGACAAACATACTGAATCCAATTTTTTTTTTTTTGCATGCTAATATCTCGTAAAATATTCAAATCTCGACGTGAAATGGGCACTGACATAGTAGTAAGCGGGATGCCGTTACAAGCAAGATTCGCTACAACAGGATCTGGCTGTAATTTAATACAGTGAGAAAACACCATACATAACACAGACTATAAAAATATCATTGGCAACGTAAATGACGTTGTGTGTTCAGAATCTTATTTCACCAGCAACTTCCGCGTCATTACCCCAAAGACAATGAGAAAGCGTCCTATGTATGCACTACAAGCAGCAACACTTGTGATGTCTATCAAGGGCGTTGCTTTCAGATCAGGCTTGATAGGTCAGAAAAAAAAAATTCGGGGACACCTCCTCCCTCCCTTCTCCAAAGAAAAAAAAAACAGTTACCTGTGACCCACACAAGCTCAAGGATGGTGTAAAAATTATTGATTTGGAATCAGGGTGGACGGGAGCAATAATAAATGACAATAACATCGTCGCGTGATTCATTACTGAGGTCGTGTCTTTGGAAGGTCTGACTAGAGTAATGAAGACGAGCGAACAGTGCAAGGACTAGCATATCATCCAATAACGACACACATCCGTGTTTAATCAAAGAGTGTGTATATCAGATCTATTACATCTCCCATCAGTTTTCAGTGGCGGAAACTGGAAGTGTTGACTGGAAGTGTGGTAGGCAAACACTCAAAACCTGATTGCCTCGATTTACGCCTCTTTCAGATGGCCTCCCTTCTTACTGCGAATTTCAGCACTCTGCACGATTTGTGAGGCATCTGTTGTGTTAGTGATGCAAACTAGGAATTGTGATGTCAAGATTATAACACACCCTCCTTCTTCAGCTACGCCTCTATGCACTTTAATGGTTTCATTGAACGTTTTAACGCTATTCAAGTTTTTGTTGTTGTTAAGACTGTTTTGAATGTCTGCCTCCCAATTGCAGTACCATGACTGTGTCCTTCCCGATAATACACGTAGGCGGCACAAATACCTCTCAACCCGTCAAGCATTATCTTGATGTTGTTGTCACTGTTTTAAGTTGTTCGTTGTCATTGTTGATACACCGTGCGTTTCTGTTTTGAGGTGTACTAAACAGCTGTGATGCGAGCACACCCGAGTCTATCATAGCAGATTCCTTTTTGTTCTGAAATTTTGATTCAGCCGTTTTATTTTAGGCGTAGGGCCTTATCAAACAGAAACATGTTTCTTTGTAAATGGTAGCAAAACATTTTTACAAACACTGGAAGATATGCTACTGTTTGGCTTTATTTTATGGCCCCAAGAGTGCAGATCCTACTGGAAAGAAAAGATCTTATAGTCTTTATGTTAATCACCATTTCAAGACGCGGGCTTGTTGATACTGCTTTTATCAAGTCATACAGACTGTCTTCCAGCAATAGGGCACGACATTAATATCATACCCCAGTTATCAGTGTCAGACTTATAGGTTATACCTTTATGCTGTTCTAGAAGAGGGACACATAGTTCATCCCCATCTCTATTTTCCATAAAATCCCCTAATTTCTCCTTCCACCTTCCGGTATTTCTCTTCAAGCAGTCACCACTCTTTTCCCAACCCCGTCCAACTCAAGGAAGAAAAAAAAACACCGCTCTGATTAAAGAACATAATTAAAACAAAACAATTTCCCCCGCATTGCCTGAAATGGTCCTATCTCGTTGCAAAAGACTCATCGGCCGTTGCCCATAGCCAAATATAGTGGCAAGTCAATAAAGAACGACGCTTCATTAATCATAACGGGTGAAAAATGTCCTCACTCCATTGATTTTGTCTCGTGTGTGAATAATGATATCATATAATGTAAAGTGAGAGAGAGAGAGAGAGAGAGAGAGAGAGAGAGAGAGAGAGAGAGAGAGNTAGAGAGAGAGAGAGAGAGAGAGAGAGAGAGAGAGAGAGAAATAATGAAGGAGGAAGAAGGGAGAAAAGGAAGGACATGAAATGTTCGAAAGTCCAAACTAGGAGTTCAAACAAGCACCTAAGTAGGTAGGCCAACAGATTAAGAACAAATTCTTAACAAGATAGGCCTAGCATGTATCATTACATATTATATTCAAGTGATGAGATTAAATTTGATCTTGAATGGACAGCTTAAAAAAACGGCCTCTCGCCAGAAAATCGTTCGGGTGCAGTCTTAGTACAAAGACTGACACAAGTGCGACTTTCATAAAAAGTAACATCATCTTATATATCACAATGAACATACATATATAGTAGTATAATGTATTACAAGAGACAGACAGGTAGGTTGGCTAGTAGGCAGGCGTAATGACAAGATATTCACACACTCTGATGAGCATAATAATACTAGAGCAATTCCAGTCCACGAAACAGAGACAGACAGACAAGTAAGACTCAAACACAGAGGTAGCTTGTGAAGGCTTAAAATGTAGCCTACCCCCACTGTGAATATGCATCAAGACAGATAGACAGACGAACAGATGGAAGAGCAAACAGAAAGACTGTTGACCATGACCACGAGGAAACTTTTGATCAAGGCTGCATTTCACTTTCATCACCGGTAACTTAAATACCCCCGCCTAGATAGAACTCCATTTCCAGTCACAAATTTCAACCACAGTTCTCAGTATTCTCCGCTACTAGCAGTCATTACTCACATAGGTCTAGATCATCGTAGAGTTATCCACTGAAGAATGATTAACTCTCTTTGTATAAAGCTTGTCTCTATTTTCCGGTGATACCACATGGCTAGCTAATCCTTTGATGCACAAGTCTACAGGTACAAACAGGACTTACCCGAAGCAAACCTCCGGCCAAAGAGGTTGTCATTGCGGTCCCCCATGGTCAGTAGACAGTCAAGGCCACTCCTGGAGTTGACCACCTCCCTGATGCAGGACACACAGGCCATTCGGAGCACCATGTCCGTCAAGTGGGTGCTCTGGTAGCTGCTTAGGTTCTTTAGACACTGTGGGGCGAATACAATATGATTTCTGTCAGACTCCTGACTCGATAAAGACAACGAGGGGAAGATCATGAGAAAGATTTCCAAAGGAAAACGTCTTCTCTCTTATTCCTATCTTCAGGGGATGGAGTTGGAACTCATGATAGCGAATGTCTTGCTCAGAAAATAGCAAAATTCACTGTAATGGCTAGATCCGGGTCTTTAATTTTAGCCGCAAATTTTACTCTGGAACTTATGCATTTCACTTACTCGAACATACACTGGACATCAATAGAAAGCATCTGGATAATCAACGTGATGGTAGTGATGATGATGGCGGCGATGACAGTGTTGGTAATGATGATGATGATAATAGTAACGATAAAGATAACGATAATATAATATTGTTTGCTCAAATCTGACACCCTGTTCGCTGTGATTTCAAATTCTGCTTTTTGCTGTTTCTGTCGTCTGTTTTCATTTAGTCTCTTTGTTTGTTATTACACTGTGACATGTTTTTGCCCATGTTGTGTTACAAATATTATTTGATCGTTGTGTATTCTGTTGACAGATGCTTGTTCCCCGAAGACGGGCCTTTAGATCCGAAACGTTGGACTCAATGAATGTTTGATATTACATAGTGCCTGGTTTTAAACTATTTGTTTTAATTGCAAATGATAATGCAATGGCTGTGTAGGTAGGGATGGGATAATGGCATTGTGCCTATTGCTCATGACAGCCATCGTGGAATAAATATTAGATAAATTCTGTGCGCAGTATGAAGGAGCCACTTCTCCTGGATACTTTCTGTCCTTAGTATGGACGAGTCACTTGTAGTTTCAGTTTGTTGGTTCCTACCGTAAATATTGATGAATCAACACACCTTGAAGCAATCTTCCTAGTAAGGCTCTTAAACTGACAAGTCAACAATATGCAAGATTACTTCAGACTACTTGTAACTGTCATTTTAATGTTTATTGACTGATACCACAATATCTCGTCACTTCACTATGTCTATTTCGGATCCACTGAATGTTATTGTGAGGAAGGACTGTGTTATACATACTTTCATGTCGTAATGCAACCACACTCAGGGGAAGTCTTGTGTCCAACGTTTGCATGTGCGTTTTTTTGTTTGGCAGAATCAAATTACAAACTGTTTCATCTTGGTTTATTTCGTAATGAAGCTGATGATAGAGAAAAAGTACAATACCACGCATTCTGTTTTAACCAACATTACTGAGAGGTGATGAAGGAGTGTTTCATCGTTGTTTTACATCTTAACGCTTGAACAAACATGATCACACACTTTGAAGTACTGACGACCTCCATAATATAGATTGTGGGTGAACTATAAAGAACGTCATCCGGAACGGTGACCTTACTGACCTACATTTTCACCCGCGCTACCTCACTCTAGCTTAATTTTAAGCGCACAGCCCTCAAACAAACACACACAAAAAAAGTATGATTAAGTAGGTGAAAGTGGGTGTTTATGGTAACGGTAGTCCAAGCTATTCTGTAATGTTCTTTTTCGGCGATAAAGTGGATACTTTTCCTAAGTGACTGTGAAGTTGCTAAGAAGACATGAACACGTGCGGGGCGTGACTATAATGAGTAGTAGGATAGTAAGAAGCAGGAAGAAATTGTACGACAGCAGGAAAAGGGGTGGGAGGAATAGGACAGGAAAGTAAACCAAAGTTCAGAGAAGAAGGAGCAGAGGTTTTTTTTTTTATTTGTGGCCAAGTGCAGGCACTTAAACAACTGGCCTAATTTTAACACCAAGCTTTGGTGCTTTCTTATGCATTGTGTCCGTTGTATCGTTAACGTTAAGTAATTTTTTTTATATTTTCGTTATTGATGACAGACTGCAGGCCTGACGGTGGCTATGAATAAATGACATCTCTCCGAGCAACAGTGTCAGGAACGAATACATGCGTTTTCTCATCAAATGTTCATGCTTATGCTTGTTTTCTTCTTTAGTCTTAGCCAAATAGATGATAGAAGCGATTATGATAGGCATACTGATATAGACATACTTCTTAATGTGGTTGCTTTTATTGCGAAAGTTATAATTCTTGTTTCATTCCATTGAAAAAGGCCAAACGTTTAGATGTAATTTTCGGTCTTAATTCTTAACTAGAGTCTTAATAAATTCCTTGAATTAAGGTTGAGCTTTTAATTTTTCTCAGTTTTAAATGATAGGCATACTGACAATGATAATAACGACAACAACAATAAATTAACTGCAAGGAAAGCTCAACTGCTTACCTGAAACAGTAATCCAAGACCATCGAACTCCAAGAAACATCTCATCCAGTCGTGATCATTGCACTTTATCGCCTTGCGCAGCTGAGACAAATTCTGAACACTTGGATTCCTCAGCCAAAAAATAAAATTCAGGGATTCCGAATCCGGTCCAGGTTTCTTGACAACATCCTCACCTTCTTCATCCGAAGAGTTCGCAAGGTCAAGTCCGAGAACGAAACCATCTGAACGTCCTCGTTTTCCCACCCTCTTCTGCTTCTTTTTGGCTGCAAATCTCGAGGACTTGTCTGCATCGCCATTTGCAGTCGACACTGGCCTTGACTGACTCATTATTCAGCCTGGGCTGTAAGCTAGATCTACAAGTCTTTCACTAGTTCAAAGATCCAAAAGAATTTATCGTGCGTGTCACAGTATTACATTTGAGCACATCAGACTTCACACTGTTGTTTAGTTACCATCATTACCTGTGGTCAAAACAAACAAAAAGAAAAACAAACGTTAGAACAAGCAAATGGAATCCGTTCTGTTTGCGCTAATCTTTTCCAGCTTCTCAATAAAGAAGTCAGTTACTGAAATAGAGAAAGGTCGTCTTTTTACGCAGGGAGCTTAAGACTGTTACTAGTCCACACTCATAAACCTCTTGTATACAGTTCTGATACACGATACAAAAAGACATTTTGTTCTCTTCTCGTCCCCCCTTTCCTGCAATAAATATTTGTAATTATCACCTGAGAAACCGCGTGCAGAGGAGTACCATACCTCGCGACGTCTTCCCTAACTCGTGTCACCTGAAGATTATATCAGCTGTTGCTCTATATACCACTCTCGTTTATGATGGTCACTCGGGCATCGCAAGCCACAACTCCAGTAATCATTCTTTCCGCTTTCCACTTTTCTACTGTCAAAGAAATATGATTGGCTGATATGGTTTGCTACGTTGGCTTTTATTGGCTGATGGATCTTTCACCCTCGGAAGCGGAATATAGTAATACAGTCACACTGCTATTTTGCTTGAGCCAAAAGCGAGCTTCATTGGAGAGTTGACGAATATTAAGAGCAGTCTGTTAGTATTTTGCACTTTTGGCACAATAACGAAGTCTTGCTTACTAAGACTTCAGATTCCACACCGAATAATCACAAGAGCCAGCAGAATTATACATCCACGAAGGCAAAACCAAAATCCTATAATAATATCTGTACAAGTTACAAGGCTGAACAAGGTTTGCACAAGGCTGAACAATGTTTGTCGGAGAAAAGCCCAAATCAAAAAGTTACCACCGCTTGGAGAATATTTATTAGAGATCTGAGTGTAGATCTCGCGTCTCGTCAGTGAGATTATGGCTATTTAATGACATAAGCAAGCGTAGTACAATATTATATTCGTACAGCCTGCGAACATAAACAGCAGAATTTACAAAGTCATATTGATTTTTGGGTATTCCTAGCCTTCGATCTCATCCATATTCGCGAATGATTTTCTCTGAGTTCGACCCTAGACATTGTATAACACACTGAAAAAATGAACAGGTGTGCGTGGGCTACACATCTTTCATCGTTAGCAAGAGATAACTCACAGGTGTGTCACCTTCTATCAACACTTGACTAATCAAGAAGACAGATTTATCTTTTCACTGAATGTAATCAGAGGATCAAGATACTAAATTAAGAAAGGTGTTTCCCCATTCGACTACTGTCTATCAGAGCTCACATTGACTTTTTTTTCTAGCCTCTATTTTTGTGGAAGAAAGATGGAAATGATCGTTGTGGGTTAAATTTTGATAATTTCATCTACTATATCAACTGCGCAATTTGATAAATGTAGATAACGAAGTAAAAACATCTACATAAGCACTAAGAACTATGTCCCGAATGACGCGAAACACCATCATCAGCGGGAGATTTATACTCTCAAAACACAGCAATCACCACACAGCAACATACAGTCAACATGCACGATAGCTATAGACACGGCCAGAAATATAAAATGGATCACATGGAAACATAGGGAGTCTGTCGTTAACGTCACTTGTAACTCTTAGTACTTCTGTGGATTTTTTTTTCTATTTTATTATGTAATGTCCACACAGTAGAGCTGCTCACAAAGGAAGAACACAAATCTCTTCATCAAAACATTCTGTCTAGCTATACATTTCCACCGCGAAAATGGTAAGGTTTGCTTAAGCTATCGCCATTCCCACAACTGTTCATCACATTTGAAGACATCTAGAACTTGCATCTGGGAAGCAACTGATGCCACTTCCGAAAAGCTTCTCTTTCTCCAGTCTAGTCTCAAAGACAGCTCTTATATAACCCTATATATCCCCTGCAAAAGTACAAACAGCTTTGAGAGGCACAGCTTTGTTTGAAACCCCATTCTCCTCCCAGACTAAACCCTAATGTGAAAAGGGTATGTGGGCCAATTTTCTGTAATGCCATCTAAGAAGAAGTGAAAATCCTTAGGATTTTACGTCTAGTGCGAGAACCTTTCCATTATCTCTGGACCACCCATGTGTTTAATAAAACCGTAAATGTTAAAAACAACTCTAACCCTCTCATTTTTTGCCGTCACTGTCTTCTCCAGAGCAATCACAGTTTTATTGCGGATCACAGTTAATGCAAGAAACTGTTTTATACTCAAGTTCACCCTCAAGAGGGTGTCCCACAAGTTCAGTTTTACTTCCTTATGACAGTTAAGTTTTCTCCGTTGTCGGCACTGGCTGTCGACGGCCCTGATTGAGGATAAAAGAAACTTACGCCTATGGGAGATCTGGTTAAACTAGTTTCACAGGGGCGTTGCAATAGTTAGAACAGACCCAAGGCCCTGATTTCTCTATATTATTTCCGTATGCAATTCAGATCTGGTCTTCAAATGTGAAAGGAGTATTGGGTTCTATGAATTTGCTTAACCAACAAACCGTGATCGTTTCACACTTAAAAATTAGCTTGAGGAGCATTTTAACATTACAATGTTTGGACCATACCCACCATGACAACGCTTTCATGACGTTCTTTACATTTATTCTTACCCTCCTTTTTTTTTTCTTTTTCGATCTCTTATCCCGAATGTAATAAAATTTTAAAAGAAACCAAACAACAAAAAAAAAAAGTTCATGTTTGTCTCTCTAGGAATCTTTTTCCACGTCAATTCCTAGGTCAATGCTTTTGTCCCCACTGGCCCTTTTCAGAAAGTCTGAGACGGTCTTAAGCTCTCGAGATCGATAAAAAAAAAAAGGTGCATTAATAAATTTCAGCTTTCAAAGATAGACCAGGAAGTTCAATATGACATTCTCGAGATCCGTAAAGGTGCAGAGAGAAAAAGGAAGGCAGTTCTTAAGCCTGTCCAAATTACAACGCAACTGTTTCTTTTTAACCATCCAGCCGGAGATTATTCTACAGGAAATTAGAGTGGCCGAAATATGCTTTCTTGGTGCCTCATATTGTTGATGGGGCAAAAACATCGAAGGGATTATCAAGACATTTAGCATGTATGTATGTATGTATGTATGTATGTATGTATGTATGTATGTATGTATGTATGTATGTATGTATGTGTGTGTGTGTGTGTGTGTGTGTGTGTGTGTGTGTGTGTGTGTGTGTGTTGGGGGGGAGAAGGAAGGATGGAGAAGTTACAGGAATATAAAAGTAACGGGTTTTGTTGACGAGCAATTAAGAAATGGATATATAGAAGGGAAGGATAGAGAAACTGAGCGAGGGGGAGCATTGTGTGCGATACTGCGCTCGGATCGCAGATCAGATAGAGATGAAAAATGACAATGGCATACATTTATAATCGCTGCATGGAATGAATATAAGGAAAGGACGCAAAATCCCAGCTTGAAAAAGGAATAGTTCCAGGTATACTGTCAAAGAGACAAGACAGGCTTCTGAGAGAGATAAGTTAAAGATAAAACCACTTGAGCTCCAGAAAAGGGGTAGGGTGGGCAAACATGATTAAATTTTTTAACCCTTGCGGGCAATAAAAACAACAACAGTAGAGTAGGGTGGGGTATATTTTCGCTGGCAGCTGGAGCTTCAGAATTTGAGTGCAAGTACATGTAAACAAGAAACAGGGATTAAAGGATTGTTCTGGTGGGTGTGAAGGAATGTAATTCCAACAGACTGGTATGAGTGAACATCCAGAGACAGAGAGACACCAAGGACAGATCATGTTGATTTTGGTCTCTTTACGATCGTCCCACTCTCCTTCTCGCCTCCTCCCTTCCTCACATTTCAAAAGAGAAAATCCCTAGACTTATGTCCTTAGACGAACATATAAAGTTCTGGTGCCCGTCACTTAAGGCCTTTTAAAGGGCAAATGGCATCCTTTCCTTAAACACAGTCTATAAGATGATTAGGGTTGCACTTATTATGAGGGGTCACTAAGTCAAGACGGGATCGCGAGATCTAATTACTGGGTCCTTGATCCCTTTAACATGCTGGCCCACTCTTTCATCTCTTGAAGTTATCAAAGCGAACCAGATTCTTAGTGTCAGATGAGTGGTTCAACAGTTTGCTTTTCCAGCGCGTGCTGACTAACAAAGACATTGAAATGTTCATCCTATACAATGAGAACATGATTATTTTGTGCATATGCACCGGTCTGAACTCTTACTTCTCTACAACTCGCATGACGGCGGTGGTGCGATGGTCAGACGATATAATAAACACTGTCACTTAACTCTTTAATCTCATGGAACTCTATAGGTTTTCTAGCTTGGTCTTGTTCATATCTCGATACAATCGGTAGTCAATATATGAAACTCTGCATGTAATGGATCGAGATGAGTTTCGTATTCCTGCTGGCAACCTTCGGCACTAGATACGTCCATGTTCAGGTTTGCACGCAACATTACACCACGCACCCCATGTCTAAACATGCTAAAAGATCATGCCACCGAAATTGGCAGTGTCTTGTGCCACCCACCTATGTCAATAAGTAGATGATCCCCATAGGAGCTGTGAGATAAACGGTCTGTTGTGAGGGTTGGTCTGATAAGGAATAATAAATGCAAGACCCTGGCTGATCCCCCGACATACTCCTCATAAAGAGCTGCGAAGACAAACACAGCAAACACAAAGGACATACATAGCAAACATGAAAGTTCTCATTCATTATAGTTCAGTTCTTAACATATTTGTTACAGCTGACCTGACCCTAAATGGCAGCTACATTTCTCTGTTGGTGTGGCATCTACAACTTTATCATTACCGGAGTTTTCAGGATAATCATAGCATGTGAATTTGGAGGCCTCGATGCAAATTTTTGGCATCAGGTAGAAAGGCGCAAGACCAACAGCTTCAGATTCACTGCCAGCACGTTTTGCTATAATATGACGTCTTTTCAATTATCAACGAAATCTTTCCCTTTGACCTGACACAGGCACTGGGATAATGAGTAAAGAATAAAAATAGCCTGAAATGGACAATAATAATTCCTAATTCCCTTCCCAGCATTTATTTTCTCCCTTTTCCCAACACTCTCTACCTTCACTCTTGATTACCACTTTTCAAACAAGAATCACTGCTTTCAACCTCCCTTCCTAACTTTAGAAGAAAAAAAAAAGTCCACCTTAAGACGCGCTCCATTTAACCGAATATTCCATTGTGCTCATGACAAAGATCCGGGCCATTCTGTGATACGACTGCTATTTTTAAACAGAACCTGATTCATCTCGGGTCGATGACACGAAATCCATTTTCGGTTATACTCTATTAACCTAGACTAGTAAAACTACCGCTCGTCAATAATACATCTATTTGTTGTCATTTCTCTGCAGCCCTTCAGGGCTTTTGATTGTCACGCGCCCTGCTTCACACGTGCATGGTAATGGTGAGCCGATTCCTCATTTTGAAAAGTCGACTCGGCTCGATCTTTTGGCGGCAAGGATTGTAAGGATCGACTAAAGCTCGATCTTTTGAATTCGATCTTTTCCAATTTGTGAGGGAAAGGTTAGTAATGCAGCTATAAGATCAACTAATGCTCGGGTATGCCGACTCGCATGACGATCTGTTTAATATACAGCATCAATCACCCTACTCGGGGCCGGTGCCACATGCTAAAATTCGAGCTTGAGGATCGGATCTCTAGAGTCGGTCCTGAGTTCTGACACGCTGAGTCGATTAAATGAGCCGCAGGATAAGATCGCCTCGGCTCGAATTTTTGAGTCGAGCTGCCCAGCCCTACGGTGTTGTTGTTGTTGTTTTTGTTGTTGCTGTTGTTGTTGTTGTTGCTGTTGTTGTTCTTGTTTTGAGTATTTCAATGATTACTCTTAAATAATACTGCCTGATATCTATTCGTTTAAGGCCTCTTTATCAGATCACAACAGCGAAGGTAGTAATGCTGCAAGAATAAAAATAACATACGCGTTGTTTAGAGATGAGAAGACGAAGCTAGTAACATACATCTTGAGTACCAGAAATGAAAAGAATAAATTTTTATAATTATATGACACATTTCTCATTATCTATATAGAGTAACTTATATTGGATCGGACACATATCGTTGCGGACATTTTTCCGCATAAATATTTCCTGTGTTCTTACTTTTGCGTTTTGAGCGGAAACCAGGCCTTCTTGTACACGCCACACTTCCGTGACAACATCCCGACACCATTTTGTTTTGATTGTGGTCAAGAGGAGTTGCCAGTGGAAGCCGCCATTACAGGTTTGTCGTAGGCATCCATGTTTAATGACCACCGGAAGAAGGAGACCTTCATTCGGGTTAGCACTATTTCGAAACCCATTTACG
>JAWQUT010000051.1:2280018-2296212 GCA_033807755.1 Ellobium chinense | reverse complement strand
TGCCATCTATTGATCAGCTGTATTTGAAAGCGACTGTCGACAAAGTAAATAAAATTCTTTCTGATATTGAACATCCTCTATTTAATATATATAAAACATCAGTTCGAAGCGGCAGACTTTTGTCCCTGTGTTGCAGAACAGAGAGATATAGAAATTCTTTCGTGCCGCATTCAGTCAGAGTAATGAGGGACTCTCCGTCACAGTAGATCTTTAAAAAAAAAAAAGGCACACTGCACTGTAAACTCACAGTGAGAATGGCCAGAAGTGGTGGGGGAGGGAGGAGGGGGTATGAGACTAACATGTGAAGTGAACGAGTGATTATTGTTGTGATTAGTTTGTAACCTGATTTATGAATCGTATGGCAGTATGCATGAATGTGAGTTAGTCTGAGTATTGTATTGTAATGAGTTATGTACTACTATGTTTAGACTATTTGATTATTTATTATTTACTCTCATGTACCACAGCCAAGGCAATTTTCCTTTCTAAGGATAATAAAGTCATTCTTAGAATTAAGTCAAAAGGATTGGCTTACAGGAAGGGATAGAAGGATATACAACCCATGGACGACTAATACCATCCTCATCTTCATCTTAAGACGTTTGCTGCAGAGCACCCGTGGTTCTGCCTAGAGTGCAAGGATGTTGGTTCTACAAACCTGTAACTAGTAATAATTTGTTATAGAGTTTTAATACGGCCATAGGAAGATAACGATAGAAGAGGGTAGCTGAAAGCTTAAGGATAGAAAAATGAACGAGACTATGGCTGAAAACTGAACTGAACTGCACTTTATTTCCAGACTGCAATATATACAATAATATAGAAAGTAAACGAAACGGCAAAGCAAACTTGTTTAGGAGGGAGAAAGGAAAAAAAAGTTGGGATAGGGCAGCAATGTTTTGAAGACGGCTCAAAATGCCTCTATGATTTTTCTGACGAAACGAGACAGACAATGAAGGCTATAATTTTGGTTGTCACTGAAAAGTAATTTTATTTTAAAGATGTTAGGATTGTTCTGAAATAGTTTTGGTGAGACATTTTCCCTGTCTTTTTTAAAAGCCTGAACATTCGAAATTCGTCTCCCAAAGAGTTAATATCACGCACAGAACACAATCTGTCTATGAGTGGAGTCTTTACTATTACCAGAGAGTACCATTACAGTAATGAAACGTTCTTTTTGTTCGGGTCCCAAGCGAGATCTTGCTCTGGAGTTCCATTGTGTTTCTTGTAACTGAGCCAGACAGAGAACATAAAATCGATTCCGCTTAATCGCAATCCGTAGGAAGCATGGAGGACTTGCTTTTAACAGGTATTGCGATGACGCATTGTCTTTTACCTGGTTGATGTAGTGTGAAGTCTGATCTGAAAGAGTTGCCATGAAATGAATGCGGAATGGAGTTTTTATTAATGGGCCGTTGGTGGCTGATATTGTTTTGGGATCTGGGGACTTGTTATTGCTTTTGAGATCTGACACTATTATCTCTCAGTAACACAATTCCCCAGCCACCACCTCTCTCTCTCTCTCTCTCACTCACTCACTCACTCAATCACTCACTCACTCACTCACTCACTCACTCACTCACTCACTCACTCACTCCCTCTCTCTCTCTCTCTCTCTCTCTCTCTCTCTCTCTCTCTCTCTCTCTCTCTTTCTCTGACTGTATACATGAAGAGTGGTGATAGGATAGGCTGGTGGGATATTTGGAAATGGAAAATAAAGAATAAAAACATTTGAGAAAATATAGCATATGGGAGCGGGTGTGAACTACAGGAGGGCGAAGAAAGGGAGAGAAGGAGAGAGAAAGAGAGAGAGAGAGAGCGAGAAAGAGAGAGAGCGAGAGAGAGAGAGAGAGAGAGAAAGAAAAGCTGGAGAAGAAGAAGAACAGGAGCAGTTCAAGAAAAGAAAGAAGAATAACATGATTCTGCTGGGGATAGATTGACATTTTCTACACCAGGAAAGTCGCCAAGACTGTAGCCTACGTGTGTCCTAGATCGGTAACTCACATGACAGGAATGCAGAGCTCGTGATAAAATCAAACCTGAGCAATACGCGATGAGCGATGACATTATCTCATCGGTGTTGCAGTCTGGATATTTTGTAATGCATACAGAGATATGGGTGCCTCTGTACTTACCAGGACAAACCTTTTCGTATGTTTGTGCTTCATGTAACTGTCCTCTTGTTTCTACAGGGAACAAGTGACACTTGTCTATGTGAAAACCACTCATAATTATAACCATTACTGTCATTATCTTTCTCGATCGTTAGCGTAGACAGACCTTTACCCATTAAGTTTCATTATTTCAGACTGTTCATTAAAGTAGTCCAAACTTATACAATTTATGGAGTAGTCTTTGATACACAGTGGGTCATTTGTCATCATTGTTGTTATCGTTATCATCAGCTGCAACAACAACATCAACGTCAGCATGTCACGATAATCCTGGTCAGCAATATCATCACCGTCATCATTGTCTACACAATCTTCTTCATCATTGCCAAGCCCACTATTTGGATAATTACGACCACAATTACTCCTTCCATCCCTACCACCACCACCATCAACAAAACAACAACAACAACAACAAAAACTGCATCACTACTTTCAACATCATCACCCGAACACTGTCATTACCACTAGCACCAAACTCAAAATTTCCAAGCATTATGTCAATATCATAGCAGTCATTTAATCGAGAGGTCATTTTACAGTGTCATACATGATAATGTACAGAAAATCATCCAAAGTGTAGCAAATTATATGTATAATATCAAGCTATTTGGACAGACAGAGAGAGAGCTACTTTCATTCATAACTTATAAGCAATAGCACAGAAAAGAGATAAATGAGATCAGAATTAGGGACGTGACTTGGTGTGGAGAAGGAAAGCTGGGCGGGGAAAGTTCAGATATAGCCTGGATAAAGCATGGTATTCTTACATCAGGCTAGGGGTATTAAATTTAATCATTTGTGCATTCAGATGGGACGCATGTAAATTTGTGATGTTAAAAAGCGAACTGCCACTTTTCACCATGCTAACTTTATAAAATATGTTTTATTTCACAGCTGTGAAAATACCTGAAAAGGAAGTCTTATTTGAGTTTAGCAATCTGTCATATCTACCTCATTTTAAAGCTTTCAGATGATGAATAAAAGACAAATATTCATCATTTATTTAATGATAAGTATGACATGTTGTTGTGTAAGAGCATAAGATCACCCCAAGCTCCCTTTGCCAAAGTCATGCCCCTTTCAGTAGCCTATGTCATTCATAAAATAATTACAAATGAATTTACAGCAAAATTGCATATATCTACACGGAGGGGTAAACTAAAGAAAAAAAGAAATTCATCAATTTGTACTTGATCTTTTTAGTCACATGTAGTATGTTTCAAAGATCCATATGAAACTAATGGAAAATTTGAAAAGCAACAGAGCAAACTGATATTGTCATAATTTATATATATATATTTCATGTTTACTCTGTATTATGTTAAAATAATCTGGTTTACAATCTCATACCAGTACAAGCTGCATCTTTTATGAAGTACCATATATCAGAATGTAGAAAAATGAAAAAGTATGGAATATATAAGCTTCTTACAGTAAGTCATAAAGTGTAAAATGGATTGGAATGGGAGAAGGGAGAAAAAGAGCAAGGATAAACATTTTTTTTGCAGTGTATCCTCTCTGTTGAATTTTGTGTCATGGTGGATGTGTGTTTAAGGTTTAATTTTTATCTTGCCAAATTCTATTAAACTCATTATCGTCATCTTAATTTTTTTTTTATCTCATTACTCATATGTGTGTCTTCATCATCAACCAAACTTGTTGATTACTAACATCACTGGCAATGACTTTGGTAATGAACAAAAATGTTCAAAATCTAAACAACAGGTCATTTAAAAATTTGTATGTGGTGACTGATGTTTTTCGTTTACACTCACAGCATAACAAATGATGCACTGTAGAAAAGGAATGACATCTGTTGGAGGGAGTTATTTATAGGAATGGGTACAATCAAGCTGCAGCTGGAATAAATGTACCTATCTTGTAAATAAAATGTAATAGGAATTCTTTTGAGATAAAGTAATACACAGAGGAATGGACCAGAAATGTGAAAACAACTGCTGGAAGAAAAGTGATATTGTGCTTTTTTGTCAGTTTCATGTCAAAACCAGTGGAAATACAATGCTCTAAATATCAGTTAGGATCATGTAATGGTTATATTGTTTATACTTTATACCTCTGCTTTTCAGTTAGCAGTTAGCAGGGCAGGAGTAGAAATATAGAGGTTCATTTACATTTTTTTTTGTGTAAAAGTACAAGTACATTGACTATGTTTATAAATGAACACTGACACATAAATAGCTCATTATTCACAATGGATACATACTGCATGTACAAACTCATCCACATAAAATCTGACAAGTCTTTGTTCTCAATGACTCTTCTCATGCTCTCCTATCTTCTCATCTTCTCTTTACACATACAACTTTTCAAACTCAATCATCAACACATATCATTTGTATTGATATATATTATTATAGTATCATAGTCCACAAAAATGGACTTCTGAGAAAAGTGTTATCAAATGCAACCAATTTGTTAGCATGAAGAGAACAAAATATGTTAACAGCCTTCCATTTTTTAATTTGTTTCTGAATTTCTTATATCTTCCGAAACAATTTAAAATCAATCACAAAATCATACCAATATGTGTATTCTCTTCTTACCAGATTTGTGGAAATGCACCTTATACATCAATACAGACAACATGCCAAACCATATGAACAGTCTGATAAAGCCAAATACATAAATGTTTTTAAAATGGGTGGCACCAACTTACAGACATGCATACAACAGACAAGAGTGCATACACACGAACAAAATGCCACCCACATATAGTAATAATATACTAAGCACTAATAAAAAGTCAAGCAGTCATTATGTTTGATTCAAGGGAGATCACAGACTAGAAAAGGGAGAGGAATGCAAAGGTGTCTTTTATATTATGCAATATGCTACCAGCCTTGATGATACTCTGGACAAAATGGGTTATGGTTTCAGATTTCTGTACAGATTCTGACATTAGTCAAGTAGTATATTTGTGCAGTTTCCTTGATAAGGATACGATGGTGATCTACTGTTTGCTTTATGGTACCTGGACTTGTTTGCAAGTCTCTGCAAGGGCAACCACCCATGGGCTCAACAAATATTGCCAAAGAACCAACCAACCAATACAGTTTGTTGACGTGTAAAGAATTTTTAAAATGTTATTTGTATAGTACAAGGACTACAGCACCTGGCATGTGTGTCACTGTCATTACAGAGGACACCAACACAGCCAAACACGTTGCTTGGACTGAACCATTGTGATAGTGTAGACATGGGATTAATGGAATTCTTATCTGTAGACTCTTGCACTGGTTTAGAGAAAGATAATCTTTCTCATTTACATCTAAGTGACTGGGCATTCAATGCACTGATATCAATAGAGCACACAACAGACTTCTGTCTGATACAGTGGTATGAGAAGGCTGGACCAGCATAATTGTTTACTCTTTTGTTCCATAAGTGAGAGTTTGAAACCAGGGAAAACCTGTACAATTTTGTTTTAAATTATAACCATCATCTATTTCAATCATCTAAGGAAACAGACACATTAATTGCCTAATTGTCCAGTTACCATAACCTGTAAACCACCCTTTATTTGAACCATCACAGATCTTCCTTTTGTTTATATGGTCTTTTCAAGGCCAGGCTATCATTTAATTCTGGGCTACAGGAAGCTTGCATGAAGGATGATTGGTGCAGAATAATAAATTATATTGTGGATCCTTTGGGCATCTCATTAAGTATGCACTTCCTCAAGATGGATCAGGGATTTGTAAGCTCTAGCTCCTTCCATATAAGTAATCTTGACAAGTTGGGTTCTCTAATTTTTTTAATTTTTTTTTTGGACTAGATTTAGCTAGCTTTAGATTCTAGCAGCAAAAAGGAGCCTTTCTTAAAGATGATTTTTGACTTGTGAGTCAAGAAAAAACATTTAATACAGCCAATATGTAGGTCAGCACAAATTTTTTTTGGTCATTAACTTGATCTTTACATTTGATAAAAATTCACCACTACAAATTAGCAGAAGAATAATCTTTAATGTGAGTATACTTTGCAGCTGAAGCCTTTCTAACACTACTTTGCAAAATGAATTTAACAGACAGACTCTTCCTGTTTGGCAACATTTGGAACCACTGGTTTGTCAACTGCAGCATCAGGGACTTCTCCATTCACAACTGTAGGATTGGCATTTGTCTTGGGCTTGAGGGAAGTTCTCAGGCTGTCCTTCCTCTTGATAGAGGTGGTTTTCCTCAACTTGAAACCTTTTCTGATGTCCCTCAGCAAGTTGTCAATGATGCAGCCATCCTCTTCCACCGGGCTTTTTGGCTCTTTGTCTGTGGAAAAGGAAAACAAGAACTTGTGATTAAGCCTGCCATGACTGGCCATCACAGGTGAGTGAGGAAACATTTTCGAGAATGGTAGTCCTTTGAGGCCTGACAGTTCATGCCCCAGATACTATCATGTTACGTTTCAGCTTTGAAATAATAGACAGCACATATTTTGTGGGGCTCATATCAGGCAGTTGCAGGAGGAAAGAAGAGGCAATAACAGTATAGTTACTGCTGTTTGTCTTTTGGTGCGGAAGGTAGGAATGGCAATGAAAAATGTTGAAGTAAGCTTTTACAAAAGAAGGCCTCAATATTACATACTATTCTTGCTGCTTTAAAATTATTTGCCCAAAATAACTGTCAGTCTAGTTAATTATACCATTTTGTTTCTATTTTTTTAAATTTCAATTATATTTCCATGAAAATAGTTTAGTATTGCCATTCTTAGTGCATGTCTGTGTGAAACATTTTACTGATGTTAATATGTGTCAAGAAATTATTTTTGATGATGCACAGGTTAAAGGATCAGTGTAGCAATTATCATCATTATTCCAGCTCCCAGACATACTGTAGATAGGTGTGCATGTAACTACAGCACTGTGCTAGTGTATGCTTTTGCTAATCTAAGTAGAAATAGTGCTTACTTAATAGAACTATAGATGAACACTATGAGACGTGTGACAAACAAAACTTAATGTCAAGCCTTTGCTGTCGTTGCTTCCTTAACATGATAAATCTTACTGAAATGATAATATAAATCAAGACATGCAGCAAAAGGTAAAGCATTCAAATACAACCCTTATTTCCAGCAGAGCGATCTCGGGTCATCATGCATACCATTACACCAAAAATAGATGCATTAAGGATTCATAAGAGACAGCAAGAACTTCTCAAGAACTTTCATGATAACTTCAAGACAATAGACATAGAAGCAATAATTCCGATATCATCACATGCATTAACAGCTCTGTGAAAGTGAAACAAAACAAAAACCAACTAAAACAACAAAAAACAAAAAGCAATGTATCAAGTAATATCTACAACAATTTTAGCAATATTTCAACAGCATCGGCACCAGCAATAACAACAACAAAAAACAGTAGAAAAGTGGACACCCTCATTAAACTTGGCAGCCTGTCGCACTTTAAGGGATCATGATACATCTTGAAGAGGCAAAGAGCTTTCCTACACTGGTCAAAGCAAAAGAAGGCAGACGTTCTTCAAGAGTATTCATATCCCAACACCAGTACATTTCAGCGTCGTGCATCATGCCATGCATCCTTGACAGCCCAAAACTTTATTTTCTTAATCCATGTGGGTAGAAGACCTGCAGCCAGCTATCACTGAAAAAACGTGCCAGGGGGAAGTTACAAAGAAATGTCATGGGTACTTCTGTCGTGGCAAATATTATGTCAATTAATCAGAAGGGTAAATCTGAAACAATGGACACGCACACTGCTCAATATGACAAGTGGTGCCCCTTAGAGGAACTTCACAGTACAGAGGTGTGCATCATGGATATTGTTTCTAACATAACGCCATGCAGAGTCCCAAGCCAACGCCCAGAATACATGGTTTGAGGTGTGCCATCAAAGCATGTGGAAGCAAACCATTGATCATACATGTGTCCCTATCCTCAAAGAGACCTGAGATGAAACCACCATATCTGACTCTATCGTTTCTTTTTACAAATAAAAAGATTCCAGTGATATGAAAAAAAAATCCGAAAATCTCAAGATTATACATGTTAAAATGTGTATGTTTCGTTCTTTACAAATCTGAACATTTTGCTGGATGGAATTATTGCTATAGTATATAAACCATATTCAGAAATTGGTGTACTTCTATGCTCAATCTCGTGGTACTGATAACTTGCAATTATAAGTGATGAAAGTTTTTCTGTATCAAAATGGACTGTCTTTTTCACAACAAAATGACATTTTCATGAAAATTTTCATGAAAAAAAATATTTTCACGAATTAAAAATATTCAATCCTAAAACTTGGAGTGTAAATGAACCTAGAAAAAAAGAATTATGAAATCGCTTGATCTGCACCGTTCTACAAAAACCAACTCAAAGCAATCTATACTTGATGCAAAATTTCTAACAGGTCACTTTTGGGATGGACACATGATCAGATCAATATAGTTAAAAAGCACAAACAGCATAACATCATTTCAAGTAATCAGTGAAATGCCTCAAAATCAAACTATTCAATCCATAGTATAATGTACTTGCTAACCATCAGACCAAGAAGGGTGATAATATGGAATTCAAACCATTAGTGTGTGATATTGAGTGACGTGTGGTGGGGGCAAAAAAAAAAAAAGGAAATTAAGTAAATTATATTAATAACAAGGGGCATATCATCCATACTGAGTCTTTGTATCCCAAATGTTTGTGGTGGTCCTTTCTTGTTTAGAGCTGCTGGAGCTGTCAGAAAATCAGTTTAGTGTGTGAGAAGACAATAGTAATGATAAGATGTAGCATTGTCAAAGAGATGAAAAGATACTAACAAAAGAATTGTTTTTAATCTACGCAAATCAATAACAACCTATTGTGTCATACTAAGAAGGACAGAATAAAAACATACCAAACTTCCTAACCTAAACATTACAGGTTTTACACAGAAAACATACATTTCTTGGCCTTATCATATCAATGATGGTATAAACATACAGCAAAACCAGGGCATGCAGGTATGCTTTCTTTGAATACTAACTGTGACATGTTACAGTGGTTTTTAATTGCCATAATGTGTGAGTTTGACATAACATAATTATATGTCCTGGCAGACTAAGAGAAAATCTTCAAATAACAGGTCAGGATCAATATATTCAGAAGAGTACAAACACATTATAGTATGTCAAATATATAAACGAGAAAATGGAAACACATTATACTATGTCAAATATGTAAATGACATATCAGGTGTGGAACTTAAAACATTATATAATAACACATCTTGTTTATTTTTGCTTTTAGTTTAGCAGAACATTATTTACTATAATTTCTTTAAATTTTAAGAGCACATGCTCTTATTAACCATGAAATTCTCTGCATTGTTGCATAATAAGTGAGATAAATGTGCTCTTCAGCTTGATAATTATCTGATAGCCTTGACTGATATTATGTCAAAGGACCATAAAGGGAACGCAAAACACACCTGACTGCCAACCATTTATCATTGTAACAAATATACAAGAAAGCAACATAACATCCACACATACATCTAACAAAAATAAACAACAATCAATGTCTAGTTTTAATGTTTTTCAAAGCAAAAGAGGTAACATAAATAGAAGTTGTTTTTTGAGAATTTGTTAGAATTTAAGCAAATTTGCAATCATTTCCTTGTTTTCAAAATTCACGAGATAGAAAGCTTGGAAGAGGTATTGAAGAAATGACAATGAAACATTTAGAGGTTGATACTACGTGACAATCAACTAGTACGCTATGGTATTCAGAGATTGAGGTTTAAACATTGATACATTTTATCATATATAATCCTGAGAAACCAAAGCTTCCAGAAAGCATTACAGCACAGCAACCTTCAGTTATAGTGAAAAGTCTGGAATAAGAGCCAGCATCACAGCAAACTGTGCATGAAAAAGAGATTTTGTCATCATTTTCTCCCATGTCCCCAAAATTATGTCACTCCTATATGATATCACACTATGTATTGTCCTCTTTTAGAGAGTTTCAATATGATCTTAAATAAATTGAAAAAAGTGCACTTACTTCCTCTGTTGGCTTTCATGGCTTCGTTTTCCTTTCGTCTCCTCTCAGCTCTTTCTTCTTGGATTTTACGTTGTTCATTATCCTAGAGAGAAATACAATTTAAAAATATATGCAAATGTCAGCCTAACAGCAGAAAACAGTGTATACTATAAAATATACAGTGACACCTGCTATACACTCTGTTCTATTCATCAATATCACAGAAAAAATTTACCATAAAATGGTATGTGAATTTTACGACCAATTTCAGTGACATTTCCATGTGTTTTAAAAAGCAAATAATGGAATTACCATGAGAACCAACCATGACTGATGTTACTGAAAAATGTTATGATTAGTTCTGAAGTGAGTGAGATGCCCATACCTACTGCAATACTGAATTTTTAGAAATCAATATGTCACACATGTTTGTTTTTATTCCTAGCTTTTTATGAACCAAATCTACATTAACACCTACCTTTTGACACTGCTTGACTTTCTGACAAAATGTATTGAAAGTACTGAGACACTCCTCCAGTTTAAAACTGGTTTCAGGTTCACAAAAATGAGCTGCCAGCTTGGACGTCAGGTCTTTGATTTCTGACAGTTTGCCCTGTACAATGTTTACCTCGTTTTCTGCATCCTGTGTGATAAAGGAAGGAAGTAAACAAGGTAGAGATAAAATCTATGATGCACAAGACCACTGCTGAAAATATATATGTAATTATCATTTCAGCTTTTGAATCATTGTCCATATTATGTTATCATCTTTTTTTCTCAAGAAGGAAAAAAAAATCTGATATATTACTGATGTTCACTGTGTATATTTTTTTAAATTGTAAATGTGATGATATTACTGAACAGGTATATTCAGATAGAAATACTGTATAAGCCGAATTTTTTATATTGTGTTATCATGTTATGATCATTTTAGAAAAGCATAATAATAAATTCTACCGCATATCCCTGTTATATGACTAATTTTCTAGATAAGACAGTGAGTCTAAATGAAGTGAGCACAAAAGGAAAATAAAATCTTGTCAACGGTAGATATCACACTATGACAACTAAGAGAATTTATGCACAGTATCAATGAAGATTATCAGATTATCTTACCAACCTTTATAAATCCTGCAAAATATTCTTTGATATCATTCTCACTGTTGTTCACTTGTCCTTTGAGCTGCTTCAGATGCCCCTCCAGCTGCTTCGTTTCCGAGGTCAGGTTGTCTATAGTCAACCTTGCAAAACATGGACATCTTCTATCTCAATATGTGATGCATATAAATTTCTGTCTACAACAATGCAAATTTATTTCCTTCACTGAAAACAGACTGGACTCTTTCTACACCTCTAGATTCAGAATTGCAATTTGTTAGAAACTGAGGTCAAAAAGTTTCTGTCCCCAGTGGACAAATTCTTCAGTGCTGGAAACAGTTGATATTTTGTCTCATTTTTCGGCTTTAATACTGCTTGCTTGTATAAGACCTCATTCAGCTGTTAAGTATCAGTAATTCTAATGTGTAGAAAGTCCACTTTTCAGTAAAGGAAAGATGTCCAGATCCAGGTTCAAAACCAAACATATGGTACTTCAACCACTTCAAAAGAGCGGACTCTGTTGTCTCACTAAGTCTTTTAGGCAACAGACCAACATGGCACAGTGCATAGTAATATATGAAAAGATGGTCTGGCAGTTAATTTTGTCTAGGCAATGAAATGGTGACTAAGACAGGGCATAATGATTATCTTGAGCATGTGGCTCAGTATGAAAAACGATCTTGACAAAGAGATTGCAGGACAGAAATCCATCATATTTTCCGTAAAATAAACACTGAACACTGCATTTTCCTGCCTGTAACTTAGTGTTGATGATGTTCAGTTAAGAAAAGAAACATTGTCGAGAACTTCCTGTCAAATGCCTTGCTCTCTCAAGGAGGAAAAGATGAGAGAAAACTGAGACAAAAGACAGAGAATCAAAATGGGAAAGTTAAGAGAATATTCCATCACGGACAGGAAAATTTGTTATGAAATGGCAAAAATTAGTGATAGGTGCCACTTCTCATTGTGACATCATTACCTGCTGGCCTCTGTTAGTGTCTGTGACATTTCATCTGCAAAGCTCAGGATTTCTCCTTGTTCCTTCTCCGCCTCTTCTATCAAATAATGAAGCAGTGTGACTCTCGGTTTGTTAGCTCTTGTGTCCATGAGCTTGTTTAGTGAAGCCACTTTGAAGCCGAGTGCATTCCCTGCATAGCCACCCTGCAAATAAAACCATTGTCAAGCAGGTTCCAAAATGAATAGGTCAGCTAGTGATGGTGACAGTTCAGCTGAAGTTCTTTGAGACCTCCCATAAAAGTGTTAGATTAAAATACAGTAGTTTGAAGCCAAAAGCCTTTCTTGCACAACAGTCCTAGAAATGACAATGAATATCTCTTTGAGCATACCGTTTCAGACCAAAACGTAATTTTTGGAGATTTGTGCCATAACATAATCAGTCCTTGTGAATCATGTGAATTTGAGAAAATTTGTGCATATATATCCTTTTTATTCTGTACTTCTCAAGGGAAGTAACTTGATCCTCACAAATGTATTACATTCATTTAGTGTTGTGGGTTTATTCTGCCAAGTTGCGACAGGAAGACCAACATTAACCGACCAAATCTGAACCGAAGTAACCAGGTTTGAATTCTTGCTAAAAAAATATGCCCCTCGCCCCTCTGACCAACTTAGTCATTACATAATGTACTCACTGCATTGATGAAATTTCCAGCATGTAGCACGTATCTGAGGAAGCCCTTTAATGATGTGTTGTCCATCAGAGTGTTGCAAGCCTTGATCATCACATCTACATTTGGCATCAGAGCGTCCATAGCAACACGGAAGTCATCCTTCAGCAGCATTCCCTCAATCTAGACAAAACAAAGACGCAAATTTCCTTATTTGATTTTGTCTTTGCATTACTTAAAGTGCAACTCATATGATTTCATCCTTTCTTAATTGGAAATCAACAGAGTTAGAAAAGAGCAGATTAGTGAGGACAGAAGTAAGGATCTGGTTGAATGAGAGCCAAAAAAGTAACACAAAAGGGCAACATCATAGAGGACCAAATCATAGTCAAGTAACATACTAATTTGGATAAAAACATGTGGAATTTTTTGCTTGTTTATGTTCACACTTCTTCACAGATATTTTTGTCATATTTGCGGTGTTTTCACCTACCCTGATTTTGTACCCAGGCAACCCTGACAGTTGGTAGTAAAACTTTTCAGCATTGCCCAACTTGGTTTTGTCACCATCATAATTGCGGATCATCTCAACCTGCAGCGAGTGAAAATATGCACAGAGAGTTAAACAGCATTATAAAAGAACAATGACAATGAAAATGACAATTAATCTTTATTTGCAGTCCTTTTAAGAAGGTATATACACTATGTGAGACATTACAGTGTCAAGAACAATGAAGATCAAGAACAAAAGGACATGATTTGCAATAACATATCACACACTCCCATACAGTTCCCAATCAAATAATTTCATTGTATTACAGATAACGATAGTATTGTATCTGATATTAGTGAAGCAGGATAGATGATGATCTGCAGAGAGGAAGGGACCTTTCATCATAAGTGTGTTAATCATTTGAATTCCCTACAATTCCTTGACCCCTGGCTACAATTGGTCATGACTCTCAGTGTACCTCATCCATCCTGTTGTTTTCTATCACCAGGGTATGTAATCATGAATATCTCTAAATGAGTCATTCTCTCTGATTCATGGCATCTTCAACACTGTGTCAGTTGTGATGTTGCTGATGCAGTAACTACTTAGGTATGAAGGTGCCAATATTTCTTGACATAAATGTATGCAACTTTTAACAGTCCTTGTAAAATCAGAAAATTCGTCATGAGGAGGGAGAGATGGGGTCGGATTTTAATTTTAAAGGCTTAGTTAGATGCAAATACTTATGTAGACTCAGAGTAGGTAGGGTTTTGCCACTTAAGTATAAACTGTGTGGCTGTTTCTAGGTGGGTAATGTTATCCTGTTTACTGGGTGAAATGTTCTAAAATATTAGGTAGCCTGATTTGCAGCCAAACCTCTCAAGTATGTGTCAAAATTTGGAGGAAGAGTTAAACAATATATGTGGAAAGTATTTTGGAATGAGACATCTTAATAATCCCCTTGAGGGAAATAAAACCTTTTATAGCCAACAGTGCAAAACCTAAGTGACCTATATGAACAATGATAATGATCTGACCTCGTCTTTCTCCGGTAAGATCTTGTGAAGCCCCCGTAACCTCTCAGCTCCGATTTTGGCACAGTCACCATCTTTGATCATCTGTACAATCTCTTCATGTGTACCTTTGAATTGTTTCAGGAAGATGTTGGCATTCATGCTGCGTTTCATGTCCAGTAGGTTCACCTGTAGTGACAAGAGATGATGTATGAGTCTCTGTCTATTTATCCTTCTTTTCCCTCATCTGCTCAGCTTCTTTAGTGTTTACTAAATTGCATTCACTTGTTAGTCTTTTTCTTCAATCATCTTCCCTTCCCGCACCCTCCTCTCTCGCCTTTCATCACATTTCTCTTTCTTTTCTTCTTTGATTGTTTGTCTGTTTCTTTCTTTCTTTCTTTTCATATTATTTATCCTTTATTTCTTATTCCTTTCCGCTAGCTATCTTTCCCTGCTTTCATCCTTCTTTCATGCCTCTCTTCCTTCCTTCATACATCTCAACTCCTCCTACTTCCTTCCTTCCTTCCTTTCTTCTTTCCTTCCTTTCTTCCTTCCTCCCTTCTTTCCTTCTTTCTTTCCTTCCTTCTCCCTCTCGCCTTCTTTCTTCCCTTTCTTTATCCATCACTCCCTGGCTTCATGCCCTTTATACCTCTGTGGGTGTCTTGACCTTGGCTGGTTCCTCTTTCTTGGTTTTATCCACCGTTTTCTGACAGAACAGCTGCTCGATCAAGTCATATTTCACCTCTACAGGGTCATCCATTTCCAGAACCTCTTTCCAGATATTGTCGTCTCCTTTGTGAACAGAATATCAAAACAACTGTTATGAACATACTAACAGTACCTGGCATAATAGTATGCGAATTTAAATAGCCCCTATAAAATCAGAAAATTGGACATGGGGAGGAAGAGAAGGGGTTGCATTTGAATATTAAAGTTTAGACTGATTCAAATAATTTTGTAGACTCAGAATAGGTGAGGATTGCATCTGAAGTGTAAATAAATTGTGTGGTTTTTGCTACATGGATAAAGTTACCCCTAAACCGTGTGAACATATTAGATAAATATATATGTATATTAAAAACTGCCAAAGCTCCTAAAAATCTGATTGGTCTTAAATAGAAACTGACAGATGCATAACAAACGTCTGCGGTGCAGGGACTCTAATACAGAAAAATATAGTATTCTGTTATCAGAAAAATTTTACCATTAAGTGTAAGTGTATTATACAAGCAGAGCTGACTATACATGAACAAAAACTGTGTGGCTAGGCTAATGCAAAATCGATAAAATGTAGATCTACATACTGTTAAATAATTGGTTTATGCTGTCAAATGTGAGAAATCAATACATCTACTTCCTAAGAAAGAAATGATGATTTTCAACAGGTTTTTGCTTTGTAAAATCTGGTTCAATTAGCATCTGCGCCCATGAGTAAATGACATTATTCATGTCTGTATCTCTATTCCACATGCTATTCTGCAGCGAGAATGGTTGTTGAAGCCAATATCATGGTAAAAACATAATTTCTCTTGTGACTCAGAAAAGCTAGTTTAGTGCTTAGTTCAAGTTATGGTTACATTGCACTGGCCATTACATACTCTAAGTCATGGAGGCTGCTTGAGGTATAAAATTAATCTACACTTACTGCTCAGGGACTGTGCTGGAATCTTGGACCAGTTGAATGTTTTCATCTTGTGTTTGGGTCTCGGGGTGGTGATCGGCTGGAGTGATGGTTGCTGTGGCATTTGGAAGTGGCCGCCCATGAATGGAGGAGGAGGTGGGCCACCCATACC
>JAWQUT010000051.1:2251679-2273389 GCA_033807755.1 Ellobium chinense | reverse complement strand
TCTCTCTCTCTCTCTCTCTCTCTCTCTCTCTCTGCCTCCCACTACGTTTCTGTGCTGACCTAAGTTCCATCTCATTTATCCTAACCCCTTTGTCACCATTTTTCTTCCCCCACCAGTGTGTCTCTCTTTCTGCATCAATATTCTTCACTTCTCTCACATCACCCTTTCTTTCTTTCTTTCTTTCTTTCTTTCTTTCTTTCTTTCTTCTTTCTTTCTTTCTTTCTTTCTTTCTTTCTTTCTTTCTTTCTTTTCTTATTTGTTCGTTCTTTCTTTCTTAACCTCTTGCTGCCATCACTTTCTGTCGCTCCATTTAACAGCAAACAAACTGCCTTTCAGAGAAATTAGCATAACATTCCAACTCTTCATGCAGCCATCCTTAAGCACAAAGAATACTTTAATTACAGTTCTTGTTAATTTTCAGAAATGCATGAAGGCAACAACAGAAACATACCGTGGTGTACTGACTGGACTCGCAATATCTTGTGCGATATTGATAATACAGTGAACAACAACACAAGAGTGGCAAAGACAGGAGGAAGGGGAGACAAGTAAAAGATAGTGGTTTATTCCCCCTTTTACTGGAGGTTGAGAGAGTGAAGTATTGCTAGGCGAGGCAAACTGAAAGAAAAGTTGAAAACAAAGATGTTAGCGGGAAGTTTAATTAAAAGTCGTCCATGCGAACAGACTCCCAGTTTCTTGCTTATGGAATTAACACTCACTCTAATTTCAAAGTTAAGACATTAAATTTCATTAGGACCGTGGCAAAAGGGTGAAGTGAACTAATCTCCACCGCCCCCAACCATGCCTCATTTTTCATCACCGTTGCTTCCAAACATCTGGAATATTATTTTTTTTTCTCTGGTTTCCCTCAACATAATCTAAAAACATCCCAATGAATGATGATACTTTGACTTTCCAGAGACCTTTGTTTATCACAAAGATATTTGAAAGCCTTTCTCTTTCCCCCATACCACCGGGCCAAGTGTTTACGCTGAGCAAATGTTGCATAACAACAGGTCATTCCGCCGATAATTGCTGAAATGTGAGACGCACAGGCGAGAAACAGCATCAATAATTAAATGGCTCCATGACAAATTGCACACGTATAATCAGAGAGCCTAAGGTATAATACGTATTTACTTGCAGTGATGCGGAGTAATTTTGCCAGAGCTCAAACTGCTTACGGAACCATTCACTGTAATATTATGTATATATAAGTAAAGATCAAAGAGATGAGTGTAGAGAAAACATTTTCTGTAGAATGCCGTTTTTGGAATCTATATTAGTGAATCTAAGATCATGATAAAGAGCTGTCACAGTCTTGTGGACAAAGACTTTATTGGGCAGATGCGTAATGTAGTCATGAAGCTCTTCAATCAAATAATGAAAGGTTCCCAGACATGTAAGACTTGCATACGCCATTTTTCGCTTCCAAAATAACTCGTCAAAAATACCACAGCACTTCTTTTCCTATGCACTGGGACCAACAAGTTCTATAGTTAATGAAGCATTTCTTTAAAGTAAGTAGATCAAAGGCATATTAGTGGCGCGATCACCAAAGTGGCGTTATCCATGAAGGGGTCTACCGCACTCGTAAAGTAAGGGTCTTACAGTTTTAGAACCGGTGATGCAATCGAATCGCTTCGTAGTGCCAGGTCTTTGAGTTAATTATGCAAAGCACGCGTCTTTGATGTATACTGTAGAAGTGAGAGGTAGCCTAGGACTGACCTGGGTGCGGGTATGAGAAGCCCAGTGTTTTGAGCTGAGAGGAAACAGCCAGAGTCTGGACTTTGGTAAGGATGGTTAGAATAAGGATTCTGTAACAATACAATTATCCCATTTTTTCCTAGACAGATCTTCTCGTCTCCCAGAAAAGTAACCTTCCCTCAATAAATTTCCGTTCTCTTCTTCTGTCTCTTTTACCTCCTCCCTCACTCATAATTCTCTCTCTCCCTCTCTCTTTCTCTCTCTCCCTCTCTCCCACTTCCACTCGCCATAACAATGATTGATGGGCTCATAGCCTGGGTTTTCGTTCCGTTATATTTCCTTTCTACTACTCTCAGTCGTCACTTCCTCCTCCCTCCTTTTTCTCTCTCAGAGTGATCGACAGGTCTGAATGTGGATTTAGTTTCATAAACCTTGGACACGAACGTCCATTCCTCTCTTTGGTATTGCTCTCTCTCTCTCTCTCTCTCTCTCTCTCTCTCTTTCTCTCTCTCTTTCTCTCTCTCTCTCTTTCATTTTTTTTTTGCTTGTGTGTGTTTACTCTTTGTATCCCTCAGAGATTTCGATTTAGGATGTCCGTTCACTCACTCTTTTTGTTCCTCATACCCTCTCTCGTTCTCTCTCTCTCTTCCTGAGCGGCAGACACGTAGATATTTAATTTAACGCTTCAAAAGTGATTTTTTTTTCTTCTCAGTCTCCTTCCCTATGTTAACCATTCTCTCTCTCTCTCTCTCTCTCTCTCTCTCTCTCTCTCTCTCCCTCTCTCTCTCTCACTTTCGAAACCGAAAGATCTGCATTTCTTAACCCCTGGAAAATATACATATTTTTTTCCGCATGTTCAATGTTCTAGCTCCATATCTCTCATTCTCTCTCTCTCTCTAAACAGGTCCATCTTACTTAAGCGACGTTAAATACAGCTCCTTCTCTTCCCCCTTTCTCTCCCCCTGCCTCTCTCTCTCTCTCTCTCTCTCTCTCTCTCTCTCTATCCCTCTCTCTCTCTCTCAGTCTCCGATTTGTTTATTTCCTTATTTTCTGATAAATTCCGGTCCAGACTACGCTGAGAGCAGTTTAAAGCCTTCTGTCCCGTGCGACCGCAGCACGCTAGAAGCATCACTAATTTGGCTAGTTTCAGGGTCTCTTTCCGAATCAATAAACCNCTCTCTCTCTCTCTCTCTCTCTCTCTCTCTCTCTCTCTCTCTCTCTCTCTCTCTCACACACACTTTCGAAACCGAAAGATCTGCATTTCCTAACCCCTGGAAATTATACATATTTTTTTTCTGCATGTTCAATGTGCTAGCTCCATATCTCTCATTCTTTCTCTCTCTCTAAACAGGTCCATCTTTCGTAAGCGACGTTAAATACACTCTTTTTCTCTCTCTCTCTCCCCTCTCTTTCTCCCCCCTCTCTCTCTCTCTCTCTCTCTCTCTCTCTTTCTCTCTCTCTCAGTCTCCGATTTGTTTATTTCCTTATTTTCTGATAAATTCCGGTCCAGACTACGCTGAGAGCAGTTTAAAGCCTTCTGTCCCGTGCGACCGCAGCACGCTAGAAGCATCACTAATTTGGCTAGTTTCAGGGTCTCTTTCCGAATCAATAAACCATATTCGTACATTAATATTTGTTTCGTAACCATCTCTCGGAACACCAACTATTTTGGGACTTTTCTACGTTTTATTCCACGTGTTCTTTATAGCTCCATGATTCCACCAGGTTCTTTGACGTACGCTTATGGAATCAAAGAGTTCTAAATCAAACACTTACTCAAATCCGGTCTCAGTGGTTTGTACAGTCTTTTGCTGTTATTACTATTTTGCCCCTGAACACAATACTTCAGACTTCATTCTGTTCTCTTAAAATGAAACAGTGTTTCCTAATAACAATAAAAATGCGGTTATGCCCATATAACAGTGCTAATGGCGAAAACAGATTTAGGGTCGGAATTCTCAAAATGTCTCAAAATGTCGAAAACAGCACGATCGTAATAATTAGTACAACCCCTTACCAATGCTAGCACAGTTTAAAGAAACGTATCATCGATTTTCTGATAACCAAAGACATACTGGAGTAAATATAGAAATTATCGTCCGAAAATGAGATGGATCTTTTCAATATGCGTCAGTGGAAATCTTGTAGAAGACATGGTGGGTTAAAGATGATGACGTATGGTGGAGAGCTTCACCGGTTGTGACTGGGATAGTGTTAAAATGACTTTTTTTGTTAAAAATCACACAAAGCTAATGAGACATGTATTTATGTCCTGATAACATGACGGGATGGTGTGTGAGCAAATTCGTGATTTTAAATGAGTTATGACAGAATAGACTGTGATGAGTGAGTCCCGAAGTCTGGAAAGCAAAGTTATAATGGATTGTCTCATAATTAAAGATTTACTACAAAACCGAGAACAAAACTAGACGGNGGGGGGGGGGGGGGGGGGGGGGTTACACTCGGGAGCAGTTAATGATCGCCATATTTAATGTCCTAAACCTCAATTTTCCCAAGTTTAACTTATTTTTATCTACATTCTCGGACTTAAAAACCGTATAATTCTGTGCTGGAAAGTCTATTCACATATGGAATAACATGATGGGTGTCATTACTGTTTGATGCTGAATCAAAACAATTTTCCAGAATATGGACCAATTATCTTATCTTATCTTATCTTAGCTTAGCTTAGCTTAGCTTAGCTTAGCTTATCTTAGTTTATCTTATCTTATCTCATCTCAGGCGAACAAAGAACGGGTCGTTGATGTTGTCTCGTGAAAACAGCTTGAATATTTCCCGTGATCTTTCTATAGGAAGCCCAGCAAATATTGGTGCAACCAGTATGCCCGTTCTAAAATCAAAAGAACAACATTGTTGACACGAATGGCAGGGTATGTAATCTGAGCACTGAGTCGATTGCAAGGTCTTCGACCTTAGGAATCCCATAAGCGTATCAATTAAGGGAGTAGAGATGGGTGTCATGTTGCTGCCCCAGAGCTGCCCCCGACCCCTGCCCAGGTAAAGATTAGGAAAATGTTTGCAGAACGGCACAGACGTGTGTGTGTGTGTGTGTGTGTGTGTGTGTGTGTGTGTGTGTGTGTGTGAGTGTGTGTGCGCGCGCGCGCGTGCGTGCATGCGTGCGTGTGCGCGCGTGTGTTTTGAGGGGGAACATTGAACCTGAACATTGTCCAGCATGTTAGTATCTCAAGCAGAAGTTTAGAAATTGTGGCCAACTTTAAGAAGTTGGAGTCTTCAGTTTTCTATCTTTCCTGGGATTTCATTCAACTTCTGTGCTTTCCTATGTGAACAAGTAAATTAATTCCTCCCTCTCTTTTCCAACACAGTTCGAAAGAGTGTAGTCATTATAGAGATCACATAATAAGAATTTTATTCAGTTATCGCGCGTTTTCTAGGATATAGTGTATCTCTGTGTGACACATCAGGAAACCCTGAACTGTTATTACTATATGTATTTTGAAATGAAATGCTCACATCTACTTGTTGTCTACCATGTACGGCAACAACAAGTTACCAAAAAAAAAATAGAAAAAATATGCAGTACACTATAATATATTTACTGTCCATAATTCGTTTTCGGTATTTCGAGAGTGGTTAGATGGAATGCTGACGACGTGTATTAATATAAAGATCATACTTCATGGAAACATTCTCCCCCTCACACATACCACCTTCCTTCCTTCGACTTACAAAAACAGTTTCAACATAATGTGAACCGAGAGGCATTACCCAGTGGTGCGCTTGTGTGGAGCGCAATGGTATGTATCGCCTTTTCCTCGCGTCCCAGCCCACCCACTAACTGAGCACTCTGTGGATAGACTGGACGGCGATAGATTGCTGTTTTCTCCTGTTCACGAACCGCTCTATCGGACCATGGTTGCGTATTATGCAAAATTACGCAATTGAGGATATATATTATGAAATCAAAGAACAGCTATCTTAAAGGAAAATGAAAGACATAAACGATGGTGTAAATTTTATAACAAAATCTTGAGTTGCACCACCAGAAACAAACGCATGAAAACATGCCGATTTTCAAATTGCTCTCCTGAAAAATGAGATCTTCGACGATGGAGCAGTTTGTGGTTGCATCGACGAATTGTGTAATGTACTATGTAAATTGAATACTTTTGGCTTAGTGCCTGTAATAAACTGAACCGAACTGAACTTTCAAACCTTCGGCGGCTGGTATATCATAAAATGTATATATTATGCCTCTTAAAAGACTGCATTGCCACCTCAGAAAAGTCAGAGCTTTAGAACTAATAAAACTTTCTTCAAACAAGGGTGATTTCCTGCAACACATGGGTCCTCACAACGTACACTCACTAATCTCTGATTTTGTAGGTAGTAAGTCAAATAATTTGTAAGTAAGACCAGTTAACAAATGGAAGTATGCAATGCTGACGTCGCTGCCATTATGGCGAAATAATTACGACACGTGACCTAACAAACTGACAGTGGCGTATCTACAACATATGCATATGTATTTTGAAGCCATAGCTCTCGCTATTTTTGCAAAATTATCATTTCCCGCAGCAAGCAAGTGCAATTTCGTGAGCTTTCTGTGCCTGCGGGCTCTAGACTGTAATCACCGTTACAATATCAGTGGGTTTTTTTCTCCAATATACTCTACGCTAATATACCATAATGTAACAAATCATTATACATTCAGTTTTTCAGCATGTGACCCGAACACGAAAGTCATGTATATTACTAACTAATAAGCGTAGGAGAGACTTGTGCGCAGAGGGTCGATATTACTACCACCAGCCTCGGTCGAAAATGGAGATGTAGATTTAAAGACAGAATGAAAACGTCGGATACCGTTTGGGAAAAAAAAAATCGCCTATTCTAAATATCCAGGTCGTCATTCTTACCCTTTGCAAATTTCGGGGCATAGTGTCTCCTGTCTGCTACCAGGAACTCCACCCCTGTGCGCGAGTTGACACAACTTTTGATGCAGCGTACGCACTCAAACCGCAGCATGAGACTGGTGAACGTGCAGTGGTGGTGGTGCTGCGCCGTGCTGTCCAGGCATTCGAACAAGAGTTCCAGGCCTTGGTGCGCTGGAGGTGCGTAGAGGGTGATGATGCAATTATCGAGTGACGTTTACAAAATGGCTGTTAACAGTGTGGGTACATGGAATTCCCAAGGAGTTAAAATCAAGAGGATCAGAAATTTCATGGCCCTACTGTTTAATATACTAGGACATAAAAGTAGATCAGTTCAGAAATCTTTATTCCCTCTTCATTTATATTAAAAAATAACAAAACTTGAATTAAAAATAAAATCAGCTCTGATGCTTACCATTTCAGAGAAGGATAGTAAAGTGTGAATATAAAGCATTTTTGTCAATAGAGCGTGTTCTTTATACGTTTACCGCAATATATTTGTAAGGATAGAGCATATGAGTGGTGAATGTCTATGGAGCTTCTTCCCTTGACTTGCTAACTGCTTCTTTAAGCTCTCCATAATTACTTAGCATTAATATGAAATTTTGACTTGATTTAACTATCTCCATACTACCATCCAAATCTAAAAAGATATAGGCAATTCCATCTAAAAATTAGGAATATCCCTACCCAAAAATTCAAGAATCCAGTTGTTATCACATGATGCCAGCTTATGCCGAAGTCTGCACAAGTTGAGAATGGTTGGATGCCGCAAGAGATAGATATAGGAGTGAGACAGATAGCAGTCCATAACAATGTCCGCCAGGTGGCTCTCGGAATTGCATCTAGGTCGCATGGCGTCACCGTGGCTAGGCGACAAAGAAGATGCTCTTTTGCGAATTTGGACAGGAGAGGCTAAACTGAAATTGACTCGCTGATGTGGAGTCTCTGGAGCCAAGCAGTCCATTGAAGCCGAACCTGGCTTGAATCTGCCTTTACTTCTCCTCTCATTATCTTTGTCGTAGTAACGTTCATAATTATCATCCTCGTCGTCGTAATCGAAACTTTCGTTGATCCAACTGGGGGAGTCCAAGTCATGTTCGCCGTTGACGAAAGGGTAGCTGGTGGTTTCATTAAGGAACTTGAGCGATTTGTTATGGTAACGGTGGTGTTCTCTTAGTCCGAAGCTGCCGAAGGAAGCAAGTCGACGGCGAGGAAAATCCATGGTTTTACATGTGCCGAATGCCGACGACTGGAGTCCTGCTGGACTGTTGGGAAGAGAGGTCAGATGAAAACTGGTCAGCCGTTGATCGGATCGTACGACTGCTTCTCCATTATCTTAGTTTTATAATCTCTTCAGGTCATAACAGTCATTAAAATTTCAATGAAATTTGTCACTTCCATTTTGTTCCAGAAAGAATTTCACATTACGATTGGTCCACTGTTGCCATCTCTTTTGTCTTGCTCAAAGGACCTCTACAAATCACAATTCATAAGGTAATCAAATAATCCTCAAGACCATCTCTGGTCCTTCAAAGAAATTCATGAATATTCACAATGAAAAAAATAACATTTTCACTGCCAAAATAAACACAGGTTTTCATTTGTCTTTCCAAAGAGATTTGTTGCGCTGAGTTGTTCCGCAAACTAACTTATAACTCATCCAACTCCAAGAGTCTCTTAAAAGAAAAGGCTACTGAAGAATGATACCAATAAACACTAGACTATTTTAAAAAATGGCAGATTTAGTGAGGGGGTAGTCACCGTGGTCCTAAAGATGTCCGTTAAAGAATGCCACCAAAAATGTAAAATGTATGCAAAAGACCTACAGGGTAAATTTTCACATTAAGCAAACGAAGTGACCGGTAGTTCAAAGCAAGCCAGGTGACCAGAAGCTCATTTCCATATACGGCCTTTTAGGTACGTTGATCTACACATCTGAAGCGGGACTACTTTTTATGACTCATGATGTTTATCGTTCAACGATTTCCATAAAGCCCGTTACGAAATCTTTTAAATCTACTCTCGTACTATAATACAATAACTCCCATCACAAGCTCATTAGATTATCCGCGCATCAAAGCCTATCCGCATTTTAACACCTTCTACCTAGCGGAAATCGCTCGGGCCCAAGGGCATTAACTCGGGAGCGTCAGGTCTATTAACTAGGGACTATCACAAATCAAAACTTCTTCGATACATTCTGACCAGTCTAAATGAATATAAATAAGTGCGCCTATAGGAAGTCTAAATAGATCAGGTGAAATGGAGTCTAAAGTTAACATATTTTGCACCTCGTTTGTCTTGTCGCTTCCTTACATTAATCTCGACTGTGTAAGTGAGAGTAGATTAAATACTGTAGCTCTACGGTCCATTTTTACCAAAAAAAAAAAAACAGAAAGAAAATTAAGGTTAATGCTCTAAATATTTTAAATCCCGTTTTATTACATCTTCATGGACCCACTCCCTCATCTTCAACATGCGAACAATAGAAGAAACTCTTACAGAGAAAGCATTTTCAATTTTTACCTCTTTCATTCTGTCGTTTGGCAATGCCTTAATTCGAATTCGTATTGCCTTAATCTTGGAATACAGCAATACGTGTCACTTGCGGTGTTCCATTGTTCTGTGAATTTTACTGTTGTCAACACTATTATAGTAAATAATCAGAATTAGTCTTGTATTGACCTAGCTTCTTTTATAAAATCCCATCTACTGTATGAGTGGGCCTTTCGTGTAATTATTTCTGTCTCCATCACGTAATTAAACAAAATTGCAACACATGAAATCTAAATTGGCCAAACATTACACTGTGGTTTGCAAACCGTTCCCTTTTGTGGTATTCATAATTATCTTTGGATTCTTTAAATTAGCATGTTATATTATAAGATATTTGGATTTTATATTATAAGATATTTGGATTATCTTTTAATAAACAATTAACCAGCCAAGGATCCCTTTTCTCTTGAAAATCCAGCTAACAATGGCATATTAACTGCTTGAATTCGTGCTCAGTGTAAAACGTATGAAGAGGATAAAAAGTTAAGTTGGAATGAAGTTTATGAAAATAACCTATATTCCCTTAATAAAACCTGTTGGAAACGTTTCTCACATAATATGGCGATGTCTGAAGAAAGAAAGAAAGAAAGAAGGAAAGAAAGGAATAATCTTACACTAAGTAATTCAGAACACTTGACCGCATCATTGTAGCGCAAATGATAGCTGGGTATGTCGTAGAGAATACAACCCACCGAAAAAAGGGCGGTGGATTAGTTTCAGTACCATTGTAATGTTCTAGAAGAGCTTTAGTATGACAATAGTCATTGGCGGCGCAAACTGCAGGAGGGACCAGTATAATCCCGTCTCCGCAAATGTTTTGAAGGTAGCAATCAAAAAGAGAGAAAAACGCGAAGAAGGTATCGGAGATCCTTGAGCGGTGAGCTCCTTGATGGACCCCTTACTGTCCCATTCTTTTCCATTATTAATACTATAATTAAGAGTCAGACTGCAAGCGAATCGTGATTGTCAAACTTTAGCGGTATTAAATTTGAAGCCTTTAGCGACACCTTTGGTGTAAAAAGCGAATAAATTATCTCACTATACTTCGAAACATCAACCTTCATAGTACTAAATGTTCCCATCTTGTAAAATTGGCATCCTTGCCATATTCACTCCTGGCTCTTAAATGCTATCGTCCATGTTCGCAAAAATATCGTATATCTTATACGCCTGGTATACCACACGTGGTCTCCTTCGTATACAGTTCTTACAATTTGTTGGCAGGGCACTTATTATTCTAAGTGTCAGTATCTTGCTTCAATTGATCTCGTTTTCTACAGTATGAAATTTAAAACGGCGTTTTGGGTGTTAGTCCCGGCTTATCGGCTTTACACCTTTATGGGAAATAAAACGCTATAGCTTGTCACGCCAAGGAAATCTGGTCACTGGATATCGGTATGCCTGCGATGGGTCGCAACTACCAGTACAATCACTTCTCAGCCCCACTATGCCCCACTGACTACTTAGTACTACCAGGACAAAGCCAGCAGGAGACTATAGGTCAGTGTTCTGGTTTGCTACTTTTAAAACTAACCTTTTTTTTTTTTTTGAGTGAGGATCTAATTTATGCGATTAGTCATAACTGGCTTGTAGTGAGAATACAGTTTTTAGCGAGCTCCACATGATGATATTCAAATTATATATGTAAATGAACAGTGAAGTCTAGAGTGACGATACAGGACTACCGATAAAAAGTATTTAGCAATCTTGCTTCACAGTAATTGAAAAACATTCAGTAATCGATAATATCCAAATTATGAGAGAGAGGGTCAGTAGTTCCTTTGAAAATAAGAGGAAGTAATTTTCGCGATTTGGTCTCGAGTAGCTAAATTCGCACATTTGAGATTGTCGCAAAAATAAGTAAAAACTATTACTTCTGTAGCATTTATCTACTGTATAATAATATTTGGTTTTATCTCAAAAACAGCTGAAATGAATGGAAAAACTAGCCCAGAAAAACCACTTGATAACGTCAGCAAGTGGGGCTCCATCGAAATTTCTTCCGACAGACCCCCAGATCAGCCAACTAGGGTCTTGAAGAGTCTGTAGGCCTATATATGTATGCGCATATTTTTGACCGTGTATGGTGGGAAAGGGGAGATGGAGGAGAATAGTGTGGCGCGCGAGAGGGCGTTCTCATTTTCTCCATCACAATGCCTCGCTTATCTTTATGATCTTCTGGACTTGGTTAAACTGCCACCCAAAACTTAATGACGCGACAAAAATGGCCTTCAATGACCACCCTTTCTCACTCTGACATCCGCGAAAGCCTCGCGTGTTTTCTCATGCATTGTATCGTCCTTGTTTTATTTTATGAGTTACTGTGGGACTGGTTTCTTTGTCCTCACAAGAGACCCAACTTGATCTACACGTATATATATCTTAATGTTTTTCTAGGTGGTACGAAGATCGCATATTTCGTTGGAAATATAGGCTCACATAATATTGCCGACTCTACTAAATAATAACTTCTCAAAGGTTTGGAAAAAAAAATGACTCCCCCCCCCCCCCCCCCNCCAAAAGGTGTCGTTTTTCAGGTACAGCTATCTGTTGTCTAAAAAAGTCCATTTTTCCATTGTTTCCATTGTACAAGTTGCTAATATGTGGACTGTAGTTAAGCACAGTGACATTTACTTACATAATATCTGAACGACGGTGACTAAACAGCGACTATCCAGCGTTCATCGGTAACTAAACTAGCAGAAAACATCTATGCAACGTTGAACACCTAAGGCCGAGTAAACAATGCTGCAGTTAACGAACTGTGAAGGAAGTAATGTCTCATATTGTCAGTATGTTGTACTAAGAATATTATCATTTGAAGGTCCAGTGTTAGGCTTTCGAAATGAATAAAACTCAGTAATGTTAGACATACATGTAGTCTACATGTACTTGTTATTCTGTGGCTTCTTTGCATATCAATCAAAATGGTTGTCATAACCTCACCGCAACACTGCAGATCTAGACTGCGATATCAATAAATGATTGTATGCCACCTAATGCCAAAAAAGGGATCATTATTATTATTATTATGTTACGCCTTCCATTAGTGTTAGGGCTGAATAGGACTTAGTAGGCTATATGACCAATAAATTTCACCGCATCAACTGACAGTGATCAGCGCTTATTATGTTGTTGTACTTGATATTACTTTTGGCCACTTGGCAACACCTGTTACATCCAATCAGCCTCAGCACAGTATTAACATGTATCCTGCCCAGCCCGAAACTGCATGTGGTGACCACCTGTTTATAACGATAGTTAGCCTATCACGAGCAGGTTGTGGAAGTTCTAGTAGGCATCACACCTTAAAATGACCACCTGCTTTGAATGGTCTCATAGACTGGGTCTTTTGAGAAGTCGAACAAACACAGGTTGCATTAAACATCCCGTTTCAGGTAACATGAAAAAAATCATCTGTAACCTGCGTCTATTATCTTCCATGCCAAGAAACAGCCTTGATAAGTTCGAAGTTAATTTCGTAATAACAGAGCACGAACATAACATGCAATGTCTATATCTCGAATCTGCCTTTGCTTTTGTGGCAGTACTGAAAACTCACTCACTGAAAGAAATTCGTATGTGAAATTTAATAACCTACGGATGGATCTTAAAAGTGATGACTCCTCGTCCACATTATGAAAGAAAACGTCCAAGCGCACAAATTATTTATCAAAAACATTACTAGTGGTGAGGATAGCTATATAGAACTCGTTGGATGACAAGACTTTCTTTGCTCGATCACCACTCATTGTACACGAATAACAATATTTATTCCGCTGCTTCACAGCTCCTAAGTCTATGAAATTCCTTTAGAATTTACCAAGCAAGTTACTTCTCACTATTTCCGAAGTTGCCACAAATCTAGCCAGGTCGAATAACCATCACGAGCTTTCTTTCGCCAGCCACGAGGGCAATCTATCAAAAATATGCAAATTCACTGATAAATGATCTTGTTGGCTTTCGCCCTCTATACTCCTGACATCTTTTGAACCACACAAAAAGAAAGGACGCTAACTTTGCGCCCGAGAGTCATCTTTTGATACAGACATAGATATAAATCCATCCACTGTCCAAAGAAAAGACATGTTACTCTTGTGAACCCGAACATCAACAAGACACAAAAAATATGAATACGTTGCTAAGGCAAACATGTCACTCGCATGCGAGATCAATATTAAAACGCACATGATAAACATTATGAATGGACACAGCCCTCCTCTGAACGCTGAACATCCTCAATATATCAACCCTCTTCTCTCTGAAAACCATTCGCTGCTGCTGTCACTTTTCTGTACTATTCTGCTGTGGGCCCAGCGGTCCGACCGTCACTGACGAAGAGTAGCGGACGCTAGCTGTCCTCTCACTTCAACGAAGGTGCGCAGCTCATGTCGTTTGTCAAAAGTGGTTGGCCGTACTAGTCGGGGACTGGTGCCATGCCATGAGCACTGATGACATACTTTTTGATACCTTGAGATTTTCGGCTATGCCTTTGTTTGGATCATTATCTATATGATTTTTAGTACGTGTGCATATATAAGAGCACGTAAAATATCTAAGCGCCTACTGCCTACCTAGGGGATTAAGTGCTACAGAAAATGTAATCTTCTATGATGGAGTGTTTTTTGTATTAAAACCTTTCTGGTGGAGAACGCCTTCCTTCCATTTTTCCAATGATAATCTTCTATGATGATGATGATTATCATTATTATTATTATTATTGTTGTTATTATTAGTTGAGGTTAATTATACTGTTGACTGGGTGCCGCTTTGGCAATTATCATTTATCTGCAAATCGAAGCTAGGGATATAATCTTCAAGCTCCCAAGGTTAAACCGTGCATCGGTTCTTCGCAATGAATCCATGGTTAGTACTGAAACCGTAGCAAGAGAGGTCATTGGCTTTGGGCTGGCGTTTTGAGATTTAAGAGCTTAAAAAGATAAGACAACATTTTCCTTCCTTGAAGTGTAGAAGTGAAAAACCATTCCTCACACTAAGAGATCTCAATGTACTTCCACATTTTCTCTGAACTTGCTTGGAGATAACGCACGCGAGGACAGAGAAGTGGGGAGATGGAAAGGCAATGATACTGGCAAGGAATTGCAACGATAAAAATAGTTGGACCCGAATGAAGTGTGTCTGGAGATGTTATTGATCACGGGCTGCTATGGGGAAAAGAAAGACCCTCTTTTCGGGCCTCCCAGAGAATAGAAAACAAAAATCTCCTGGACCACAGACACCGCCCCCACACCAGCGCACCACCCCTATGCTATCCTACAAGAAAAGAAAGAAAAAAGTCCCCAGAGCGAACAAACTGAAGTGTGTTTGGACTCGTGTGCCAGGGCGAGGGGTTGAATATCGAACTTTCCAAATTGGCTGAAGAACCTGTCGAGACGGTTGGGACAAACGATAAGTAAAAGATTCTTCTCCACCTAGAATCAAATCTCTTCTCTCTATCCCTGACTGCATTCCTCATGAGTATGGTGATGTAACTTAGCACTGTCTTTTCTTCTTAGTATTTCATTCTTTCTCACACTCTCGCGTTCTTTTTTCCTCTCTCTCTCATTCCACTCCACTCCTCTCTCTCTCTCTCTCTCTCTCTCTCTCTCTCTCTCTCTTTCTCCTCTTTCTTTTTCTCAATGCTGGAAGCCCAATAGCTATGTAAGATTTCACACATGACATAAGGTCGCTGTAATGCTCATGACACTACATGCCGGGTCAACAATTTACTTGATGATAAGCTTAATCAATAGCATAACGCCTGTTCTAAATACAGCATGGCTATTTCAGAAAGAACCAACTCGTATGAAGCAATCGCAGACTTATCATTACAAGTTCATAAGAAGTTTTGCAAAATGGTTTAACAGCAAATGACAAATGACAATAACAAAAATAATAATATGCTATACTGAACTCCCAGTGGACGTCATACTGTCCAAACGTGACCTTTCACACGAGCACGGCCAAAAGAAGGGCAAATCAATTTGTCAAACCAACTCAGCGTGTAGTCTCCGTTAGTATAAAGAGTGTCACTGGGGTCAGTTCGGTCTCAAGGTGTGAGAAAGTGTCAAGAAGTGAATGGTCATTAGGGTAACGAGGTGTGTGGACCGTCGGAACGTTAGTAACTATAACTGATCATGGGAAGTAACGCTGGAATGTGTTTTTCGAAACAGAAAATAAGGGGTTAGGGCCGGGGTGGGGCGGGCTGGGGAGGGGAATTAAAATGGACATTACAAAACAGCTTAGAACGTCAGCAGTCTTGAGGAAGATGAGAATAAATCGTATTGGGCGACCAGCAATGACTTTGTTATGTATTTCATTTGTAATATTATGTATTTACATGTATGATGTGTATTGTTATATGTGTTTGTATTATGAATGAGATGTATAACACTGTATGACATTGTAAAACAATTTCCCTAAGGGGTAAATAAAATCGTATTTATTTATATATTTAATTTCAACAACATTTGTCAACTTACCTGAATGGCTAAATTACCTGTATCTACCACTGGATGTGCATCGCTGTGACTCAGGGGGAAAAAAGATGTAGACTAACACAACAAGTTTATACCAACAGCACAAACACACCATATCTTCCCTCCTGTTTTGTCTGTAAACGTGCTTAATAACACACATCCGGATACGCACAAGAATCTTCCAAGAGTTGACAATCAGTACACGTCGTCTAGCTAAAATGGGATATGGCTTCGGAGTTTATAAACACACCATTTTGTATAGCGCCGAGCAAGGGTGTAACTTTAGCATGCAATGACTGCCTAGTCAAGTTTATTTATGATTAACAGTAATTGTGATTACAACGTGTAATCAGAATATTATTATTTATGAGCAAACAAGAGTGTATCTGAAACGTGCTCTAACTTCTTCCTTTGCATCCCCAACCCCACCCCTTTTCCATAAATCCATCAAATTTTAGCTATCCACCCTCAGTCGTGAGTGAGGAAAACCTCTATTATAAATTATATCTAATTCTAAATAACTGTAGGTCAAGGCTAAAGGATTTCAGTATCACATACCTTCTTTATAAAATCACTACATCATAAATGAGATTTTATATGTAATATTATCTGTCAGATTTCCACAGAGATCTAAGGAAACCAAGACAGTATAACAGACTCCACCTTAAATAACTGTTACGCAAGGGGTCAGCATTCCGAAGTTAATTTGTCATCTAGCAAGGTCACATACTGTGACTGTTGTGAAGTTTCAAGGCCGTCATTGGCTCATTGCCCATCTGTATTTCCTTTCCGCTTACAGAGAACTGGATCAGACCCATCCTTTCTTCGACCAAATTGTCACAAAGGTGACAAAACAATAGGTTGACAGTGTCACTCTATAGAACCATGTTTTACAGCCTTGACTCTCACAGCTCTAGTCTTATTTTCAGCCAAGGTTTAGAAACTGTAATTGCGGTCATGGATCGACGGAATTCACTTTCAATAGGAATCACGATTTAAACAACCCTCGTAATTTCCCTAGACAAATCCATCTATTCCCATCATCTTGTTATCCTGATTGGCTTATTGTCGTGTAGCCTAAACCCCTGGCTTAAAAGTACGAGGGAGGGACAAATGTTTATGACCTCACACAAAGGTGAACATGTGGTTTATGGGTCAGCGGTGTCAACGATGAAGGGAATACAAATTGCTTCCAAGTTAAACAGTGTGGTCGTTTTTTGCTTTCAACAATGCTTTTGCTTGACATGGGTCATAACTTCTGTATTGTTTATGATCATTCCTTCTCTCTCCCGCACCCCCTTCTCTTTGCTATTTGTATTTTGCCTCATCTGTACTCTTAACTAGTGTATTTTGCTAACAATAATATGCTATGTTATAGGACTTTTCGTTCTTTGCTGTCTTCCTTGCCCCTCTCGTCTTCTTTCTTCCCATTTCCTATGCAATTCCGTCGTTTGTTTTTCCTTTTTATTCATTCCTGTCCCTATCAGTGGCTGTAGTTGTTTGTGTTGCTCTGTCTCTCCTCCTTTTTCCATCTACTCCAGCACATACACAACAAACATTCGCAAAGATGAAGACTGAATTACTGGACAAGCTGTAGGACAGAAAAGTAAGGAGCAGAAGCCGCAGTAGAAGAAGAAGATTCCAAAGTTTACGATGGTAAGGAAAAAACAAAATGCGCAGCAGTAAATGACCGTACGCAGTGACGTTACCTTCGACCAGACGAGAAGCAGAAAATAGTATTCTTACGTAGAACAGGAAAGTCAACTCTAGCTGTGCCAATGACCAGGGTCGTAAACACAAAAACAGGAAGACAGGATCGAGAGGATAAAAACAGTCAACAGACGACACAGAAACAAACATGTTAGCTAAGGGAAGATGGAGCGTTGACAGCTTTATGTTAGCAAAAGGTTGTTAAAGCGTACTCCTTGAGGATTTTTTTTTTGTTTTGCACTATAAATCCCCTTCCCATACACAATAGTTATCCTTTGTCTCATAACTGGTTTAAGTAGGTTGTCTTTTCCTCCAAAGCGAGATTGTCAGATTATTTATAGGCATAATTCAAGCCTCAGATCAAAACGCCATGTAACGTGCAGTCGAGTCTGCTAAACTGCATCTCATCAACAGCATGTAAAACTTTTACGATTATGCAGGAGTGTTTGTTCTGGAGTAATATATAGGATATACTTTTATTTTGTTGCTGAAATTAAAAAAAAAAATACTTCAGTCAGGTGAAAATGCGTTTAAGCAAAATGCAATTAAGAAGGGTCAGTTACATTTCGGCAGATTCTGATGTCTCGTGCTGTGACGTGTCCTGTAATCCCGAGAAGAAATATATCAGATCAAAGGGTCACAAATTAATCCTCCCGAAAAATATCTATCCATATTTAATAAATCATCGTCTATGTCTTCACCAATCCCTTTCATAGGCAGAGAAGCTGATTTTTCACTGAAATGGGTGAGAGGTTGGGCCACTTGAGGNAGGAGGGGGGAGGGGGTGGAATTTGGCAAGAACTTGCACCCTGGCTTCAATATTTTCTTACAAATTTGTTTTGCCAACGTCCTACCTAAGGAGACTTCAAATCCCTATGATTTCCTAAATGCATTCAATTCGAATTTCACGCTTTTTACAGAATAATTTATTGTGTCATCCGAATATAAGTATGGATTATTATCAGCAAAGGCTATCAATCAATGCTGATTTGACAGAGTTGTGTCAGATGAAAGAGGCGTGTTGTCAAGATGTGAAATACTGTTGACACCAGACCTTGACAGGCCTAAGCCTATAGGCTAGATCTTGTTTAGAGTCTTTCACACATACTATGTATAACTACAGATGAAATACAATTCAATGCCGTTTTCTTTGTTCATTTTAAATTTAAGGTAACCGTTGGGTCGGGAAGACATATCTTATAAACTAAAGCTGTTCGACTGCTAATGGTAGCTTAAAACACCTACTGAATGATGCAGGTAATCTAGTATTACAATGTTGGCCGCAGCTGAGGCACTTGACTCCTGCACGCCTAGTCACAAGGCACGCCGGCGCGGATATCATAGGGGATATAACCCTTAAAATGGAAGTGATGACATTTGTAATTTCATGAGTTATTTCCCTTGAGACATCCCCTGGCCCAGGGTAGTTTTTGTGTCTGTTAATTGTACCGTTACCTAAATTAATCTTGTATTACAAAATTTTCAGTCAGACATTTGCTTATGAGACTTACTTTTAAAGGGGATGAATGATGTACTTGCTATCAGAGGAGGGGGNNNNGGGGGGGGGCTAACGTAGTATGGTGCGACCTAATGTTAAGAGAAGAGTAAACCCACTTTATTGAGTGTTTCTTTCTCTGGGTTATCGTATGAAAAATGTGTGGTCTTGTCGATGGCCATGCTTGTATCCGCCTATGTAGGCAGACTGTCTTAAAACCGTAGTTGCAGTCTCAGTAATATTTTGCTATAAAGAGGCTGACTAATAGGGTGTGACATAACTTTAAAGTACGCATATTTTATTCAGTATGTACCTTTTACTGTATCATGAATCAATATGCGTGCTGTCCTTTTTATGACCGCGTTACTATCCGTCTGCATAACTCAACTTAGTGTCGTAAAACAGCAGTTGCTGTTTCAGTTATATTTTCATTTATCAGCGGCGTTGAAAGCCTCTAAAATGGGTATTGGCAAAATACCCTCGTCTACTGTCACTCTTGTGTTATATGGAAAAATACTAAGCTTGAGAGGGCCTATAAATATGAACCAATTTTCATGATTCTGCATGAACATCCCTTACTCTCCCTCCTTCCCCCCCTCCCCATCCCCGAATGAACTACCCCCAGGCAATGACCCTTGGCTCCCATGTCCAGCTCACCTACTGACTAGTCTCTGAGCTCACCCTACCTAAACCCTCCGCCTCTGGGTGAATTACCTCAGGCAACGACCCCTCGGCGCCCCTGTAAAACCAACCTATTGATCAAACACAGTGATCTCGTTACTAATCCAGATCCTGATTACAACATCTAGCCAATTTAAATGGAAGACATGGTCATTAGGCACGGACGCCAGCGAAAATTACCCATCTAATTGGAGAAGATCTAATAAAGTTACCTGGGCGATGACTTTCTGTGACTTAAGGCAAAAGAAACATTTTCTGAGCAGATAGAAAGCGCCGGGAATCATTTGCAATGATTTGTTTCAAATAATCTGTCAGGGTGGACGACCTAGTCAACACTCAGATTTAACACCACCTGATCAGGCAGAGGACTAGATTTGCTCTTGTTTGTATTATCTCTCTCGGTCTCTTTTCCCCTCCCCTCTCTCTCTTTCTCTCTCTCTTTCTCTCTCCTTCTGTCTCCTCCTCTCTCTCTCGCTCTCTCTCTTTCTTTCCCCTCCTCTCTCTCTCTCTCCCTTTCTCTCTCCTTCTGTCTCCTCCTCTCTCTCTCGTTCTCTCTCTTTCTTTCCCCTCCTCTCTCTCTCTCTCCTCTCTCTCTCTCTCTCTCTCTCACTCACTCACTCACACACACACTCACACAAACACAGTGAAATACCTGCTAGCACACAGCCATGTTCATCCCATCCTCTATGGATACAACCACACCTGCTCTCCTCCCCCCCCCCCNCCCCCCTCAAACCGCACACCACCACAGAGATAGTCCCCCAATTACACGCTGACTCTCACAGCCTCCTCATAAACTACATCAGCTCCATTACAGACCCGCATTCGTCACCATTGACCGTGCCATTATGATTATGTATCAAGAGGGTCTGACAAGGCACTATAGCCCAGCCTCCACTTATCACTATCATTAAGTTAGAACGTCCCTTTTTCCTGCCGACAACGCCAATTGTTTGTGGGTAAGGTCAATTGCCCCATATATCGTCCAAGTCATTTTACTGTGACGGAATTGTGTATGAATAAAATTTGTTCTGGGCTTGTCATATGCCAGGAGCTCACAATTCGCTGGCCCCAACTTTTGTTTTTGTTGGTTGAGTTGCTCTTTGCGCATCCTTTTTTTTTTCAGGTGAAAATTGGTGTTTAACTGCTCGCTTGATATTTTTTCTATGTTTCTGTTTTTCACCTCTTCCCTCCCCTCCCGCCCACCCCCGTAATTGTTCGTGTGTCTCCTACATTATCTAATTTTCGCAATTTCCACCATTAACTTCAGTGATGAAAGTCTGGAAGCTAAGAGTGGGAGTTGCTGCTTCCTGCCTCATTTTAGCCTCAGATTTTTTTTTCACAACAACTCAAGCACTATGCGAGAGCATTTTTTTTTATGTGCCATATGCCAGAAGAGTAACAAGAAGATGGGACGGGGTCCAATGTTGTTGAGGAAGGAGGCATCCACACAGTGTTGACACACCAGTCATAAGAAACAGTGAGATTCAGTAGGGTAGCTGCGGTAAGATAAAACACGCAGACTTTTTAGGAGGAGGGATGGGGTCATTATAATCTCAAATTTCCCTCCCTCTCCTCTTCCCGTATCTACGCCTCTGCCACAGGCATAAAGGCATTCAGCGCTATAGTGAATCCACATGGTATGCTTTTCGCATCCACGGTTGACCGAGTGCAGTGTGAGCAATGAAGGTGGTTCCCTTGATGTATGTATATTTTTGTGACCCTAGTGTTATGGGAGGTTGAAAAAGCATTCTGTTTCCTGTGACATGCCGGGTCATTCAACGAAACATGTTGACTCTATTACTATTAATATCACGATTAAGACATACGGTTTCAACGTTTGTTTCTAGCTTTGTTTACCACTAGACTAGTTATTCAGTGTACAAGCTAGCCATGGTTCAAGAGTGAACGGGCCAAACGCAGATTGACAAGTTCTGATCCTAACTATAATGTGATGCAAAAAGGACAATGCATGAAATGCGCCGAACTGCACAGCAAATGGAAGCTCTGGGAAGCTCTCATAAAACTAAATTTTACTGCATTTCGTTGCCAATTTCCACAGAGCTAAACCCAGTTATATGCGATTATTTAGTATAAAATGCTGGCTCTTCTACGACTGAAATCAAATGAGGAGTAGAGAAAGGGATGCATTAACCTATATGAGTC
>JAWQUT010000051.1:2224776-2241066 GCA_033807755.1 Ellobium chinense | reverse complement strand
CCCTCTCTCTCTCTCTCTCTCTCTCTCTCTCTCTCTTTCCCCCTCCACCCCTCTTCTTTCTCTCCCCAGCCCCTGCCTCATACACGCCTAAACCATCTCGCCATCTCAAAAAGCCATTCGTCTTCCTTTTGAACATTAGACCACCTAAGTGACGCATCGTCATGCGATCATAACAACAGTTTTGAAAAGGATAGCAAAAAAAATTCTCGTCGTATTCCAAATAAGGATCTGCTTATGCACAGCGCCCTCTCAAGTGCTTGGCCAACGAAAGCCGAAAAACAAGGTACACCTACTTAAAGGGATTAACCTTAGTGATGAATTTAATCTGTCAAGTTTGGGCCTTGCCTAACCACTAGTCTGCTCTCATATTTCTATTAGGCTAGACCTTTCAAAGGTTAAAAGAGGCTTCTGTAGGAGGAACGGACGTTTACTAAGGTTATAAACATATTGCATGTAGTTTGGCAACAGCGCTGGTATGTTATAGTGGGATACGCATCGTTTCAGTCTGTATGACAAAATAAACAGTTTATTCATAAACCGCCATACTGTACTTTTCGGCCTCGTGCCGCCAGCATATCTTCAAGCATCAGTGTAAAGAGTGCACGGGTGCATTATGAATGAGAGACAGAAGAACAAAAAAATGTGAAAATTTGCCTATATGCGTTACGGTAAGGCTAAGTGGTTGTTGAAAGAGATAACCTACAGTTCAATCTTGTTCTCCCGCTGATTGCTTTTAGACAACAGATGTTGCGGGAATTCAATAAAGTTATTGCTATTGCTATGACTGTAGTTTCAGTGTTACGTGACTATGAATTAGAACTGTATAGGAAGCCTGTATAATATACTTAGCTAGTCAAAGCGTTACTCTGAAAAAGAATTGTGTATTAAACCTGGCTATCAATAGTCAAAGGACGTCACGGACTACATGTGACCATTCTGAACAGGTCGGAAATACGGCATTACCTCAAGGAACTCACAACAATATTGAAAGTTTTACAGCCATGTGGCGTAGACGTAAATGTAGCTTCTAATGTAGTCGGATAGAGAGTTACAGACTTGAAACAGGATGACGATTTTGAGATCTTTCCTTTTAATGCTAAGCTGCAGCACATACTGATGAATTTAAGCAACGACACTGAATCTGTAAAAGAGAAAATGTCTCTGTAAATGATATTACTGACCCAGGAAGTGGTGCATGAAAACATGAATGCCATAACACATCTTAACCGAGAATAATATGTGACGACGATACTTGATGAAGATTAAGAAAAAAAAATGTAAACTTTTGTTCTCTTTCACTCTTTATTATAAAGGCTGTTAACCAGACACGCAGAAATTTTAATGGCGCCCAAAACTCTAAGCTGCCAAGATCAATTTAAACGCTCAGCAGGCTTTGGCAAACGTTTCGGAATCCGAAGGCTTACAAACATGATTTTTAAAAAGTATTTAAAACACGCAGTTATGTTCACAGAATTGCAAAGACCACTACCCACTCCTCTCTCCGACTCTCTATTTAAAGGTCTTACAATGTCATACATGTTTTTTTTTTCTGCGCTTGTATGTCATAACGTACAAGGCGCTTGTTTCCGTCTCCGTGGGTGTTTGTGACGTCATAATGTCGACCACTGAGGCCTTGACATTCCAAAGTTTTTTATTTCTTTTACCGCCATCTCTTTTCAGGATAATTTCATGCTGACATTTTTTTCTTCTTTACGTTTAGCTTTAAACCAAAACAGAGACCATTAGCTCAACTCGTATGTCAAGCAGATAATAATTATTTACTTTAGGATTTCATTAAACCAAGCGGACGTCGCCAACACTTTTTGAAGAGTGCGGGGGCTTGAATTTGAATGGGTATTTATTTTGAAGTGACATAAAAAGTGCAGGTTCCTTCGCCGTGTGACACAGGTTGCCCACATGCATTATTTGATCAACAGGTAATGCTTGGATATAAATATTGCTTACATACTTGCCAAACTAGAAATGTGACATTACTCTTTCAAAATATTTTAGCCGATCTGTATCTGATCATAACAACGTTTCACATCTTTCCATGTAACTGGTCCTATCCTATATTCGATTAAATCCATTTTACTTGATAGATAATCCTAACAAGGAAGGCATGCAGACAGATGGGTAGATTAAACAGTCAAGTAGGCGGGTTCAAAGACGGACAAATATCCAAGGCTCATCAGGTTACTGGCCACTAGGATGTTCTCAAATTCTTTAAACTTGTAATAACACCCATTCTTTGAATGGGCTTGCATGCCTGAACAGCAAATTTCTGACATGGGGCATCGGTCTACAACAAAGACAACAGAATTTGATAAGAACTTTGATCCGTGAATTCTGACCAAGAAAGCAATGCAGTTTTCGTTTCAGTAAACTGGAAACACACGGGCGGTAATAGGAAGCCTAGAAGAATTCGTGTCTTATTCTTTCAAAAATATAAACCCTTCCTACGTTGAAAAAGTAAAGCCAAGACGCAACCAGGGCAACATCGTCTATTTTCCTCTAAAATGGTAGCATGTTAACTTTTATGGGCAATGGGAACTTTCATGTAATGCATAAGAACTACATGAACTCGCTCGTTATCTTTATTACAATACGATGTCATAAATGATCATATTTATTCTATACAGCGTACGCAGACATTTAGGTTGACCCGTCATTTTCCATAATAAACTGATGATCAAGAGGACTTTATGTTCATCTCAACCCATATCTCCAGGGACACTTCTGTATGTATGCGTGCATTATGAATGAGAGGTATAATATTGCATTGCATTGTTAAACGATTTTTCTGAACATAAAGTCCTATTTTCAATTCTAATTTCTCCTTTAGTTTTTATGATTTTCAGGAAAAGTGGGCGAATTAGATCAGGTTGCAATAATGCTGGCAGTTTTTCATTCTGCCTTTGTTATTTATCATCTGTTTGTTGTTGTTGTTGGTGGTGGTGGTGGTGGCGGTGGTGGTGTTTTTCCTTTCCATCTTTCAACTTCTGTCCATTCCTCTCTGTCTTTTCTCATTCCTCAACCTTTCCCTTCCCCTTCCCCTTCCCCTTCCTCTCTCTCTCCCTCCTTGCAACATACAAAAAAATTTTTGCAGCCAAGTTGTGTACCAAGACATCGAAGTCACAAAAATAAAACCACAACCCTAAAAGTACTCGTTCTGCCCTTTTATTCGTGTGTCCTGGTGTGGAAAACATTTTAATGCAAAACCATCAGGACAAAGATTATTGTCAAAGTGAAATAAGCTCTTTGAAAAACGTGTTCAACCGGTATGTCGGATGATACCAAACCATACATTAAGTCACACTTAAGTTTAGGTAAATGGAATGTTTCTATGTTTAGCCTGCCGAGGGTTTTTAAACAAGCATCCATAACAAATGTTTTGCAGTTTTAAATCTGGAAGCAGGGAAAACAGTAGTTCCATTATTTGTGCAATTCCTTTGTTAAGTGCCTTGGGAAATGCAGCAGAACTTGTCTTAATGGTATTAATGAGTTTGTGTATAATTTGAAACGGTACTAAAAAAGGGTAGATTTAGTGCACAGAACTCCGCTAGGGCTGACCAATCCTCAACATCAAAAATATCCAAAGTGCATTGGCATTTCAAGTGAATGTGTTGCATTAAAAAAGAAATAGTATAATGGCCAAAGGTTATTATTTTTAATCTCAGACCAGGTCCGTCCGTTAAGTTTGTTTATTTTCATTCAGATCGGTTGATAAGTTTTCGGTTAATCTCGCCAACATGTCAGTCAGTCAACCAACCAACCAACCAACCAACCAACCAACCAACCAACCAACCAAACCAACCAACCAACCAACCAACCAACCAACCAACCAACCAGCCAACCAGCCAACCAACCACCCAACCAACCCAAATGAAAGCATCACTTAGTGGATGTTGTAGATGCAGATATCATATGACTATCGGAATTTACAACACTGTCTGGACTAATCAGTGCTTATAAACACGTTTAACTGAGGAGAAGTCCAACGACAGGTCAGTGTCTCAGCAAAGAGAAAAAGATTAATAACCCTGACCAGCCTATGACGCTAATAACAATAAAACTGGACATCAACACGGCACGCTGTGGATGCCATAGAAGAAAAGCCCACAGTGCCCTGAGGGGAGATTATTCATAGGCCTATCTTTGGGACATGAAAAAAACAAACGGTTTTGCACATCATGTTGAGCTTGTAAGGGCACGAATCTAACCCCCCTGGGCAAGGTGCAACTAACAGGAATATTATGATCTTACTGGGCAAAGCAGTCTCTTGATGTTTTACAGCTGGATAGCATGAGGATCGTTATCTCTCTCTCTTCTAATATCATCCGTTGCTAAACGCTAGAAGATCTCAATAAACTGCTGATCTACAGCAGTTTTGTTCATCGCGCTTTACTGTTTGTTAAAAAGGGAGTAATTTGTCAAACGCTTTGACCTTTCCACGGCATTAAAAATTGAAGACTACTGTTTCCAAACTCATTAGGCACACTGTCGTAGAAAAAAAAAAGAGATAGTAGTGTATTCAAACATACAATTCTGTGTTATTTATTTTTTTTAAAATGTGCTTGAAATCTGCATTCCTTCAAAATAATTTCATTTTACAGTAAATAAAACATGTGAATGTGAAAAGCTATTACCTTCATGTTATTTGGCTGTATTACAAAAATATTAAGAAACCATACACCGAGTTTTGGAAAACAGTTCTGCAGTTGTTTTTTAAGAACATCATTTTCATTTCCACTGTCTTCTCCCTCAAGACTCTCCATCATTCCAGTACTCTCTTCCCTCCCAACTTCTCAACACACTTGTCTACTCTGTTTCACATACACTACACTAAACTAATAACTTATAATAACGTGCGTCGTGCACTACAGACACAACCGTATCCATTTTTCATTTCACTGGTAAGACAGTCAATTTATAGCTGTTTCTGCTTTCACTGTTAAGTCAAAATTCTCCTCAGAACTTCGTCTTACTGACTGACAGTGTTCTAAACCAGTAGGTATGTGGCTGACATTAAACTCAATGACTTTAAGGTTGTTCAAAATGACAGCTCCGAGAATAGCATCAAGGACAGTGTTTTGTGACACGATCTGTTCTACTGAAGAAAACAAAGTCATATTCTTTTTAAAGATATAGCTTTTGATTTGACAGTGGCATATTTTGCTTTAGAGGCGTAGATGATCTCACCTAGTCGTCTTGGTGCAAGAAATGAAGCTGAATCCCCGAAAATTGCCTTTATATACCTTCAAGACCAGTGACAGGATTAGGATTAGCTATTTCTTTGGATACACCTGCATAATCGTCACCGATTTCAATTAATGACGTCTTTCAAAATCATCTGTCTTTAGCACACATTTGTCAGGGCGATTTGTTTGCCAGCTTACGAATCGATCTGCTAATGCCTAAAAATCGTGACTCTAAAATGGTGACGTTCGAACTCTGGAATACCACAAATGAAGCGAGTTAAGGAACGGGTTTCTTCCTTTCCTATGTTGTGACGCAATGCATGGATTTTATGTCTTTCAAATAGGCTCGCGTCAGAAACGTTTTCTATCAGATATGGTAGAATATGGAATATTGTGCTTTTATCCCTACCACCCCATTCCGCAAGACTTATGGGACGTTCCTCTTACAAAGACTTACGACCTTTAGGAGACACGGATATGAGCAGTCTATAATAATATCCAGTTATTGGCATGTACTAGCATGGATGACTACGTATTGGTTTACCCATTAATGCCATTTTCGATTGCATGGCGTCATCAATGAAATGACAGCAGAGTTCAAAATCTTAATCTCGTCTGTCAAGAGGACCAAAACGGGGACGAGGCACTAATTTTCCCATACTTTATTAATGAATTCGTGCATGTCCGACGAGTACACACTGACCAAAAACCTTCTCTTGTCTAGAGACTAGGGTTGGTTGCAGCGGCAGAAGTTTACGAAGAATGTTTTCGGCATTTATCGCGATGGAAAACAGCATGCCACTCCCCCGGTCCATTTTTATAATATAGATAAAACACGGTCACATTAACATTGAACGAGTGCAGTTGTGGTAAATACTGAAGATAATCGCCAAAGCTGGACCATCCCCGTAAAGGGATAAACAGAATAAATGCCCACGAGGACACAAATATCCTGCAAAGATCTCAAAGGCTTGGGAAGAAGCCAGAAGCCAGAAAACTCCCGGTTTGACAGATACCAAAACACAGAAAAGGCCCATTTAAGTTGATGGACGGTTCGTAATACCTAAGTTTACATAAAGGCGTGTGTTAAGTTCAAGGTTCAAGACCCACTGTATCTTTCAGTCATAATCCGGCAGTTTATAAACACTCGACTTCGCTCGCTTGCAATCCTCCTAAAATCAACCTCCATTTAACTGCTATATTATTATTTTTCAGAGAACAGAATACTGCTGTTTGTGTTACAGTTCACGAGGGAAACAAAAAAATCGCAGTGCCTGTTAATCGCAACTGTTTTTCCAACCCCGCCAAGAGTTGCGAGTATACGGGTCAACTGTGGCAAGATTCAGAACTGTGAGGTAGAAGGGTGAGACAGTAAAGACTAATGAGGCTTTAAAAGCCCCATGACATTTCAGTGTGTCAAAGACGACAGCACGTTAGTATTATCTGGGCCAGTTATGTGTACTAACAGGTTCATACCTGGTCTCCCATTCCAAGTCTTTACTGCCCCAAGATTGTTTTTCTCGTTGCTAAAGTCAGCTGGTGCTTTTACAACATTTCACAGTGTGTCCCGATTACTTCTCCGTTTCTCTCTCTTTCAAAGACTTTCTCCTGCAAAGACTTTCTCTCTCTCTCTCTCTTTCTCCCTTCCTCTTTCTCTCTCGATGAGTGTGTACTCCTGTAACTCATCTCTTAGAATAATTCTTTGTTCTTTTCGCCCTCTTTAACTCTTTCCACTCCCCTCCGTCCCCAGTTCCCAAATAATAAACAACATTATGCAAAACGTAAGAACAAACCCATACACGTTTTTGACTGCTTTGCTTCTCTCTCTCTCTCTCTCTCTCTCTCTTGTTCCACACTGTATAATGTTGTCTCCTCTTTCTCATCCATCCATCCATCCATCCATCCATCCATCCATCCATCCATCCATCCATCCATCCACTTCCCTAATTTTCTTTCCCTCCCGTTTTCATCCTTCCATAATTTTTCACTGGCTCTCTGTATGTCTGTATGTCAGCCTGTCTGCTCCTATCTCTCTCTCTCTCTCTCTTCACTCTCTCTCTTTCTCTCTCTCTCTCCTCCTTACCTTTAATGAGCCTCCTGCTATACTCCGGCCTCTTGACCAAGACCGAGACTCCAATCTTGGAGTTGAGTACTGCCCTGATGCACTCCACACACTCTATCAGGATGAGCGCGTCCGAGAGCGCCGTGACCCTCCTGCTGGCGAATGTATCCACACAATCCAGAAGTCGCTCCAGACCCTCGTGATCGAGAAATCCTTGCATCCATTCTTGGTTGGAAGATCGAAGCTTCTTCTTAACGCTGCTGAAGGTTTGCACTGGTGAGATAGGGAAAAGGTGACCAAGTCAGTAAAGCAACTTTCAAAAATGCCAAAGTAGGGGCTGGGACTTTTGTGTGTCCAGGAGGGGAAGGAAGGACGTGGATGTAGAGGTTCATGTATTTTTGTATGTGGTGGTGATAGGATTGGATAGGGAAAGGAGACCAGCTGTGGGGAGGAGAGGATAGAAGATTATTCAAATGACAAAAGATGGACAAGGGGCGTACAAAGACAAAATTTAGTCATACTTTCATATTTCATACTAATATTAATAATAATGTGGAAAAATCTCATATTTAAGCTACCCGCACTCACATCATTACAGCATCATCACTCCACAAAGCCGAATAAACAACAGCTTTCTCAGCTGCCTACTAGTGCCGCTACCATCTCAAAGGCACCAATCACTCGCATTTGGTCAATAGCTTTCACTGCCTACAGAGAGGTACCCATTTTGCATACGGGTGGACTGAATAAAAATACTCTCTCAGGAACTGGACAACATAAACATAATGAAAATCGATCTCATGACCTCTTTTATCTAAGTCGAACATCAAAACAATTCAGCAACGTTGGTCCAGTAATAATGCAGAGAACTTTTTTTTTCTTTTACAACAAACTTTCATCAATATGAATGAGGTAACCAACGCGAGCTCCATAACTGATGTACAAAAATAATAAATTTGGCAGCTGTCAGACAGACCTTGTCTGGCGCCGAGTGGCTTCATCTACGTGAATAACGGTTTAATTATGTGGGAGGGTATGGCAGCGCATGTTAAGGGTTACAATCTAATTACATGAAGAGAGACGGATGGTCCTCCTGGTTATAAACTAGACTATAGTATTATCAGTCTCATCGTTGTCGTCATCGTCCCGGTCTATGGCTTTTGATGTTCACTTCTCTTCTCTCTTCTCTCTCTCTTTCTCTCTCACTCTCTCTCTCGCTCTTTGTCCCTGAAGTCCCCAAAGACGTGCCGTCCTGCACCACTTCTCTTTTCATTTCCGGTTTCCTCTGTCTCTCTGTCTCTTTCTCTGTTTCTTCTCTGTTTCTTTCTCTCTCTCTCATTATTTTGTTCCTTGTGCCCTCAGTGCACTGTTTTTATCATCGTTGTGCACTTCTTTAACATTTTATCTCCAGCTCCTTCTAGCTCTCTTCCCCATCTCTTCCTCTCTGCCTCTCTACCTTTTTCTTCTGGCTTTTGCTTCAACTGTATACATTTTATTATTTGTCTCACCATCCAGCTCAATCTCTACTCCATCTACTACCCCAACCCTTTACACTTTTCTCTTTATTCAAATTTCCCTTGCCCAATTTTACCCTGGAACATCCCTTCTGTGCATCTCCGGTTGAAAGGACATCACACTTAATACAAGTACGTATTAATCCAGCTGGGACTCAGCTGTCTCATGACTAGAATTTTGACATCTGAGAAAAGAGTTTCAAGAACCCTTGTTTTGAGACCAGCTCGGTAAAATATCCACCAAAAGCAACGGGATGGTACACCATTGGACCAAAACAATTATGATAACACAGACCCCTATCGGTAAAGTGACCGTGAGGTAGAGTACGTCTCTTAGTGTGAAAGGTGCCGGGTTCAAATCCTGCCTGCGACAGGTTTATCCTACGACATTTTTTACAGTGTTTAAAAGCTACCCTCTTATCGAAGATCTGACGCGGTCTATGCTTGGTTTCTGATACTGCCATAATTGTGCTTCAAAAGGCCCTTAAACCTATCACAACACTAAAACAAACAAACCAACTAGCCCAATGACGTTCCTGTCCAGCTGTACCACGTAACTTTACAGTGTTGGCCCAAATCAGGTGGGCGAGACATGACCAAAGCTAGGCCATTAACAACTACACCTGTGTAGCTGTGTGTATACTGATGACCTTTGACCGAGAGAGGGACATCACTCGCACTGATTAACCCCTGACTTATTGAATAATCAAGATGACCGTGGGATACAAAGCCATCGCGTCTATATAGTATACTGACATGGAAATAGGCTGAAAAGATCAGACATAGATGTATGGGCAGCGCCGTCATGAGCCAGCCCACTCCCTATTCCCCCTCTGTTCATGTAAACAATACCTCGAATCTTCTTCTCCTTTGACTCATAAATATTTGGTTGGTAGGTTGGATGTGTGGATAAAGACTGAAGATCACGCACGCTCTCACCCCTCCAACAAGCAAACATAAACAAAAAAATATCTGAAGGGACACTTTGCTCATAAACTGTTTTTAAAATGTAAGAAAAGTAGTTTTAATATGTCACCTTTTAGCACAGTATGTTCAGAATCTGATGATTTCGCGAACCTCTCTATCCTTCACACATATTCAAACAGTAGAAAGCTGCTGACATGAACTGACATTTTTCATCTTAATATAGTTCTTTTAACCTGGAATGAGAGTCCTGTATGTTTGCTCCTCTCCACTAGAACGCTAACGGTAAATCTGAGTAAGTGTATCCAAATCTATCAACAAGGGTCTGTCACATTGCCCAACTTGAAGACGGGATTATAAATAGTCCATAATGTCAAAGATTTCTCAATGTTTGAAACAAAGAAGGCTTTTTGCCCCAGACCTTCATTTTTTAAACCCCTCTTTCTAACGATTTTGGTGATAATGTATTCTAATATCAAAAGCCGATCTGGAACGGCCATTAAGAAAATCGTTATCCTTCAAAGGGGTATCTCAGCACCAGGGCTGCCAGACTGAATTCAGTTTTGATGTCAGATTAATGACCAAATAGTTTTGTAAAAAAAAATAAGATCAACCTAATGTGCAAACTGGAAAATCTTGATAAAATCTCTATTCTCTATAGAAAAACAACTAAAATAAGATCTATAAAGTTTAATGAGGACCAAACATGTAGCTGTATGTAACAGTACATGATTTTGCTAACTGCTGGGATATAGCTTTCAGACCATCGCTGGAATTTGCTTTAAAAAGTAGTGACATCTAAAAATAAATAAATAAGGTAAATGTCTAAAACTGGACCATGGTAAAAGTTGCCAAGATGCCAGGCTACATTTAAAATGCCAAACAGCTGAAATTAAGGACCAGTGTCGCCAACTGGATTTCTGTTACGCACAACATATCTCCTGCAGCCTTCTACACAGACGACAGGAGCAGACAGAAAGCCTAGTACTGATAATAATGTGCTTGTCAGACCAGCGTAAATATCTGTCTGGTTTTCTGGACAAGCTGGAAGTGATATTTAGACTACATATCTAGATCTACATTAATATTTAATAATCTTGAGAAATCCAAAACGCCACACATAATCAGAATCGCCTCACATGCGTGATACGGCCATTTTCATTTCTGACATGTGAAAGCCAATCTTGTCAATTTATGGAGAACAAACATGCGTGATTCGTCATGCGCGATAAAAGGTCTCACGTGACAGAGACCTTGTAGAAGCTATTCACTTCAAAATAGTGCAAGTATAGAGCTGTTGTGCTAATAGAATATGAAGTCAAATGACTGTCAAACAGTAACAGAAATCAATAGTTGTTATCTGCCGCTTCCGCTCACGCTACGTCTCGAAATAACAAAAGAATAGGGTTTAAAACATCTACTCCATGTGGCACGCAGGCACACTGAGGATTTTGACAGTTCTTTTCAACAAGCTGCCAAGTTATCGAGCATTTTTGTTTTTGATGGTCTTTTCATTACTAATTTGATTTCTCTTTTCTCAAAGTGGTGGCGCCACCAGACTATTGATCTTTCAGAAATGCAGGCAGACAGAGATGAGAGAAAAAAATGCAGCTGGAATTTCAAATTGAGAACATCCGAAAAAGGAAAATGTATTGCTGTCATATTCAATCCTAAAGTTCGTGGACGTATTGAATAACTAATCGTTGTTGTTGAACTTTTAAACAATCCACTTCCCCCTATCTGTTTCCCTTTTATCTTCCTCCAATCCCCTCCCTCTCCACGCTTCTTTTCCACTCTTCGACACATGAATCAAAGAAATAAAGATGGAAATAAATTCATGATATCGTGACAATGACTCGTTAATGCGATATGGCTGTATTACTTCCATTTTCCTCTCTCTCTTCCTTAATGCGATATATCTGTATCATTGCCATTTTCCCTTTCTTCTGATCCTCCCAACCCCCACCCCTCCCCCAACCAACACTCCTGCTTCATGGATCTTTTCATTCTCTGTTTTAATTCTGGGTTTCAGACAGAGAATTGGGGTTGGAGGAGGGGGGTCGGGTTAATAAAGAAAAATTTCTGGATCGTCAGGATACAACTACAGTGACTCATGAAGCGAAAGCGCTGCCTGTGAATCACACAGATGGAGGCTGCGCTGATTTTCCAAGAGATATGGAAAATGTGGTGTGTTGCCTGTGAACATAACAATTATTTCGAACAGGAAGGGCATAACAGTGAGCTATTATTTATTTTGGTTTGGTCACCAAAAAAAGGTGTCTTCCATTACGACAACCGTTTCTCTTCCGTCTACCCCTGCCATCCCTCCTCTTCCTCCCGACCCCACAAAAATTGCATTCAACCCATACCTGACCTCTACTTACCCCTGATACAAAAGCTGTCCCATTATTCGCTCCTCATCATCTTCATAGGTGTGGATATAGTTTAGACACAGAAAAGGAAGGGGTGGTGTCTGTCTCTTATACACATCTTNGAGAAGAGAGCGAGCGGACTGATAACTGACAGTCAAAAAAGCAGGTCTTCTTCGTTCCTATCTAAAGCTTCCTCTATTCTGCCACTCAACCCCCTTTTCCACAAGTTCTCCCTTTCAGAGTATAGTATCGAACGAGGCCTCAGCAATGTTATCCCTAGTTGGACTAGGAGCAGGAGGCATCTGACGCCACCCTTTTACTCTACTCAACCTCTGCACAGCAAGAGTGGCATTTAAACATCACGGGGAGAAATTATGACATCCCCTATATCGTCCAGAACCGCCTGGGCATCATCAATAAACCTGACAAACTTGTAACTGCTAAAGTTGTTTGTATTTTTTTTTTTAAATGATAACCGTGAAAGGTGGGCGGGTGACAGAGAGACACCTCTATGGCTTCCTCTGCAATAAACTGTAAAATATACGCCCTTGACAATGATGATATCACTGCGATCTACGATGTTTAATTTAAATGTCCGTTCCGACACTAGAGGTAATTATTTCGCGGTTACCGTCATGTAGCATGCAATGTTTATCTCACACGTACAGTATGGCAACAGCTGGATAGAGTATCAAACGAAGGGATAAAAGGCACGTATCACTGTGCTACATTTGATTGGTATCTGCAATTTGACAAAATGGGACACCACACCCCTTCCTCACCAAAGGATGGATCAGTCTCCGGGCAAGCCAAGATGGCTGTGACCAATGCGGAATAGCCAGGAAACAATGCACTGATTTGAGAGTAGTGGTTGCTATACTTATATCTTTGCTCCGTTCATTAACAGTTAGACCGCCGTTGATTCTTCTTACAATCTCCTCCAAACAAAGCTGTTGATAAGATGTTCCACAAACAAATTTGAAACCGTAGGTTTGGTTGCCATAGTGGTAGCCGCCATATTGCTGAGCTTTTTCTTTCGGATTTGTACGAAAGATGCCCCAATTCTAACAAACCTCCATTAAGTGTCCACCCTTCTTCACTGCGACTAGCGCGCACCCACCAAAAGCGTAGAGCTACTCTTTGCTAAGAACTGTCCACAAAATACAAAGAATGGGTGTGGCTTCCCATTTTATCCAATTGCATAGGATCAAACAAACGCAGCCCTGGTTCTGAGAGAGGGCAGCGACACCAGAATGCTGAGAAGGGAGATTAAGTGGATGCGAAAGAGAGGATAAAGGACATGGGAAAGAAAAAGAGAACACTGGTCATCCTCTTTAGTTCCCCCAACCTGACACTGGGTTTACAGTAATTTCAATCACTGGGATCAAAAATACTGTACTTCTCTTTAAAAAAAAATTACTTGAAAAGGAGATGCGAGTGACTGAACAAGATGACGATGGCAACACCACCACCATCAGCACTGCCACCATCACCACCATCACCAACAACAACAACAACAAAAACAACAAGAAAAAAATAACAACAAAAACAACAACAACAACAGCAATGACAACAAAAACAACAACAATGACGACGACGACAACAAACAGACCCGTAAACACCATAGCAATAACAACAACTACTAAATGGCACATACCCACGAGTAGGACCATCAAGATTACTGACGCAGGTTAAAACAAAAACTAACACAACAATCACAAACACAGACTACATAACATGACCACTGATATCAGCACCAACCTGTTGGTATAGCCATGACAGAGACCACAAATTCTGGTTCGCTCTGGTCCAGGTCCATGTGGTGAAGAGTGGCACTGATCTTGCGCCGGAGGATCTGCTTGAGTCCTAGGGATTGATTGATTGATTGATTGATTGATTGATTGATTGATTGATTGATTGATTGATTGATGTGTGGGCCAGAGTGAGTGAGTGATTGAGTGAGTGAGTGAGTGAGTGAGTGAGTGAGTGAGTGAGTGAGTGAGTGAGTGAGTGAGTGAGNATTGATTGTTGATTGATTGATTGATTGATTGATTGATTGATTGATTGATTGATTGATTGATTGATGCGTGGGCCAGAGTGAGTGAGTGAGTGAGTGAGTGAGTGAGTGAGTGAGTGAGTGAGTGAGTGAGTCAGTCAGTCAGTCAGTCAGTCAGTCAGTCAGTCAGTCAGTCAGTCATTCAGTCAATCAGTGAGTGAGTGAGTGAGTGAGTGAGTGAGTGAGTGAGTGAGTGAGTGAGTGAAAAAGCGACTGACTGACTGACTGACTGACTGACTGACTGACTCACTGACTGACTGACTCACTGACTGACTGACAGCCTGCCTGCCTGCCTGCCTGCCTGCCTGTCTACTTGCCTGCCTACCCACCTAACTAACTGACTGACCGACCGCATTCATCATCTCAGTAGAAAGATGTCAAGAAGAAAATAACTCTATATTATGGGAGTGGAGGGTAAGGGTCCCTAGCGGAATGAGGATGAAGAGACAACTCTTTTACTCTTCCTTCTCTTTCCTCCTCGCTCGGCCTAGCCAAAAATGGCCCAAATCAAATTATTAATGATCGGCTACATGATAGATTGGACGCCACTCTCGACCTGGAGTGATGAGATCCGGTCATCAATTTGCTACGGGATGGAGGGCGAAAGGTCGATGCGATGAAGAATATCCGCATCATTTTTATCACCACCAGCATCATTTTAACTTCCATTTCCTATAATGATCGCACTTTGTGTGGCAGACTGGCGTAGACACTTTTGATAGGTCTATCTGTCTGGTGTTATAAGTCAATTTTGGTAAAATGTTATCACAATTTCGCTGCCCCAGAGTCACTTTTGTTCTAACGGACAAGAATATTATATACAGCTAGTCTATTTATGTATTTGTTCCTAAGGTTCTGTATTTGAAAAGAACATAGAAAGAACATAGCTTCACTGAGTACTCTGGGATAATTTCTGCTAAAGAGGTTTAGATGATTTTCCTCGCAAACTATTTCAATTTGCACGTATGTAATTTTGTCTGCCAGATTTAGTATTATGTAGGCCTATTTCCTGAGTGCATAGATAGATAAATAATTCCCCCCCCTCTCTCTCTCTCTCTCTCTCTCTCTCTCTCTCTCTCTCTCTCTTTCTCTCTCTCCTTGTCTTTCTGTCTCTCTCTCTTCCATCTGTGTATTCGTCAAAACCACACGTAAATAAAGATGGCGACACCCACCATGCCAGGTAATAGATGTGAAGATCTGTGCCTGTCAAATTACACTGCCCAGACCTTAGACTAGAGTTGGACGGATTCGAGTTCTGTAAGATTCCAGAACAAGGATTCGATGGATTCAAATTCGAAAGCGAGGACTCCATGGATCAAAGGGTTAGGGGGTGGGGAGTAAGGGTGCGGCCCAGAGAGGGGAGGGGGGTGTGATTGATTTGTCGAAAGGTAACTCAGGGTTTCTTTGCTATAATTGCATCTGACCAGGTCTTCTATTATTTTTTTTTGTCCAGATGGTCCCACACTACACTTGTTATAGACTAGACATTTTGAGAAGAAAAAAAAACAACAACAACTTAAAACCACTAATTTCACTTCACAGATGTTCTGCGCTGTAATAACAGGAAATGCCAGACACACAAACTAAACGTGTCAGTTAGGTCTACACTTTAGAGGACTACCGTTAACAAAATGGAGTCTGTTATAATGGTTTTTCTTTTCATTTTAAATAAACTTAAGAGTTTACACATGTACATTCAGACACAGACCCAGATCTGAAAAAGCCACTAGTGAAAAGGAATTTCTAGCAAACCGACCTTTTTTCTCTCTCTTTATTTTGCTTTTGTTTCCTGTGAATCAAAGGCTTTGAATCGAAACTCATTTTGGGAATCGATATATTCAGATACAGATTCGAAGCCATCGCAGAGGATCCAATGGATTCGAACCCGCCCGATCACAACCTAAGACTGCCCAGTGGTTGCCCCCGCAGTGAAAAAACCTTTAAACCTCTTTCGTCTTTATCGGGGATCACACGGAGAGAGGAAATGAAATCTTAATGTGTTTGGGCACACAAAACTGGATGTGGGGGGAACGAACGTGCTGCTCCTGGTCTGTTCCTGTCCGGTGTCCATCTACTGTCTTTCTTATTCATCCATAGATTCCCTCCTCCCCCCCCCCCCCCCCCCCCCCCCCCCCCCCCCCCCCCCCCCCCCCCCCCCCCC
>JAWQUT010000051.1:2154409-2170542 GCA_033807755.1 Ellobium chinense | reverse complement strand
GACAACATTATTCATGCAAAAAAAAGTCCAACCAGTGCCTGGTTATTGCCAATACCTTGTATTTAGTTCAACGGCACTGACGGAAGTTTTGAGACATTCCTTGAGACATCCCGTTTTTTTGTTTGTTTTTTTAACTAAATCATGTATGCTATTCACACCCACGTCACATACTGGTATCACCTTATTAAGAATGGTCTTCGATCTATTGGTAGTAAGAATGGAAGAGTTTTTAAACCTTAATACAAACTGGAAGTTAGATAAATACCATTCCATTAAGCGTGGGAGCTTAAAATTTACAGCCTTGAACGAATAGAGTAGAGCCTTGACTGTATACAAAGGTCTCGTGTTGTCATTATAATTACTGATATGAAGTTTCATCACACGTTAGATATAGTAGCGAGAGAATCTATCATGATTATATCATGGTAAATCTTCGACGAACTCACTTTGTAGAACACATTCAGTTCGAAGTCCCCCATTAGCGATAAACATAGGTCCACACACGGGTCCTCCAGAGATAAAATAGGACACCCAGAACGGAACTAGATCTAGGTCGTAAAAACAAAGTAGGTATCGTTGGAACCTCGTCGCCGAATGGAACACATAATATTCTCTTGATCTATCTAACGCCTTCAGATTTCCCCATAAGTCTCGTTTTAAGAGGAAAGCAATTCCCATAAAAGTGCACTTCAGAGCAATATTTTTTTTTCTTCTTAAATAGAAGGGTCAAAAACTGATGTCGGGAGAAAAATCTCGTTTCCCATTTTCCAACCTCTGGGGGGGAAAACAAATTTTCTTCCCCCCATTAACTAATTCCAGAGCCCATGGTGTTTACAAGCGGGCTCTCTGACGATGTGTGACTGACTGGAAGTTGTAGCTGGCCCTAATAAATTACTCCAGTAACCCTAAAAATGTCGGGACGCCTTCATTGATTTACCACGCCAGTTTCAGAGCAAACACACATCGTCAAGACTTGCTGAGCTGTCCATCTTGATCAGCCGCTAACGGCGTTTGCGCAACTTCTGTGCTTTGGGGGAACCTGGGTGGGAANGGGGTGGGGACGATACGACCTTTGATCACATCTTACTTCAAATGCCAGAAGTTACCCACTTTTTATTCAGCGCCTGTTTTTCTCTTTCCCTTATCCTTTTTTCTCACTTCCCTTTCTTTCAATTTTCCGATTTTCCGAAATTTCAACAATGGGTCTGGAGACAACTTCTTACTCATTATCAACGAGTGAGAATTGCAAATTTTCTTGCGTTAATGCAAAAAACGAAAAACTTCAGATGCGAAGGGAGAGAGAGAGAGAGAGAGAGAGAGAGAGAGAGAGAGAGAGAGAGAGAGAGAGAGAAAATCAGTCACAGACAGACAGACAGACAGACAGACAGACAGACAGACAGACAGACAAAGGGGAAGAGAGAGAGTCATGGGTTTGATAAAGATAAAAGAATAAACAGAAACCCCACAGATAAGCAGTTGGTTGGACACCTTCCCTCCTTGACCCCAAATATTTCCGGCCACGTCTATGGCCCCTATGTACGTGGCCTATCTGAAGATCTCCCCTGAGAATTTTAGAACGTCCATCTGAATTTGGAGTGTCTCAGTCCACACGCAAGAAAATCCGCTGACTGGACAAACCTACAGTATACTAACCTTGAAGAGGGATTGTAGGTCAGAGTAAATAAAAGTCGAATCTAAAGTACGATCGAATTTATGTCAGGACTGTATGAAATAATATTCACCATTCTCGTGGTGAGGACGATTGGATGGGATAGGGAAGAAGTGTCATGGGGATAAGAAAGTTCTTAAACTTAAGAATGGTAGTTAAAGGCGAGGCACAAGTAACCTTTTGAATCTGTAATGCCGTTATATCAGGAAATCTCTTATTGGCTTTCATTCCAAAGACAGTCAGGTCAAAATGCCATATGATGCGTAAGAAATAAGGCCTTCAAATTGGAAATTAAAGACCATTGAATAGACACTGTCAAGTCGTGGAAATGATGCAATAGAACCAACTCTTTACAAATCTGGGCTCAGTAGTTTTGAATATAGTCTAGGGTAAGCAAGACAAGACGCTGAAGTTCATAGGGTTAATAGGTGAAGTGAGCAATGTGCAAAGACAGGATGTGTGCAGAGTAGCCTCTCTTGAATATGCAGAAAGTCAGCTCGGAAATGTCTACAGTATAAAACTCGGCAGCCACAAAAAAAGAAAACAAAGCTGATATTGGGAATGTATCCCCCCCCCACCCCCCATTCCCACTGCCCGCCCCCTTGGCTTACTTAACTCGCNAAAGAAAACAAAGCTGATATTGGGAATGTATCCCCCCCCCACCCCCCATCCTCACTGCCCGCCCCCTTGGCTTACTTAACTCGCCTGCGCTGAATTTAAAATCCTCAAAACCTAATATTTATGCAAAATACCATCGTGAGTTCTGAGCTTCCTCTTATTCATTGACTCACGCGCATCTGAACTTCCCGATGGAGTTTTCTCGCCATCTTAAAAAGAACTAGACATGTGCATCGCCTTATTTTGGACATAAGACAGGGCAGTATCGGTCGTATTCGGCAGGTAGTCGTAATATGGAGGTTATATATATATATATATATATATATATATATATATATATATGTGTGTGTGTGTGTGTGTGAACAATATCGTCCCCTAAATGTGGTCGCCTTAAGCAGGTGCTCGCAATACACAGGTGATCGCTGAGCGAGAGAAAGAGAGAGTGAGAGAGAGAGAGAGATCGAAGTCTGAGGACAAGACAGCGTCTTCTTCCTCTGTGATTAACGTCTGTGCGTATAGGGGTGAGACGTAGCAATGGCCTTGATAACCGTGCCTCACAGTTTTGGCACCCCTATCTCAGACAGCACTGTCATTGTGAAACGCCCTGCGGCCCCGTTTTAATAATTTATTAAGGGCCCACGATATTTACAGAGCTCTCACCCTCTTCCCGCCAACTCTCAGACTATAACTCCTGCCGATAAATGCCATTCCATTAAGCGTGGGAGCTTAAAAATTTACAGCCTTGAATGAACAGAGCAGAGCCTTGACTGTATACTATGATCTCGTGTAGACATTATATTGATATGAGGTTTCATCATTGGTTAGTCTCAAAACTTCCATTATGAGATACCGCTTAAGGATAAAGAGTGCCGGATGCTTGCTTCCGTATTTCTAATTGCATAATAGTAGGGCATTGTCAGGACTCCTAAGTTTTACATAATTAACCTTATTCTAGGAACGCAGTTGCGGTATGAGCTAGAAGCTAGATTGGATGTGGCCACGTGCAAACGACAGCCTGCTCGCCTGATTGAAATATTTCACGTTTCTATCCACTTCCAGTGAATTTATATTTTTTTCAAGATTTAGTGATAATCCTGGTACGTTGGTTTTCATAACTAATGTATCGAATAATATGATAAACTTCTCAACTCTCAGCATATCTCTCCACGCGAGCTTCTTAGAAATGCACTCCTATCCAGAATTTTAGCATGTTGCAAGCTCCGTCCTTCTCATGTTTCAAGCGGGGCTTAAAATCTCATCCGTTAAGGTTGTCGAGGAAAACATCCTCCCACGCCAGCCCTTGAAACTGAAATGCCTGTTGATCCAGTCTCCTTTCTGTTGGGGGAACGATGTCTGGCTCTTGGACGCTTCATTATTATTGACTCACACTTCTCAGAAGCGTTGAAAAGGCTTTCAAAAGTGAGTGCTGAGGTCATGACAACGGTGTGGAGATAGCTGAATTGCATAGACGAAGCAGAGTCTAGGGTCTGGGGCTTGGGGGGTCTGTGTCCATCCATATATTATAGGCATCTGTCCCTGCCAGGATGTCACCAACCCTGCGCTAGCTACATTTTCCTTTGGTGACTGTTGAGTGCCTTGGGTATGATCAGTAATTCACGATCTCACACCAAATGTTCTGGGAAGCCTCGCATACTGTATGCAGTGCTCTTCTCTCAGGTCACAATAGTACACATCAAATCAAAATTGTCTCGCTAATTCGAAAAACTCATACATCCATAGCTTGGCTCTTGGATGTGAAGTCCGTGAGTTTCTTACTACATGTATATCATTATATGAGTAACCCCGTGAACAACCACTCAGCCAGCTCATTTGCTTGCCCTAATGGATGTCTTTGCAACGCAATTGATAGAACCGATGGCTGCAGTGGTCCAGCGGCCTGCAACCGACAGAGAACGTGACGTGTGCATTGACGGGACAGTACGGGTCTGCGATACACATATAGAAAGCTGGACGAGACTTGTACTGGTTTCTGTCGGTTGACTACTTCTATTCATGCCACAAGAAGCAAAAGGCTCATAGTCATAGTGCAAAGAGTGCAGAACAATGATGGAGAGAAAAAAACGGGAAGAAAGTGTGATACTATTATTATTATTCTGCGCAATAAAGGACAAGAAAATGATGGGCATGGAACTTTGAGACAGAAAAGACGTTGATACGCCATAACCTCCTTCCCATCCAATCCCAACATGTCACCGCCCATGTATGAGACGTCTTGAGGGCGATCGTGAAAATGTTTTGCCAATACGCGCCGCATGGACATCTTCATTCCGACTGGGCAAACGTTGTCATTTCATTACATCAATAGACGGGATTGTCGCCCTTGCTCACGGGCAAAGTTCAAATGTTAAACCGCATCGACCCTTTCTTTGTGTGTCCGTGTGTCAATAAGTTGATGCATTTAATTCAAACTCGATTAAACCTCCCATGCTGTTTTAGAACGAACACTCAGCGCTGCCTAGACATTAAAAAATGTGCACAGAGCTGAGTATTCCTTGTGACTTTGTCTTCTTTTTGGGTTCCCTTCACAATTTTCAGTCCATCCTGAACTTTCAGTCCTATCTGTTACGTCCACTGTCTTTCCTTTAAAGTATTTTATAGCTCACTGTATATTTTTTTCCGCTGTGTTACTTATATATTTCTCATTATGTCTGGTCTCTCCAGCTACATGCCATGGGCGCCATTACATTCGTCTTCACCACATCCATTCCTTTCCGTTACATCCAGTTGTTTTTTTTCCCCTTCCATTGCAATGCGTTCGGTCTTTTCCGTTAAGTTGGATCCGTCTGCACGTTCTGTTACATTGAAAGCTGATACAATAAAACGATAATTAAAAATACGACAGCCCGTTCTATGCTTCTGTCCTAATGAAAATCAGTTTTAAACCACAAGTGTGTGAATATCATAAGGTTTGTGAAGTGCATCTCTCTATACAGTAAACAAATTAATATTCTAACAGGAAGCTAACGTGATGAGCACAAGGTCGGATTTGGAATGACCACACCAATATGCTGTCCAACTTTGGTTTGTTATGTAAGGAACTCCACACACAGAAGGCGACAAGATGGAAATAACCAAAGATTATATAAGTGAAGAGCGGGCGCGCGGTTGTGAAATAATGGAATGCTATATATGTGCATTTTGAGTAGACGTCCATGTCAAGCGCAGACTACGGCGGTACTGATTTAATGTGCCGTCAGGATGTCTCCGATGCTCGAAACAATGGTGCTCATTTAGCAAAGACAAACTTGTGATTACTGATTATTTTGTTTCCTCTTCATGACTTTACTCACAGGCGACGCTCTAAACTTTAACATGTTTTGTTTCCTCTCGGTTACGACTTAAATCATTTTTTTTCCCGTTGTGCTTTTAATTTCTCATTATATCCAGTCTTTCCAGTTACAAGCCATGGACGCCATTGCCTTCGTCTTCACCACATCCATTCCTTTCCGTTACGATCAAGTGGTTTGTTGTTGGTTTTTTTTTCATATAAATCCACTGACCTATAGCTTTGAAGAGAAAACGTAGACTAGTTTAAATTTCCTCGAACCTTTTTTGTCATCTTACATTAGAATTAGAACTTGAGACTATATACTTTGGATTTGAGTGCTAGATAGAATGGACTGGTTAACTGTTTGAAGTGTGGAATAACTGACTAACCGATTGACTGAAGTGCTGATGGGTTGACTGATTTCTTGATTTATTAATTGATGAATTTTTGTTTGATGTTTCATCTGTACGGTCATTTGTCATTATATATGACCACATGCCATTCCACTTTGTGGTTTGGGTTTTGTCCCTAAAAAACCTTGTTCAAACTAAAGATTTGCGTCTAACTTATTTTGAAAGTTTCCAATAACGAGGTGTCTGATTGCAACTGGCCAGAATAAAATACTGAAATTCTGTTGTGGCGGTCTCAAAAAAGGAGTGCTGCTGCAAATATCTTGTCTAGTTGTAATGGAATGTATAAATAAGGCTAGCATTTTTCTTTCCTGGTCACATCGACATCATCAGCAAAAGTAATCTAGACGGAGTGGCATAATGCGAAGGCAAAACAACAAAAACAAAACTTTTTATGATGTCCTTCCCCTTTCAACCCCTCTTCCTCCCCCTCCCCCACTCATCTTCTTTCTTCCTCTTCACCTCCAAAGCGTATTCCACTAGAAACCAGTTTCCTGGGAATTTCCTGGGAACAAAGCCGATCTCCGTTTGCTGCAGTCATTGAATTGTGAGTAAAAGACAGCTGATAATGGAAACGAGAAGTTCTCTCCAACATTAGTATAGTCATAGGAGCGCCTCTTGAAAAGTCCAAGACAGCACTGTGTATACACTTTTCAGCTTGACTTGACACCCTGGCTTTTTTACACTGTCTTGTGGTACAGAATCGTTCTTAATCTTTGATGGACACGGGACCCCTGGCAGCACCAGGGCTAAGTGATGACATAAAATTTTTCATATCAGTCGTATTTCTCTAAAAACTACCACGTTACACGTATCTGGGTTTCCCCAAAGTTCACCCTTGCGCTGACTTCAATTTAGGTCACAGTCTTGTAGTAGACATACCTTACTTAATTAAGGATCTTAAACCTAAGCGAGCTGTTTCCAGAGGTGTCATTTCAACAAGTAAAATTTACATAACAAAGTAGAGTGGAACCACGGTCAGACTTGCTTGGAAAATCCCCGCCAAAACACTGCCATTTTATGTTTGGCTTTAGCCCCTAACTTGCTCTCGACAACCCCACAAGGAAAACCAAGTGCACAATAAATATATCACACACCATTTTTATGTCCAGTAATTATTCTTGTTGACTGTACATCCTGATACCTGAACACCATAATGTTGTTTTTTTTCTCCTCGTTGTCTTGTCTATTGTCTGGGAGGTAAAGCTCGTCTAAATGTCTAAGGTTACGGCTAAGAATGCGGAGAATGTAGATTTAAGTTTCAGATCCCTTTGAGGACAAGCTCTATTTATCTCTTGCCATCATGAAAGAAGTTTTCTGTACAGTTGTTTATAATTTCAAGTGGGTGGTAAATGTGCAGCCATGACTAGATTAGTAGGACAATATTCGACAAAATCGCAGAAGCCGGAAAGAGCTAATTTGACTTAGTAATAAAGACATAATAACGTATATGTCGCAGTCACAATACTGCTGTTCATACTGTTGGATAGGGCGTCGCCAGGTGTAAACTTTAAACTGTCATGATATTCTCTACCAACGGAATGCCCACTGACGCTGAACCTCAGAGTATCTATTTTTAATCCCATGCATACGTTCTGCCGTTGAGGAAAGCATGACTTTTAAAACTGGTAGCGACGCTCTCAGAATAAGTTACATGAGGGTGATCCAGCAAGTACTCCAAATTTCTGTAGAAATTAATACACCCTGTTCATTTATCCAGACAAAGCATGAGTGGCCCAATCTCCCTTTGGTGGACGGACTTTACCGAAAGGGGCTAATGGCATGGACTAAATAAGACAGCTGGGTAGGTAGCTACTAAGAAGTTTGGAAATCGTGCAGTAATATTAAATACACTAAATCCAGTGGACGCAGCGAAATCCCGAATCTATTGAAACCCTAGAATAATGCCGATATGGTGGGACTTGTGATTTGGGCTTGCTCTTCAGTATGGACTACATGCAGCTTTTAACACCAAAGAATCAAAAATAGTAGAGGATAAGAAACTCATGGATCGATGAATTTATCCATGGGCATACAAACAAGTCGTGGTAATAAGTGAGATCAAGCATAATGGTTGTTGAAGAGCTGATGCCACAGCCTGTCTGTGAATAGAGATAACGGAAGCCATCCGGATAACCTGATACCTTATCTATATTCCGAATTCAGAAACACATTGATTTCATTGCTCAAAAACAATCGCCCATCATTACCTTAAAGTTAGTTTCCTGATTACATAATCAGTTCAAGGAAATCAACTGCAGGGCAAAATAAAACAAAAATATTTATGACAGAAAACATGTCTAGTGGGTCTTACTTGTAGAACAAGTCTGTGGGCAAAATCCATCATCAATTACAAATGACTAGTCCTGATGCCTCCACTCAACCCTTAATTGTGTTAAAGCAAGACGAATTCAACACCCATCAAAGACAAAACCTATCTATAAAACAAAGTCGTTGCACAAGTACACAGTTGTTCGTTACAAATCTACATGATTCTGAAAGGTCTGATATACAAATTCATCATAACTTACTGCATCACTACGACCTACCGTAAATTTAGCACCCAACATAAATGGACCTAACATAACTTTAAAACTGGCTCACAAATTTACACCGTTGAAATTCCGTCCAACTGAAATCTATACTTTCCAGTAACGGAAGCGTACGAAGCATCCTGTGTATCAATACTGTATGAGCCATTAACAATCGCTAAAAGCTACAACATATTATCACACGATTCAGACTATATTACACCATTTCTTTTTATATACGTATGAATCACATACGCCTGAAATGAGAATGTCCGAACGACTGCAGAACAGAAACATCGCATACAAAAATAGTCCCTTAATTCTTCACTATGCCTCAGATGTTTAACCTTATGTTAGTCGCAGAGCAGAAATTTCGTGCGCCATGGTCAAAATCAATAAACAAAGTATCGCAAAGTAACATCACACCCTGCAGATTAATCCTTCATCGTCACAGAATGCTCAAAACATAACCATCTCCAGGGAAAAGAAAAAGGATTTTAGGTTTAGCAGAACATCACACAAAAGCCGCTCTTAACTGTATCTGTTCTTCACGAGAAGACATTTCGCGTGCCCAAAAACCAAGTGAACGAACCAAGGCGGATGTAACCTCATCTGACATCTGTAGATTAATCTACTACTGTACTATAATAGTCTACCAGTCTTAATTACTGTAGTTAAGTCGTGAGTGACAGTGGCAGGGCTTAATATAACGATGCAACTTGTGACAGACCATCTGGACCTGTCACAAACACACTAGCTACACACAATAATGACTGTGTCCACTGGATGGTCTTATATTGTTGTGGGTATTAAGTCGTTCATGTGTGTGTGTGTGTGTGTGTGTGTGTGTGTATGTATGTGTGTGTGTGTGTGTGTGTGTGTGTGTGTGTGTGTTGTGTTGTATGTGTATATATGCATTTGTGTGTGTGTGTGTGTGTATATGTGTGTGTGTGTGTGTGTGTGTGTGTGTGTGTGTGTGTGTATGTGTGTGTGTGTGTGTGTGTTGACAATCACTTAATACTCGTCCATACTCAGTCGTCCTTGTGGAGCGAAACTAAATCTAGATCCTGTCTGGGGTTTATCCAGAATGTACCACACTAAATTTCCACTGAAATGTAAAATTTTAATAGTCCATCCTACCCTTGACATTCGTGAATGTGCATGTGGTAAGACCGCATGAGCCCACTTTCATATCAAACTCACATGATCTCAATACTAATACTGCATAACACAAAACAGTCATCCTCACTGCAATGAATACTAGCCCTTGTTCCGTCCTAAGGAATAACGATGTCATAAGTGTGGCTTAACATTAACTCTTGACTGAACTTGACCTGTATTTAACCACGTCTGGGCTAGTCTGATCAAAACTAGGCCAACTCAGGTGTGACCGACCACATACCATAGACCCGTCCGTTATGGCCTGTACAAGTTATGGTCAGTGGAATTTGAAAAGCCTGGATCGGTTCAAACACCTTCGCTAAGAATGAAAATATGACATCTGAGCTTCGAGCTGATGAAGTCTAAATTTTGTTTTGACACTCAGCTAGTTTGTTCGTGATGGTCATGTGTGTACATTAAAGTCACTGTCGGGTGCATGGTATTTTGCCTATGTAAAAATGGCTTCGTCAGTTTTCTGTTTGGGTATAGGTTTAATACCACTACTTAATGTCTGCATTATGTACGGTATCATCATTTTTGTAGTATATTTGCGGTATAATGTTGAAGTTACAAAGTAAAAACAGTTGTTTGAATTTCGTTGTAGACTTTTGGCATTTTATATCAGAATGTACAGAAGGGCAGCTAATAATAGCACTTGTCTAACGCATTACAATTCACTTAAAGAGATGTTTTGAAGAGCGAAGAATATAAACTATGTAAAAGCAAAACAACTTCAATTCTGTCACAAAATCTGGGCACAACTGTAGTTCAACAATGAATGCTGACCACGACAAAAACTTCCTGGACTCTGCCATATAAAATGAATGATGGTAACATGGCACAAATAAAACAACATCAATTCTGTCACAGATTGAAATATATGCGACAGCCTATCAGCCCACGAGCACAGAAAACACGTGCCTCAAAATGAAAGAGGAGATCGGGCAGCTCATAACATTTGCCTACCTCATTAAAATTCACTTAAATAGATGTTGTTTTTTTTCAGAGTGAAGAATATGCAGAAGCAAAACAACTCCAATTCTGTCGCATAATCTGGGCAAAACTGTATTTCAACAAAGAACGCTGAAAACCAACCACGACAAAAACTTCCTGGAATCGGTCATATAAAATGGGTGTTGGCAACATGGCACAACTAAAACAACCTACATTCGAAATATCCGCCAGCTTATCACCCCAAGCAACACAGAAAACACATGCCTCAAACTGAAAGAGAAGATCATTTACGGATGCACTGGTGATCCATTCCCTTTCCCCTCAAAACATTCCTTCATCGAACTCATCAATCACTTCTCGCGGCATAAGAGGCCAATCTCAAGAGATGATTTAAACACACAAAACAAAACAAAAAAAATAGACGGAGAGGAGGAGGGGTGGGCTTAGAAGCTCGACCGTCTGAACATCATCATATGAGCACCATCAAGATTTTAATATGCCTCACCAAATATCCACCACTCGTATTCTGTCTGTCTCCTCTGGGCCGTCCCAGTGCCATCTACCCCATGTACTCACTCACGCGCAAGCAATTCATTCTCAGTGCTCACTCACTCAAGTTGCTCGCTTTTCTGTCCTTCCCGTCAGTCGATAATTTTTCCTTTCAGTGGTTCAAATTCTTTTCCTCTGTCTCTCTAGGTGGTGCAACTATGTGATACACTTTTATAATGTTCTCTCTCTCTTTCTCTCTCTCTCTCTCTATCTCTCTCTCTCTATCTCTCTCTCTCATCCTCCAGTGGCGTAGCATTTAGATTCTTCAGTGACTTGATGGAGTAAGGGTGTCATACTGTGATGATACGTGTATACCGTTAATGGAAAGCAGTTGGAGCTCCCTCGAAAAGGCACCCCTGACAAAGACTTTCTTAAGAGCACAGCCCCTCCGCTCTCATACTACTCTTTTTTTTCTCTCTCTCTCTCCTTCTCTTTCTTTTTCTATCATATTGTTTTTGTCCCTTTCAATATAGGTCACAAAAACCGTTGATTTTTCTAATACATTTCCAGGCCACAGTTGATTTTCATATTTGTCTCTGTTTCTCTCGCACGCTAATCTCTCTCTCTCCTCCTCTTCTCTCTCCTCTCTCTCTCTTTCTCTCTCTCTCTCCTATAAGACCCGTTCAACCGTTTGATTAAATTTTCTTCTCCTTCCTCCAGGCTATAACTGCCTCGCTGACCCTGAGCAGTGGTTTTAACATCGCTCTTAACGATACCATCAAGTCGCACATTTTGTTTACACTGTTTACTTCAGTTGCTGTCCTTGCCTTGTAGAGACACCCATCCAATGCTCCCCCTCCCCCTTTTCCACCCGCCCACACACCTCTGCCTGCTATCTCATTTTGTCTTTGTATCTGTCTAAACAACTGGCTGTCCGCTTTGCCTGCCTGCCTGCCTGCTTGCCTGCCTGTCTGTCTGGCTGCTTGCTTGTCTGTCTACCTGCCTGATTGCCTGCCTGCCTGGCTGTCTGCCTGCTTCCCTGCCTGCTTACTTGTCTGCCTGCTTGCTTGCCCGCCAGTCTGCCTGCCTGCCTGCTTGCCTGTTACTTGCTTGCCTGCCTTGCTTACTGCCTGCCTATCTGCTTGCCAGACTAATTGACATACTGCCAGACTGCCTGCCTGCCTCCTGCTTGATACCTACTTGCTTGCCTGTCCTCTGCCTGACTGTCTTTCTTTCCAACATCCAAGAATCGAATATATTCGNTCTCAATTTGTCTTTGTATCTGTCTAAACAACTGGCTGTCCGCTTTGCCTGCCTGCCTGCCTGCCTGCCTGCCTGCTTGCCTGCCTGTCTGTCTGGCTGCTTGCTTGTCTGTCTACCTGCCTGATTGCCTGCCTGCCTGGCTGTCTGGCTGCTTCCCTGCCTGCTTACTTGCTTGCTTGCTTACCTGCCTGCCTGCCTGCCTGCCTGCCTGCTTGCCTGCTACTTGCTTGCCTGCCTTGCGTACTGCCTGCCCATATGCTTGCCAGACTAATTGCCAGTCTGCCAGTCTGCCTGCCTGCCTCCTGCTTGATACCTACTTGCTTGCCTGTCCTCTGCCTGCCTGCCTGACTGTCTATCTTTCCAACATCCAAGAATCGACTATATTCGTTTTGCCCCGTTCTATTTCCACCTTAATTTTGTTTATTTTATTTTATTTTCATTTATTTTATTTTAGTAAAGTTCAATAATGCTTAAAACGTTTCAATCCGTGTAATGCGATTTTCTGTTTCCATCTTTACGTTAAAATAAAGAAGAAGACCAAAAAAAAAAAAATTCTTCCTTTGCTTCATTTCTCGGCACCGACTGTCTCATTTAATTTCATCCACTATAATCTCCCCCAACATTTCTCTTATAGAGATTCTTCTATCAGCCGTGATAAGTTTTCGTCCTTTCTATCCTTCCCTTTCTTCTCACTCTAAATATCATTCATCGACTTGATTGGTTTTCTCTCCACAATTTCCTTCTATCATTTCTCCCTCCAGTGCCTAAATTCTGAGAAATCATGGACCAAACGTGCTGAGGTCTTTTCTGAATTTTTCTTCCTTCATTTCTCTCTTCCTCTCCCGCTATTATTCGTCTTAAGACTCATTCATCTATTAAATTAAATTTTCTTCGAGATTTTATTTTTGTTTTTTTTTGCTCTGTTTCATTTCCCTGCACTGCAGATCCTCACTGATTCCTTTTCAAATTGATTTCCATTCCGGGTTTAATATAATCTTGTCCTCTTTATCGTCTGTTTGTCTGTCTGTCTGTCTGTCTGTCTGTCCGACCGTCCGTCCGTCCGTCCGTCCGTCCGCCCGCCCGCCAGCCCGTCTGTCTGTCTGTCTGTCTGTCTGTCTGTCTGTCTGTCTGTCTGTCTGTCTGTCTCCTTCCTTCCCATTACAAGTTAAAAAATATTGAGCTGTCGCTCCCACGTTATGCATTCTACTATTTACGAATCGTTCAGTATAAGTATTTGAGAATTCTTCCGTTCATATTCACCTCTCTCATTCTATCCATCAGTCTGTCCGTCCAAAAAATATGGACTAGACTAGATGTCAGGAATTCCAGTTTGTGCGGGCCTATTAAATCCCTAAATGGGACCTTTACTCAAAACCACCTTTTTCATACCACTACAAAATCAGTAACGGAATACGTATTATGCAAAAGATCATTAATGGTATAAACTTATGTTGAAGTGTTTTTGTTGTTGTTGTTGTTGTTGTTCTTATGAGAACCAAATCTTTGAAAATTTCGGAAGTTGAGCTTGAATCGTGAAAATTACTACCATTCAAAATTGTTCAATGGACTTACACTTACCGCTGAATGACTGCACTATCTAAGAGGCTTTAGCCCGCAAAGGAAACGTAGATGCGTTTATTTCTTGTTACTATTTGGACATTATTGATTATATATTTTTAATCCTCAATTGGAAGTAGGGTTGCCAGTTTGGCGCTTTTAGTGCCAATTTCCATCATTCCTTATCGCCTTAAACTTCTGCATTCCTGCACAAGTAAAAAGAAAATAAGAACCATTATGCGGAGCTTATGAATTTGATTCTCCCAACTTCGCGAAAATTAGATCGCTCCAAAAAAAATATAAAAGAAACTTTCTACAGTATCAATCTCCAGTTGCGATTTCCTTATATATATACAATTCTCCAATGATGTTTGTTTCTTTGGCTTGTTTAAATAGGGAATGACCCAGATTTGCGCAAACTTTGTGGTCTTCTTTTATAAAAGAGCTGTCCTTCTTTCCTTCCTCCTCTCCTCCCCCTACTCTGATCTCTCATTGGTGAAACTGAGCTTCCGTTTCCTTCGCTCGAAAACCCTAGTAGTCTTTTGGTTTGTTTTTTTCCTTGTTGGGAGCTCTGGAAATGTTCTGTGGATTCAGTATTGATCGGTCTTATAAATACGAGTACATCCATTTCTCTCAAGTAGTGATAGAAAGCGAGAAAGAGAAGGAGAAAAAAAGAGAGAGAGAGAGAGAGAGAGAGAGAGATAAGCTGTGCAAATAGAAAAAAAAAAGGGAAAGAAAGAGATTGAGAGCCTGCTGGGAGAAAAGGGCGAGGACAGGCTAGAAGCGAAACGCAGGAAGAAAAACGCAGTTAAGAGGACGATGAAACAGAGAGACAATGTAGAAGAATGAAGGCGACAAGAAGGGCGGGAAAGAAGGAAAAGGAGTGAAAGAATGGAAATGAGATAAACAGAGGAGGAGGAGAGCGAGGCGGGAAGAGAGTAATATTCGGATAGATAGAAGGAAATTGATATATTTGTACAGGGAGAATTATGGAAAAAATGAGAAAATGCACATGTAATATAGGATGAAGACAGACAGAGGAGAAAATAACCAAGTGATGTTTGGAGAGGAGGGGGGGACATGCTATGACAAACAGTGACAGATAGGGAGCACCGATAACAAGAAAGAGAAAAAGTGCACAAAGAAGGAATGCAAGTTGTAGAAAAAGAAAAAGCAAGGGAGAAAAAGAGGGGTAGAGGGGAGACAATAAGGAATCAAAATACAGTGTAGCAGAGCAAAATACAAAGGTAATGAGCGAATAATCACTGGGAACAATAATGTCACTATTTATTAGTAAGGTCGTTTTCCAAAAACCAGTGAATATCTAAATTTGGTGTCATCTACCAGTTTCAATATAAGAGGGATTATGCCTCTTTACGCTACTAAAATCTATACAAAATCTCGTACGTTTCCCAAACTTTAATCTGGAAATACGACGTTATATATTCCAACACGGATGAAATGTTCGTGAACTTGAACTATATTTCCAACCACCCACACCAATTCTTAAAAGCGCTCGACCAGTTACGTGAAAACAGTAGAGTACCATAGAAGTACTCAGTACGCCCAATCAACAGAACGGAAATGTAAAGTGATCTTGTCTCGTAGGAGTTACAATTTGTCGTGATTCCACGTGAACGAACAAAGCCTGGATGCGGCAGTTAAAAGCGGGATGATAGAGAGACACTCCAGAAGTCATCCATCTTAAAGCACGCATTGTATTCTGTAACTCTTGGGTAATTAAGACATCTACAACACAGAGCTTCAAAGGTCGTCCAGGGAGAGGGAAGACAACTGAGACTTGCATAACACTACCTAGCTACTGATCAAGGTAAAAAGCGTATCAATGCTGTATCATAGATGATCCCTTAACCTTTGGACCTTCTCGACTTCCCTCACCACACTCCTCCCCTCTTCACCATTGCCAACACCCAGCTGGTGATCAAGATCGAGGGCGTATCTGTATAGTAACTTAAATGATCCTTTCATTTATGGACCTATCGACTTTCTTCATCACATTCCTCCCCACCTCACCTCCGCCTTCACGAGTAACACCTCTATTCTCGTTCGCTCTTCTTTCTTCCCGCCCCTCAACTTTTCCTTCCTTTTCTTTCTCTGGTTTATTTTCAAACCTCCAATCATCTCTATATTGGCATTTTTACCCCACGTCATGGATCTAAAGCCACTCCCCC